>CM053265.1:70583080-71170580 GCA_028583415.1 Protea cynaroides | reverse complement strand
ATCTGATTCTGTATATTTTCTATTGTCAACGGATTTGCTTTTGTAGTGATGAAATATTTCCTTTGCTTTTCCGATTTTACAGGCTGTTCATTCTCAACCTTAGCCGCAGCAGACAAGATGAACCATTCCGACCAGCAACCATGGCAGCAAAATAGTTTGAATCAACTAGATGACGGGGGATGGGGGTTTGGGAATGGGCCCCCCACTTTTTTTTTTTTTTAAATACCTTTTACATTTCTTTCCTTCCAATTTATAACAATTTTACCATCGCATCAAAATTTATCCTCTATTAATAACAGTGGAAAATGATTTAGAATTAATTACTTAATTATGTGCTTTAATGATTACAAAAATTTATTTTTATTGTTTAAAAATTCATATCATCTCTCCAGCAGATTGCTACTCCTTCCACTGGTTTCAGTTAAAAATTCGTCACTCAATGTAATAATACTTTTTTTGATACCTGAATTTTGAACCATGAATGAGATAATCATTTATCCCTCACATCTTTTAGATGAGGATTTTAAATTAAGTAAAATATGATTTTGACCATTTTATCTATTAACAAATGGAATATCTATTTTATTTATTAAAGGATTTATATTTACTTATTATTTAAAAAAAAAAAAAAGAGAGAGAGAAAAGGTCTGATGATCATGAAAACATTGGCTTTTATCTAATCCCTATTGCAAAGATTTTAAATAGTGTTTTCTAATAGAGCCTCAAAAGTTATCCTCCATATCATACATTCAGATGAACCTGACTCATCCGATTGGAATATTTCAGTAGAGATGAAGGCAACTCCGGGATGCTAATCTGATGGTTCTTGTATCAGGGTGTACAGATACATGGTTCTTTGGGTTCCAATTTTAAAAACAGGAGATAACTCAAATAAGTGACTAACGTGAGCAATGTAACAATTGATACTCTCGCGAAGCATTGATCCAAACTCTCCGATCTCGTGTTTCTAGTTTCACATTTTACAACTATGTAGCACAAATGAAAATTTACTCATTTTGGCGTATTTTCTTTACATGAACAGTCTTGAAAGTTTTGGTATCAGCTTGAGATTGGGTCAGCTGGGTCTCGGATTGAGACCTCAGTTGAAGCCTAGTCCCAAGTCCCAACACGAAACTACATGTACCCATATACAGTAAACGTTTCATATCATGTAGCACCATGTATATGCAAGGTTCACGGCCCTAGATATGCCCAACCAACTCGGCCAAGTTATGTCGTCCCAACCCGGCCGAGTTCTACATCATTTACATTTGATCCAAAGATATAAAATATAAAAAAGGGCACGACATAAGCCTAGGCCGATGGGCCTTGTTGAACCCTTACTTTTTTCATCCGGTAGTTTGCCATCATTTGGACCACTTCCCCCATTTAGACATTAAAACGTATCGAGTTTGGACTTAAGGGTCTCTACTGGTCAATTGAGGTCAGTTTCAGTCTCGGGTTTTTGTAAGGGCAACCCAAAATATATCCAATAAGAGAATCAGTTTGGCGTGAGTTGTATTGTATTCGTTAGTTAATAGGCTAATTTGGTATCAATTTGTTATCGGGTTAGTTTAATGAACTCTTATTGATTCGCTATTGGTTCGGTTTCGGTTTACTATAGGTATATGTAATAAAAAAAATTGGATTAATGGGTTCTCTCGGGCTGATTGGGTTTTGGTGTTGGTTTCCTACATGAATATTGAATAAACTATCGGCTTATTGGACTCTTATTGTAATGGACCTGGTTCGGTTTTGGTGTTGGTTTCCTACATGAATATTGAATAAACTATCGGCTTATTGGACTCTTATTGTAATGGACCTGGTTCGGTTTCGGTGTTGATTTCCTACGTGAATATTAAATAGACTATCAGCTTATTGGACTTTTATCGTAATGGACCTCGTTCGGTTTCGGGTTTATTAGTGCGGTTTGGTTCAGATTGTCAATTGGTCCGGTTCAATTTTGATTTTTCATCACGGTCTAAAAACACAATCCAAATCCTGTCCAATAAGATTTCGATTTGGTCCGGGTCAAATCAAATTGGTTCGATTTCAATTTTTGATTTGGACTCAATTTTGATACTCTATTTGGACTCATTCCTTGGCATTGCCCCTACTTGTTTAACCCAATGTCCACACTTCTCACGGATAAACTTCTTCCCCAAGTAGCAAACAAGGCTGTAATATCATTTTTTTTTCTTTTCCATAATATATATAACAAATAAAATTCCCATTATCTATGCATGACATTAGAGAGTTAACAGAATGCATGCAGTTATCGTGAGATTATAAAAAACAGAAAAACTCCATTACATTTGTAAGATGCATGATATAAATTAGTTAGTCAAATACATGCACTTATTGTGAATAGTTTTTTATATTATAAGAACTCTTTCTTCACATTATTTTTCTATTTTTTCATTTCAAGCGAGATGCATATTGTTATGGTAATTAAAATAATTATAACAATGCAAGTTCAAATGTCAAGACTAAAGCATTGGAGGAAACCAAATATATGAACGTATTGGTAAGGGTATATCTAACATATGCCAATTAAATTACTTTTTATTTTCTTAAATTATAAATTCATGTTTTTTTTAATATTTTAATTGTATTAGTTTTGGTATATGCAAACTCATAGATTTTGTTTTATTTATTAGATAAAAATTTGGTTGATAATCTGCAACTCATGCTTCTCTATGAAGGTGGGAAATAGTTTAAACTTGATAAGTTATGAACTAAAAGATTGTTAATTGTAACATATCAATTATCCGATTCATGTTTATAAAATCTTCCTATGCACTTTTCTTTCCGCACCTTCTTTCACCCTAGATTTTTTTTGTTCACCTACGACGACGGATAACAAAGGTGATAATCGAAACATCCTTCAATTTTGCAACTCTACATTATGAACAAGTATTTTTTTTATTGTATCATCAATGCCATCAATACCTCATCTTCAAACCAATGTTGACACCTTGAATCTAAGCTCTCTTTCTCTAACTTAAACAAAATTTACCAAAACACATCAATAGAAACCAAAATAGTTGAGAATTCTTTGAGGAGATCTGCTCGAGCCTTTGAGAGACAACAATGTTAGATCTTGAGAATAACATTTCTTTAATAGTGCCGACGGCTAAGAGAATTAGGACAACATGAGATTGCTTGAATTGTGGAACATATGGTCATAAAAGCCACTACAATGATCTTACTCAAAAAAAAAAAAAAAAAAAAAAATGAAAAAAAAGAAAAAAAAAAGAAAAAGAAGTCACTACTGTGAACTAAGCGGATCTGATCCCAAGACCTAGCTAGTACTACGAAACTTGAATCCTCACTGGCATACTGTTATGGATGGACTAGCATTTTTAATATTTTTTATATCATTTTTTTTATGGTTTTAACAATCGACACTACTTTATTTATTTTGGAGTGAGTCCCAACTCTTGATCCTTAGTTTGGGCCTATTTCTTTTGATATACTATATATGGACTTTTTCAATATTATTTAAATTATTCTGCACGAAAGAATACCAAATCTATTTTCATTCTATAATCTATTATGCCCAATAGTTATAAAAAGTATTTTTACTTTTTGATAAAAATTATTTTTATAAATGTTTTTTTTTATAAATAAGTCAAAATAAAAACATAAATGATATAAAAAAAATGCTTAGATTTTCATTCATTCAAAACAATTTCAGTTTTTTCAGAACAATCATATACCTTAAATTACCAATACAACTTCAAAAATTTGAATCATAAATAAAGCTTCACTCATAAAACTAAAAACCAAGGACTGTAGTTTTAAAAAAAAATCAGATCATAACCAATCCATAGGCTACAATATGGGAATTAAATTTTTAGATTTAAATAGGACAAAAATACGTAGGTGAATTGAAATTTAGATTTGTATACATCCACAAAGGCTTCATTAACAAAAAT
This sequence comes from Protea cynaroides, assembly GCA_028583415.1. Taxonomy (NCBI): domain Eukaryota; kingdom Viridiplantae; phylum Streptophyta; class Magnoliopsida; order Proteales; family Proteaceae; genus Protea; species Protea cynaroides. The sequence goes on along the minus strand of CM053265.1, from coordinate 71,166,639 downwards.
ATAATTTTCAGATCACTTTTCACTTTTCACATAAATATAGGAACTATAATAAAAAATCAAAATTTCAAATTTTAACTTGTCCACTGGAATTGCAATCAAAGAACTAAACTCAAACAAGAGAACAATCCAAAAACATCTCCAACCAAAAAAGAAACGATGTTAATTAGGATTCCCAAAAAACAACACTTTAGAGAAGAAATGAAAAATAGAAGGAACTCGTCTTCCGTTGTACAGTTCATCTGGCCGTGATCCAACTAGTGTACTCATTGAATCAACTACACAACTTGAGACAAGCCAGACCTAAAATAGAGAAACATAAATCGGAGAGAACTGACAGCCTAAACTACTATTATGTGCTTGTAATCTAGTGTTCTTCCAAACTTAAATCGATCAAATTTTTCAATGTCCAACACAATAATCTGTCCCTGCATAATAATAAAATATAAGAAAATTTTCATATGCACCACAACAAGGATTGCTAACATCAATACCCCCACAAGTTTGTAAAAATATCAACCGCACCCACTTAACTGATGGAAATCACTAAATTTTTTGATATATAGTTTTATCCTTCATTTTTATATTTTATCCTTTTAATTTTAAAAAACTTGAAAGATTTATTCCAAACTGCCTTTTTCTCCGGCGTGAAGATTTTTTCGGCAATGTGAAGATTCTTTGCTTGTGGATCTCAAAGGCAAACCAATCAAAATTAGGCCATTTGAAGCTAACTTCAATAACCCTTTCTGCATTGGAATCGTATGTTGATTTCAGATCGATTTCTTCATTAATCTCGTCATCGCCATCACCATCATCCAAAGAGAACTGAGAGTGATCATCCATCTTCTGCAATTATGCACTAGGAGGCTATATATCATATAATCAGTGCGATTTCACATTTTGTCGACCAACCCACCACTAGAAACGTAGCCGAGAAATCCCCCTCTTGCCTTTCTCCGTATTGCCTTTCTCCCTCTCAACTATTCAAAATATTAACAAAACAACAACGACAATCATGAGCAATATGAGCACCAGTAGCAGCATTCAGAGTTCAGACCAAAATAGTAGAGAGAAAAGACAATGGAGAAGTACAGGTCTGTCGTTATTGTATTAGAATTCAACATTTTAGTTAATAGTGCGTTAATGGTGTCACTGTGCACTAATTTTCATGACGATTATATTTTTTGTTCCATAAGGTTTTGGCTTTTAGGGTTTTGATTATTATCATCATTCATTGTAGGTTCCGGATAACATCTCATTCGATCTAACATTGCAACTCATGAATGATGTGATAACATCCACCAACAAGATCACTAGCTCGGATATCAACTCGGATGATCATGGATCTCATAGCTTCATCCTTTTGAGATGGATTAAAATTACGGATGATCTTGAGGATATTATTGACCCCAAATAGCTTATGAGCATTTAGGAATTGTTGTTGTTGCTCCAGTGGAAAATAAGGGGCTAAGATGGTGATGGGACCTCTTGATGAGTATCCTGTAAATATTACTTGCCTCGATCCACCTAAAAATTTTGGAGAAACTAAAACTTTAGATTACAATTCAAAAGCCAAAATAATGGGAAGAACTGAGGCCATTGTACCTCGTCGTTGAGTTTCGAGTTTTTTAAAAGATGTTCCAGTCGGGACTCATTGCTCAGTTGAAAGTCTTTTTTTAGAGATTCTTGTTTTAAGAGATCCTAGAATTGCTGGAAGAATTTGCCATTCACTCGGGCAATTTCATCGTTGCCAATACTTTTGAGTGAGGGGAAGAATTTTTTCAGACCAATGGATGTTTCTCTGAAAGTTGTGCCAGAGAACCAATCTTTGACGTTCTCAAATCCATGGAAGGCAAAGATAGAGTAAGACGAGTGCTTGTTTGATTGCCGAAGAACCAGTTTTACCAGAGAAACATCCATTGTGAGAAATACAGGTCTGTCGGTAGACCTTGTTAACAAATACTTTGTTGTGGAACACGAGGACCCAGATTTGGAGGCTCTATTACTCGAAGGATTCTTGGATCGAAACAAGAAGAGAAGAGCAAAAGCTACGACTAGGATTGAAGAAGAAGAGCAGAACAAAAAAGAAGAAGAAAGAGACATAAAGAAGAAGAAAAAGGGTAAAATGATCTTTTACTTTAATTTTAGGCAATAATATTGTTTATGAAAAATTTCATTTGAGCTGACTTCAGCAATTAATGGGAATCTAGGGACGGAGTTGGCTTATTTGATTAGAGATGCAAAGATTTTGGGTGGTAGATGTTTTTTGTAAACTTGTGGGGGTAGATGATGTTAGCAATCCTTGTTGGGGTATATATGAAATTTTTTCTAAAATATAACATGTTACACTAGAGATATATAAACATTCAACATCTATGAATGCTGACCCTTTTGCAAACATAGAACGTCGTAGTTTTCGTTTTGTTTTGTTTTTTTTTTTCTTACATTTTTTATTCAATAATATTGTGAATAAAGTTTAAAAGGGAATTGCAGAGAAAATCCTGTAAATAAACTAAGAAAATATCGTCTTTCTTATAATATGACAGGTAAGTAAACTCTAAATTACTCAAAAATTGAGTGAAGCCTTTGAAGAATGACATAGAAACGAAAGACACAAATCATTTTCTACAAAGATTGATGGATACTAGCTGTATAAGAGAAGGGGCTGAAAGAAGACTCCAGCTGGGCTAGGCCCAGCCTAGACCCATTCCAGCCCATTCCAGCAGCCGAGATATCTATTTAGAGATCTCTCCTACCACCAACAAGTAGAGCCGACAACACTCTAGTTAGGATTTTTATTTTTAGTTTCCTAATTGTTAGTGACTTTATTTCTATTGTTTAGTTTATTAAATAATAGGTTAATTAGTTTAGTTTTAGTTGCTTGGAGACTAAGACTTGCCTAAAATCTAGTTTCCTAATTCTAATTTTTAGAAAATTTTCTATTTCTATGTTTTAGAAACTTCCTAATTTATAAAGGAGGTTTAATTTCTCTAAGTTTAATTCTTTCTTATGTTATTTGTAATATCTCAAAGCTATAAATAAGAGGGAAAGGCTAGCGGCAGCTTTAGAGAGGTTTTTTTAGAAAAGAATAGCAAAATTCTATTTTTCTGGTTGAGTCTCCAAGGTTGTGAGACTCAACCACTTGTTTCTTCTTCTTTCTTGAGATTCTAATCTTTGTTTTGATTTACAATCATCCTATATTGGCTGACGACATTGATTTTATGTAGAACAAATTAACTCCTTTGCAGATTTAATACAAATCATTAAGCATCAATAGAGACTACATATAACCTGGGTGGTACCATATACAACAGACTTGCGGCATCTATAGCTGTGCCAAATCTGCCTTGATCGACTCCAAACTTTTACAAGTGTTCACAATTGAAGTTGAAAGGATCTCCTATCAATATCAAGCTCATTCAATAACTGGATTATCTGATAAGTTGATTTTTCTACTGAATCCTAAATCTATTTTATTTATTTATTTATTTGGACTGTATAAGATCCTGTAGCAAAGAGAGATTGTTAATTTGAGTTGTCCTAGATCCTCTTTGCTATCAATTTGGTATCAGAGCATGGCTGAGGAGAGTTCTAACTCTCCTAATCAGTCCAACAATCTTAATGACCTTATTAATTTGGTTCTGCAACGATTGACCAAAATAGATGCAAAATTAGATAATATGGATGGAAGAATAAATAATTTGGAGGAACGAAATAATTCTAGGCCGGCTAGAATAAAAACCCCTAGAAGTGAAACTCCTATGGCCAACCTAGTGCCAAGACATATTACTAAGGCTCCCCAAAAAGTCCATAGGGAAGAATATCAAGGCCCACCCTATGAAGATTATGGAGACCAACATATCCATTACCAAACCCATAAGATTCGGATGGACCTCAAGGAGTTTCATGGAAAACAAGACCCCCAAGTTTTTCATGATTGGTTGAATGCCTTAAATGACTATTTCGATTGGTTTAATCTTCCCAAACCATAAAAATTAAAATTGGCTCGCTCTAAACTAATGGGAGTTGCCCATGATTGGTGGTGTAACTATGAAGATGGCCTAATGAGGAGGGGGTTGGAATCTATTACTTGGGAGGAGATGAAAGAAGAATTAAAAGAAAAATATCTACCAAGGTCCTTCCAAATGAGGTTACATGATAAATTGAAAATCTACGACAAGGAACCATGAGTTTGGAAGATCATGTGTATGAATTTGACAAACTATGTGCACGGATTGGATCACGAGACAGTGATGATCAGATGATATCTCGGTTCTGTTTGGAATTGCGACCTGAGATTAGAGAAAAATTAAGGGTGGTTGATATTGTTAGTCTTAGGCTGTGTTTAGTATCATTTTTGTCTTCGATTTTTGCTATTTTTTCAAAAAGTATTTTTGAAAACCATTTTTGATAAAAAATAAAAAGTCGTTTGGTAACTACAATAAAAAATAGATTACAAAATGAGAAATAGATTTGGTATGACTATGTCTAAAAATAATTTTTATAACTTTTATAGATCCATCAGTCCAAACAAACGGATCTTTAAAATGCTTCACATCAACTCTCATCTCTCTACTTCATTGACCTTTCCTTCATCCATCTGAAATAAATTATATTTTCAATTAAAACACATAAAACAAATCTAAGAAAACTTTTTTTTTAATATGTAATAAGAGTAGCAGTAGGAGTAGGAGTTCAATTTTCTAAGGAAACTTTGCTGTTTGCCTCAACACTCTACTTAAATCTTGTTTTGGTTCTAATTTTGTCCAAACCTGAGTTGCTATACTTAATCAACCTGCACTAGAACATCACTGTAAGTTGTAAGACATCCTTAATCAACCTACAATAGACTGAACCTACCCCCCCCCTCTAGAAAAAAAAAAGCACAGCAATTTGGAATTATTGGAACATAAGTAAAGGTTTACATTTTTGTGATGAGAGATTATTAGTGGCTGCTCCACCTCAATACAACATTTTCAATACAGCTCTATGCACAAATCCATCAGTGGCCTCATGTAAGGAGATTGAATTATCACAAATAAAAAATGGATTATCTCATTGAAGTTATAGAACATTTGACAAAACATTTAATAGGCTGATTAATACAGTTCATCTTTTCTGTTTTCATAACAACTCCATGCCCTGGTAATTGTAAAAGACCCTAATCTAAGGTAGTGATTAATACAGTTCATCCTTTCTGTGCTTCCATCATAGGCCAAATTAGATTAGTGCTACTTTAATATGCTTGAACATGTTGAGTTTTGTTAGATACATAAGAGGAAGAATAGCAGTAGAATTAGAACCAGAACAAGATTTAAGTAGAACAGGAATTGAACATAGTAGAAATAAATCATCACATTAGCCCATCAACATTATCAAGGTGCACAACAAAAGCTGAAAAAGGTTAAAAAGAAAAAAAAAAATTCCCACATGAACCAACAAAATGGATGACTATAAGAGAATTTAAGTTGAAACATTGAAGTGATAGCACTTAGATTGAGATTAAAGACTACAAACAGAAGAGGAGGCCAAGGGAGAGAAAGTAAAATCAAACACCAAAATAGCTAGGAAAAGGGAATGAATAAGAAAAGAAGAGGCGGCAGAACGATCTCTGAGGTACCAAATCGAAGCAAAAACCCTTGGGTGTGCTATGCATACCTCCAAAAAACCCGCAAACACGGCTGTAACAAAAAGAGGGAAAGAGGAATACGATGAGTCTCGAACAAAGGTATGGTCGAAGGATTCCATTTTTTATTCTAGAATCTGGATGCTTTCCTTGGATCAAAATTTGGGGATTAAAAAACAAAAGGTTAGAAGGAGACACTATCGCTTGGTTTCAAAGCTCGAACAGAAGCATATCGTAATCAAGCAAAAAAAAAAGAAGGGAAGTTTGGATCTTTCCTGTCAAAAACTTGAAATTCAGAAACCCTAAGCAAGAAGAAGAAACAAAATGAAAAGAAAGATCGAGAAAAAGCTAGGGCATCTGTTTTGGATCAAAGAGAAGGCAACCCAACTCTATGTATTTACGACTTTGGATCAAAGAGAAGGCAACCCAGATCGAGAGATGCTTTACAGAGACAGAAAAAATCAAACGATGAGATTTGCAAGAGCTTCAAACGATGAGAGCTTCACATCAACAGTTCCTCTCTATAAAGCATTGTTTTTATTTATTATAGAGAAATGAACACTTTTACCCTCAATTTTAGAGTTAAAAAAAACCACGTGCAACTTAAAAGTTACGCAAAAATAGTTTCAAAAATGTTTTTAGGCAAAAATCAACAAGAGGTTGAGACCTCTTTTTTGAATTTGAGCCTTTTTTTTTCTGACAAGAAATAGCAGTCAAAACAAACACCTACAAAAATAAAAACGTATCAGAAAAATAAAAACAAAAATGATACCAAACACAGCCTTAATGACTGTGTTGATAAAGCTTTTCAAGCCGAAGAGCTCCTAAAGACCTCTAGAAGGTATAACCCAAATTATAATGAAAGCAAGAAACCCATGACTAATCCCAAAAGCACAGTGACTGCTTCTCGTCCTACTCCCACGGTAACTGAAAAGGGAAAATGACCAATGGCTTCCAATAACAATACTCAATGCTATTATTGTAATGCCTATGGTCATTATGAAAGAGATTGTCCTAGAAAGGTGAAAGACAATTCCCTACTGGCTTATGTGGAGGGCAATACTGATTCTCAAATTAGAAAACCACAAGAAGATGATTTTTATGATAATGTTGCCTTAGGTGATGAACAAGAGAATAATTTTGAAGAAGACGAAGAATCCCTTGGGATACATGTTGTCAGTCGGATATTAGTGGCTGAATAAAAAAGGAATGATTGGCAACGTCATTGTATTTTTACTACCCGCATGTCTAGTGGTCCTAAGCTTGCTCAAATTATTGTAGACAGTGGTAGTAGCATTAATGTGGTGTTACAAGCCTTTGTGATAGATGCCAAACTAGAGGCTGAAATTCATCATTAACTGTACAAGGTCTCACTTCTCAACGACAATATATTGGAAGTAAGCCAAAGGTGTTTGATTCCATTACAAGCAGGGGTTTGCAATGATACAATTTGGTGTGACGTTATCTCTATGATATTGACTGATGTACTTTTGGAAACACCATGGTATATGACCATGATGTGTTGGTTAGGGGTACCAAAAACCAATGTTATTTTGATGTTGATGAGAAACCTAAGATATTGAAGCTTCTTAATATACCAACTGAGAAAAATAGGTTGCGAACTGCACAACTGAAGGGTCAGCAAATCCTACAAGCTTTAAAGAAGGACGAACCAGCAACCATTAGTAAGAACAAGGGCAAGGGACAATCATCAAAGGCTGGACAGCAAGCTAATTACCTGTTGTTGATACTCAATCAACAAGATTTTAAAGAAACAAGTAAAGAAAATGGTGTAATGATAGCCCTCATGGCTAAGGAAGTTGTACGCCCTGAAAAAAACTAACATTTCCCCACCTATTCGATCTCTCTTGCCTGATTTTGCAGATCTTGTTGCAGATGAATATCTAGCGAGTTGCCACTAATGAGGGACATAAAACATGCAATTGATTTAATCCCTGGTTCAGTGTTACTAAACCTTTCCACCTACCGTCTAAGCCATACAGAGCATGTAGAACTCAAAAGACAGGTGGATGAATTGTTGCAAAAGGGTTTCATTGTAGAAAGCATGAGCCCATGTCCCATACCAGCACTCTTGACACCTAAGAAAGATGGATCATGGCGGATGTGCATCGATAGCAGAGCAATCAACAAAATCATCGTCAAATATAGATTTTCTATTCCACAGCTTGATGATATACTGGACTTGTTGACGGGTGCTACCATTTTCACAAAGCTTGATTTACGAAGTGGTTAGCATCAAATCTGTATTCGTCCCGATGATGAGTGGAAAACAGCCTTTAAAAGAAAACACGGATTATATGAATGGAAGGTTATGCCCTTTGGGTTAACCAATGCCCCTAGTACTTTCATGAGAGTAATGACTCAAACACTCCGACAGTTCATCGGTAAGTTTTTTGTTGTTTACTTTAATGATATACTGATATACAACAAAGGCCATGAAGATCACCTTGATCATATACGGCGAGTAATGATGATCCTTCGAGATGAGAAGTTGTACTTGAATTTGAAGAAGTGTTCTTTTATGCTCCCCAAGGTAGTCTTCCTTGGTTTTATTGTCTCTTTAAAAGGGGTAGAAGCTAATCCATCCAAGATAGAGAGCATTACCAATTGGTCACTCCCAAAAACTCTCACCGAGGTTTGTAGTTTCCACGGCCTTGCTTCCTTTTATCAGAGGTTCATATGAGGGTTTAGCTCCATTATGGCACCCATCACAGAGTGCATGAAGATGAAGAAAGGTTCGTTTGAATGGACCCGGCGGCCACAAAGGCATTCCACCTTGTAAAGAAAGCCATAGCTGAAGCTCCCGTCCTTCACCTTCCTGATTTTGATCATGTGTTCGAGGTTACTACTAATGCCTCACATTCGGGATTTGGAGGGGTACTTATGCAAGAGAAGCATTCAGTGGTGTTCTACAGTGAGAAACTCAATGACGCAAAGAAGAGGTATTCTACCTATGATTTGGAACTTTATGTTGTTGTACAGGTGATTAAACATTGGAGACGCTACCTCATAGGGAAAGAGTTTGTCCTATACATTGAACATAAGGCATTCAAGTTCCTTAATTCATAATGGACCATTAGCCACAAACATGTTAAGTGGATTTCATACCTACAAAAGTTTACTTTTGCACTCAATTACAAAGTTGAAAAGGAGAATCAGGTTGTAAGATCCGTACTTTCAAATTTCGAGGACGAAATTTTTTTTAAGGGTGGTGGATTTGTAAAAATCGTATCAAACTAACCCGGTCTTACCACCTTGAACCAGGTTTACCCATCATGGTTGAGCAAAATGGACCAAGGGCGTGAAGGAGATCGTGATCCCAGGTATTAAATCGACCCAAAAACACTTAAATTAAGGGGAGGGTCGCATACCCAGCAAGGGAGGGTCGGACCCCCCAAGACAGAAGGTCAGACCCCCAGTTTTACAGAGGGGGTCGGACACTTTAGGAACCAGGGGTCGACGGGCTCATCGACTCTCAGTTGCCGCCAGAAATAGAAATTAGGAAAGTTTCCTACTGTCGGTTGGACTCTTTCCAAATCTCAATGGGACTTATTTTAGGAGTTTCTACTCTATAAATAGGACGTCCCTAAGCCTCTTTCACTCCTTTTACAACCCTAATTGAATTGAGAGAAAGAGAAGAGAAGGAAGAGAAGAAGAAGAGAAGAAAGGAAAAGAAGAAAGCAAAAAGGAGAAGAGTCGCAGAGAAGGAGTATTCTTCTCAGGTATGGATACTAATTCCATGAGTTTCTACAGACCTTAGGTTAGATAATGAAGAGAGTATGATCTCGGAGAATCCCAAACCATCAACCCATGGTTAGGTTTTCATGGAAAACCATGGGGAAGTCATGAAAGCCATTTAGGTGAATGAATCATGGTTCTAGGCCGTAGAACATGTGTAATATGGACTGTAGTAGTAAGCCATAGGACCCCAAACACAAAGAATGGACTAAAAGCAGAAAAATCAACAAAACCACAGGGGGTTGCATGGGGGGTCGATGGCCAATCGACCCTACCAGATCCTGAGCATCGACCCCCAGTGTTCGGAAAGTCCAGAACAGGGGTGGTCGCACCAGGGGTCGATCATTACTCCGACCCTACCTTGGACCCCCAGTTAACAGTATGATTTATAAATTCAAAATAAATTCTAATTAAGTTCTATCGACTTTGTTAGGTCTTCTAGCAATATAATAACAATATAAAAGTGATTCTTAAGGCTTGAAAAATGATCTACAAACAAGCAAAGGTGAGGGAACAAGACCTAAACTAATTGGTTAATAACAAACTGTTTTTATTTCTTAAGTCCAATACCATGATTGATTCTATGCGTGTATGCTTGTAATGTGCATTCAACATGTCATCCAATATTTCTATTATTACTGTTCATGCATATTTAAATTTATTGATTATAACATGATGAGGTTGATGATGGTAGGAATAGGCACGTGAATGTTTGTGTTTGGCTGGTGTACATGGTGCGGGTAGGGATGGTATCAATCGGCACTTCGATGCCGTTCTCATCGGGGTATATTGTGCCATGGTCTATTCAAGTCATGACCACTAAGCAAGTGTTAGTGTGCTTGATGCGAGTGGAGTATCAGGGGGAGGACGTGACATTGTGGTTCAGCTTGGTCACCAGACTCTAGCTCTATCTCTTCTCAAGTCTTGTCCACTAACATCGTCGTATCGCCATTACCTTAGCGGAACTAATATGTCATAGGGCATCAGGGGGGACGTGGCATTGTGGTTCACCTGGTCACCGGACCCTAGCTCTATCTCTATGGATGTATTGAGGGATCTTTGGGGGTGAGGCCTTGGATACATTGTTTGACATTAGGGTTGGTTAGTTGCAAGCCCAGTTTGCAAGCCCTCACCAACAGGGGCTTACGTGTTAGTATGGGCAACCGGTACAGCCATGCCATTTTCATGGGGTGTATATTGTCCATGGTGGGTGCATGTGGGGCGACAGTACCATTTTCATTGGGCATTTCCACACACTCGTGTATAGAGGTGCGGCGGCCACCTATCCTTTCTATAGCAATTGCAAACTTATATACCAGACCAAAGATATGAATGAATGCATGCATATGTTTGTTGCATTGTTTTGTTTTCTCATTGAGCTCAAGTTGGAGAGCTGACCCTCGTGCGCACAATTCTTTTAGTTTCTGATGTTGCAGGTATTATGATTGAAAATTATGTCAACACGCCAACATATGAACATGTGGCGGCCATGGTGAGCAAACTGTGGAGGACGAAGATGGTTCGTTAAGCAAGCATTTCAGCAGTGGATACGTTTAGTGTTTAGTTTTCATATTTGGATATTGTAATATGTATTAAATTATGTTTTGATTACTTGGAAATAAATAAAATATTAATTATTTATCATGATTAGACCTCAGTTCATTATCTGTAAGACTTCCGCTATTTACTTTATTACCTCCGATTAATGTGGAATATGTTTTGATTTATCATATGTGGGATAGCCTATTTGAGATCCTGGTTGAACCGTTGGTTTATTGACGGTTCATCACACTATTCTGATTGGAGCAGAATTGGGGTGTAACACAGGTAGCAGATGCCTTGGATCGTAAAGTGAATATAGTGAGTACTTTTTCAGCCCAAGGTACATGAATTGAGCATATCAAAGGGGAGTATATGATAGATGAAGATTTTGGTCCTATGTTTCAGAAATTACAGCAAGGTGAGACCGACTCAAAGTTCTTGATTCAAGATGGTTACTTATTTATGGGAACACAGTTATGCATTACAAAGACGTCTCGATGTCAATACTTAATCTGGAAGTTACATGGAGGTGGTTTAGGTGGACACTTTGGTCGAGATAAGATAATGGCACAAGTTACAGATCTTTAATATTGGCCTCACCTACCCCATGATTTGCAAAATGTGATCCAACGGTGTCGTGTATGTCAACTAGCTAAAGGCACTAAACAAAACTCTAGTTTGTATATGCCATTACCGGTCCTCACTCACCTTGGTTACACATTAGAATGGATTTCATCCTCAGCTTGCCATCCATGAGGGAGCAGTATGATTCTATATATGTGGTGGTGATTCTCAAAAATGGCACACTTCCTCCCTTGTCGGAAGACTTTTGATGCGAGACATGTTGCTGTCCTATTCTTTAAGGAAATTGTGTGTCTTCATGGGCTGCCTGAAACTATAGTGTCAGATCGGGATGTGAAATTTATGAGCTATTTCTGGAAGACGTTATGGTTGAAAACCAATACTAAATTGCTTTATTTAACCGCCTTCTATCTTCAAACGGATGGCCAAACTGAAGTAGTGAACCGAAGTTTGGGCAATCTTCTCTGATGCCTTGTTTGTGATTATGAGAAGACTTGATCCTCCATTCTTGATATAGCAGAGTTTGCTTATAATAGCTCCGTCAATCGGACCACAAGCCGTACACCATTTGAGATAGTGCTTGGCATATAACCCAAGAGACCTATTGATCTTGTGTCGCTTCCACCTCAAGTGCGTGTAAGCATTGAAGCTAATGAATTTATCTGTCATATTACAGAAGTATATGCAAATGTTCGGTGGCGTATTACGCTTAGCAATGAAATATATAAAGCTAATGCAGATCATCATTTCCGTTATGTGAAGTTCAAGCCTGGTGATATGGTAATGGGTTTCCAACTGGGCCAGGCCCAGCCTAGACCCATTCCAACCCATTCCAGTAGCCGAGATCTCTATTTGGAGATCTCTCCTACCGCCAGAAAGCAGATCAGACAACACTCTAGTTAGGATTTTTATTTTAGTTTCCTAATTATTAGTGACTCTATTTCTATTGTTTAGTTTCCTAAATAATAGGTTAGTTAGTTTAGAAGTCTTAGTTGCTTGGAGACTAAGACTTGCCTAAAATCTAGTTTCCTAATTCCAGTTTTTAGAAACTTTCCTATTTCTATGTTTTAAAAACTTCCTAATTTATAAAAGAGGTTTAGTTTCTCTAAGTTTAATTCTTTCCTATGTTATTTGTAATATTTCAAAGCTATAAATAAGAGGGATAGGCTGGCGGCAATTTTAAAGAGGTTTTCCAAAAAAGAATAGCAAAATTCTATTTTTTCGGTTGAGTATCCAAAGTTGTGAAACTCAACCACTTGTTTTTTCTTCTTCCTTGAGATTCTAATCTTTGTTTTGATTCACAATCATCCTATATTGGCTGGCAACATTGATTTTCTACAAAACCAATTAACTCCTTTGCTAATTTAATACAAATCATCAAGTATCAATTGAGACTACATACAACCTGGGCGGTACCATATACAGCAGAATTGCGGCATCTGTAGCTGTGCCAAATCTGCCTTGATTGACTCCAAACTTCTATAAGCGTTCACAATTGAAGTTGAGAAGATCTCCTATCAATCTTAAGCTCATTCAATAGTTGGATTATCTGATAAGCTGATTTTTTACTGAATCCTAAATTGTTTTTATTTTATTTTATTTGGACTATATAAGATCCTGTAGCAAAGAGGAATTGTTAATTTGAGTTGTCCTAAACCTTCTTTGCCACCAAAGATTAAATCTTCAGTGTACCCTTTTATCCTCTCAGTTTCCAACAACATTCACCACAACAAGGAGTATTATATAGAGAGCTAGTTAGCTAGGGAGATCAAGCAGATTTATATATTTTCAGAGTATTGTTTTTCTTCCTCGATCTCCTTAACAAGTATCATTGTTGATCGTTTCACAATCTTGATTTTGAAATTTGAATTCTGGTAGTCCCATACTTTTCCTTTCTATCAATTGACACTGTTTCTAGGAGTAGTGATCCATCCCAACGTCAACGATGGTGCTAAGGTAGAGAGCAGTTTGTTGGACTTTGTGTTGTCATTGTTGGCAACTTGGTTGATGTGACAGTGTTTGTGAGCATTCAGTCAGAAAAATGAGGAGAGCGAGTGTTAGTGTAGGAGAGAGAGTGTCAGTGTAGGAGAGAGTGTGTCAGTGTAGTGGCACAGATGTGGCAACTTCATTTATGTATTCTACAAGGTTCTACATGTGTTTCAGATGACTTACAATGAGTTAAATGGGATATTACATTGATTTTGATGAGAGAGAGTGTTTGTGGACCCCACTGGTGATGTGGCCGAGTTTCTGATGATGCGGCCGAGTTACTGATGATGCGACAGTGTTCTTGAAGCTTTTCTAATCATGTACATGTTTCTCATGTTTCTGGTGTTGTGGCATTAAAGAGAGAAATTCAAGAGAGAGAAAGAAGAGAGAGAATCAGAAGAGAGAGAAAGAGGAGAGAGAAAATATGTGAGTGGGATCCACAGGTATGGTGGCAAGGTGACATGCCAACACAGCAGCCTACGGCACTTGGCATGCATGCAGACAAAGTTTCGGGTTCAAATTCCAAGGTTTGACAGAGTTTTAACTTTGGGTCTATTTTTGATGGGTCCCGCAGCAGGTTCATGGAAATCCGACAGTGGAAAGATGTAGAGCGTCGAGTTATCTTTCCAACGCAACTTGAATCACTCAATTCCGACGTCGGATGAGAGAGATATCGCAGTTTCAGTTGAATCGCTCGAAAAAGTCATTTCACAAGTTGTTTAGGGGCAATTTCGGCATTTCACAAGTTATTAAGGGGTAATTTCGTCAAGAAAAAAGAAGAAGATCCAAAATCAACCGCCCAAATGAAGCCACGTAGGCTAGATTCCAAATTGACGGTCTTCAAAGTTGCGAGCTAAGGTGTGATGCGAAGATTCCGTATAGATTCCATCGAGAGGCTACTGGTTGGATGGAGGCAGTTTAAAATGGTGGTTCGCGTTTCACTGAATTGGTATCTTGTTTCCATGTGGCGCGCTTTCGGTACAACGGCGATCAAGATTCAGATCGTGCGGTTACGGGTGAGGACGATCGCGCTTGACGCGATTGATGCAGATCCAGCGGCTTACACTAAATCCCGCCTTTTCTTCTCAGATCCAACGGCGTAAGTCAATGATTCTCTGCACAGCCAATCAGAATGTGACATCTAAGCGGCGCGGTGCGGCTACGGTGCGGCGCGGGTGCGTATTTATATAAGGAAAGATTCTATTTCCTTATTTGTGATTCGTCGAACTTCAAACTGCCATAATTTCTTCATCCGAGCTCCAAATCGGTCCGTTCAAATTGCAGCATTCATATTTTTCAATTCCCTATCTATTGGGCACCGTTGGGAGTCATAAAAACCTAGAGAAAAATTGAAAATAGCATTTTGAAGGCAGAGAGAAGGTTTTCTAGGGTTTCGTGCCCTGTGGGAGTGATCAATCACCAACTGCCTCTTCTTTGTGCATCAATGGAGTGCTAAATCCCTATGAGAGGTTAGTAGAGCTTTTATTTTTATATTCATGGTGATTATGGGTTGTGTGGAAGAGATTGGAAGCCTATGGACAAAGTGTGCTCTGTGAATCGATCTCTATCAACATAGAAGGTTGTTGAAGAGTACCTGAGGTCAGTGTGAAGCTCCAGAGAGATTGTTGGTCATTCGAAAGCATTGTTTGTGAGATTCTCAATTCCTTATCTATTTATGCTTTCAATTTATTGTATGCTAGCATAGGTGTAAATTGTTGAATACCTAGCTAGTGGGGAAAAAATTGTAAGACAAATTTATAAGCCTAAAAAATTATTATTTGCTTCCCGTGGATGCGGATTAAGCGTGGTGTGCAGCGTGTGCTGAACAATGGTACTTGATACCTGAATTCCTGGCACATGTTTGCCCTCCTAGTTTTATGCTGGGTAAATTGGGTGTATATACTCCCTGCTGTGTAGACAACAAAAAGAAGTGTATTGAGTATATACGGAGCCCGTTGGGCATTACTCCGTGGACTAGCCATCACACATTGTGTTGGTGAACCACGTATATCTTGTGTTGTGGATTGTCTTTATTTTTCTATATATTTTGGAGTGCGTGGAATGGCTTGTAGGATGGGTGTGCAAATCTGGTAGACCTGACCATTGAGTGGTAGCGAGGTAGATTTGCATACGATTGTGTGTATTGACAAATCAGGTATCCAACAGCTCTGGGCAGCATTGAGTTTATAAGGAAAAAGTTTCAGACACTGATTCCCCCCCCCTCTCAGTGTCATATCAAGTTCATCACAGTTCACCATTCTCATTTAACTACAAAACCCTAAGGCAAATGTTGATTTCCTACTTCTTATACCGCTAGGAATCACAATGAGTGACTTGAACGGGAATCTTCCTGGCTTCGGAGAAAGCTACTGTTTCATGTGGCCATTCAAGTTCAAGGAGCCCGATGTCTCCAATGATCCTCATGTACCTGATTCCATCGCGCTTCTCAGATGAACAGGTATCGAATTCGACAAGAACAGTAAGGAGGGTATTGATTCGACCCATTTCCATAAATTGTTGTTCTTGTCTGGTTTGATTTTCTATAATACACATATGCTCCAATGGGTTACTTTTCATGGAGCACACGATTTTGCATATTTGATGAAAGTTATAACAAGACACGCGTTACCGGAGGACCATGGTGGATTCTATAAGCTTATGAGATTATATTTTGGGCGGAGAATTTGTGATGCGAAGCAGATGATCAAGTTCTGTGATGGGGTGTTCAGTGGATTGGAGCAGGATGGTGAACGCTTATGAGTTGAAACGTATTGCCGGCAATTCTCATTGTGACTTGATTTTTAATGTAAATTGAATATTCTTTTATTAAAAATTGATCTGGAGGGTATCTACATAGTTTTTTTACATAATTCAATTTGCTTTCTGTAATTTTCTTTTGCCTTTCAAAACTGTTAGTTCCATTGCCTTTCTACAGTGCTTCCTGGTCTTAACATTTTCTTTCAAGGTCATGAAACAAAATTTTATAAAATCGTTAATATAAATTGATTTCAGTCTTACCTGATTGGACCAATCGAAACCTAATCGAAGGGGCCGAAACTGACAAAATCTGATAAAAATACAGTAAAAACTAGTAGCGTTTTTTATTATATATTTATATACTTAATCATTGGGTTATAAATTATAATTGATTATAATTATTAAAAATCAAGATATATGATGTTTTGCAACTGAATTTAAGATTTTAATTGAAATTAGATATTAATTATAATGATTTTTATATATTAATGACTGATTAGGGACCAATAACTGAATCCGATAAGAGATAGAGAATTGACTGGGCTGATAGTTAATAGGTTTTTATTTTGATTTCAATGACCGATTAGCTTATCGGTCGGTTTCATTCTGGACCAATATATGCTAAGGGCCTCAATCAACAAGACCGAAACTGATCGAGATCGACTCATTGACACTCCTAGTTAATTTTGTAAGGGTTTCATACTTTGATTGCGAGGGGGTGGGCAGAAACTTTTGGGATGAGAATCAGGTGGGTTGGGCTAGGTTTTCGAAACCCAAGCCCAAATTGAGTCTCAAATGCTCGGCACACCCAGGCCAGAGTTAAAAAAAAAAAAAAAAAAAAAAAAAAAAAAACCCACTTCAGCCAGGCTCTGTCAAGTTGGGCCTGAATTCCACATGAATCACAACAGGCTGATCCCCTACTTCCTTTAGTTGAGTTTGCATTTAAATGAACAGTACCTCATATGTTTTAATTTTATTATCTAATAGATCTATCATATTAAATCGAATCTTCTTAGATGTACCTCATCGATGAAACATATTCATATGGGTATAGCCTATATAAAATAAGCATCACATACAGCTCCATTTGGTTGCAAGGGAACCAAAGGAAAAAACAGTAAAAATTTTCAAATATAAAATGAAAACTTCTATACTAATTATCCACATGATTATATAAAATGTTAAAATTTCTTATCATATTTATTAATATTATTTATTTTTATATGTAAGATTTAGATGGAAAGTAAAGTGAAAATTAATAACAATAGAGAATAATTTAGAGTTAATAATTTAACCATGTGATAGTCGATTACAATAATTCCTTTATTGTTAGAAAATTTCACTTCCCTTCCATTTGATTTTCCTTGCAACCAATCAAAGCATTATACATAAATTTCCTTCACAACCTAATCTTAGAGTTATCAGAAGAAATCAAATTCTTCTTCAATGGACTCACATTAGCCAGTTTATGTTGAGAAACGTCCCCCTTAAAAAAAATATTCAGTTTAGTCAATCTAACAACCTGAAAGTTGATACAGTATTCAACACACAAAATAGCAAAGGTGGAAACTATTGAAAAGAGTCTTACCAAGAAAGAAAAAAAAAGGAAACTATTGAAAAGAGCAGTGATGTAATGGTCAATACTTTGACTTTCCAAGAATTACAGGATCAAATTAGGGAACAGTTCACCTGCTAATGTATTTGTATCTTTTTTGGGGTCCCATCACAGTCAATATTCAATGGGTTCCATATTCTTGAGGTAGATTTCATGTCACATCTTTAGTGATGGAATCCCATGAAGAGTACATATACATGTAGGTGATCCAAACTCACCAAATTATGGTTCGGCACAACAAAGATGACTAGACCATTGCTTAAGGAGGAAAAGTTGAAGGCCATTATAATAATTTGATATTGTAAGCAGCTTTTCCCTTAAGCTGAGCATCTGATTCAGTATAGAAAATCCAAAATCCTTCCCTGCTCTCAATCACGGCCTGGAATTCCCAACAGTATATCAACAAATCACTGGAAAAAGAAAAAGAAAAAGAAAAGAAGATCAAACTGCACATCGTTACCAGTATATTAATAAGCATGCTTTTACTACTCATCTGCCCAGGCCAGAACTAATAGCTCACAGTCTATCGTTCAAAAGGAGCAACTGTCTTTATGTGGTTTATCTTTTACGTTTGGTTGACGATGAAACTTCGGATTCTTAGGGATAACTAAGGTAAAGTTTTGAGCCTGCAATAATACCATAATGTTCCAGCGTCTTGTGATCTTCGAGCACTTCCTGTTCGTGTGTTAGTTTTTGAAGAGGCGGTGGAACCTGAATTCTGTTCCTGATCTTGTTCTTCACATCAACGATGGTGTCCAACTGTGTTATTTCAACTGCAATAGTGAAACCATTCGGTGTGCACACAAATATTTGTTCTAAAGATTCAGATGGTATGGGTTTATACAAATGGAGGGTGGAAACATGAATGACATTGTAATCAGCAAGATTCCTACCCTCAAGACATCTGCCGGAAAAGACAAGCTGGAGCCTGGGTGGAATCAATTTCTTCTCCCGAATCTTAGCCATGACTTCATAAATAGTATCAGACTTCTCAACTTGCAGGGTTATGGTGTTTCCTCTGTATGTCCTAACTAATATCTGCATTGGGAGCTTCATATCAATGCTGCATTCTTTCCTCATACTATAATCAGCTAGAGTTTTATGATCCTCAAGTTAGTTGCTTCCCAATGTGGACAAGTCTCTGCTGGTATGTTGGGATACCCACCATACTCTCAATCATTGTCTTCACATTCTCAACAGTAAAGCATACCTTTGCTTCAAGTTTGATGGTGTCTCCAAATGGCATATTGACAATTATGTGGATTTCATCACCACTGCAAAATACCAAATAGAGGGTGGTTCCTTTTTGGATGCTATAAGCTGCCAATGTCTGGCTGTCCTTGTCCTGAATCTGGAGCTTGATGTCATGGATGGTGTCCAAATTCTTCACATCAAGTGTGATTATCTTCCCAATCTGTGCTGCCTTGATATGTATTTGCACAACTCCTGAATGGATGAACATATGGATGGTAGTCCCCTTCTTGATGTCATAATCAGCCAATGTTTTTTTCCTTTCTCGAGGTAATTTCCACCAAAGAAAAGCTCCATAAAATTTTCTGCGACGCCCTCCAGCTCACCAAATTTTGCTTTGACATCATCAATAGTGCCCGAGCTCTTTACTTGGAGGGCAACAGTTTTCATTAACTTCTGAAATATGTTCATCTGCAACCATATGAATAAAGGAGATGAAGAAAACCAAGAAAAAGTATAACAGACTATAACAATTACTACCAAGTGGAACCATAACAGAACACAAAAATTCTCTTGCACAACATGGAGAAGTCTCACTGATGAAGAAGATTTAGCATTGGGTTTTAGTTTCATCTACATGGACTATAATAATTACTAACCAGTAGAACACTGAACTCTCGATTGAATTTTTCCACATAAATCTCCACCTAAAACCATTGTAGGGGTAGAACAATGCACAAGAAACTCAAAAATAACTCAGAGGTAGAGAAAAGGCAATGATGAAAATCAGATTAAGACAAAAGCAATGGTTTCAAGAGATCCTTAAACAAGGTTCAAAAAGTGATCAAATATGATGATGGATGGAAAACTGTTAAGGACAAAACTTCAAAAACTAAATCACACCTAACATTTTTCTTGTTTATTCTTACCTTTTTCTTCTTTGTTGATACTTAAAATCTTAATGAAATCAGACTACTTGTCATATTCCATAAGATCGTGATGGTATATACCGATACAATGCATTTCATGTTAACTTATATGTTCGTCCTTACTTTTCTCCATTATACTTCCATAGAAGCCCTGTTTTTATTTCATTTACATTTCTAAATCTTCATAGGCTTGAACATGAAAAGCAAACCATTGGTATTCAACATGGTAAATAGTTGGACTTCCTGCCTTTGTTCTTCTGGAATAGCTAATCCCACTAAGAATGTCTTCTTAGGGTGGTCGTCGTTGAAGGGCACTGGGATGAGATCCTTGTAAGATCCGTATCGAACTAACCCGGTCTTACCACCTTGAACCAGGTCTACCCATCATGGTCGAGCCAAATGGATCAAGTGCGTGAGGGAGATCACGATCCCAGGTATTAAACTGACCCAAAAACACTAAAAATAGGGGGAGGGTCGCATACCCAGCAAGGGAAGGTCGGACCCCCCAAAAGTTTTATACCGGGGGTCGGACATTTTAAGAATCAGGGTCGATGGGATCTCCGACCCCCCCATCGACCCCCGATAATCGGTAAAAACAGCACGAACCGAAAATTAGGAAACTTTCCTAATTTCAATTGGAACCTTTCCTAATCTCAATGTGACTTATTTTGGGAGTTTCTACTCTATAAATAGGACGTCCCTAAGCCTCTTTCACTCCTTTTAGAACCCTAATTGGATTGAGAGAAAGAGAAGAGAAGGAGAGGAGAAAGAGAAGAGAAGGAAAGTGGAGAAGAAGATCAAAGAGAAGGCTTCAGAGGAACAAGCCTAATTCTCAGGTATGGATACTATCTCCATGAAATTCTACAGACCTTAGAATAGATAGAGAAGAGGAAATGATCTAGGAGAAACCCAAATCATCCACCCATGGTTAGGTTTTCATGGAAAACTATGGGGGGAGATCATGAAAGCCATATAGGTGAATGAACCACGGTTCTAGGCCATAGAACATGTGTGGAATGGATTGTAGAAGCAAGCCATATGGCCCCAAACACGAAGAATGGACTATAGGATGAAAAATTGACTAAACCCACAGAGGGTCGCACGGGGGTGATGGCCAATCAACCCTACCGGACCACGATCATCGACCCCCATTGTTCGGGAAGTCCAGAATAGGGGTGGTCGCACCCAGGGTCGATGAAACCTCCGACCCTAGCATCGACCCCCAGTTAACAGCATGCTTTTAAAGTCCGAATTAATTCTAATTAAATTCTATCGACTTGGTTAGGTCTTCTAGTGATATAATATTGATATATAGTTGATTCTTAAAGCTTGAAAGAGGACCTACGATCAAGTAAAGGTGAGGGAACAAGACCTAAACTAATTGGTTAATAATAAACTGTTTATTCTTGAGTCCAATGCCATGAATGATTTTATGCGTGTATGATTGTTATGTGCATTCAACATGTCATGTCACACTCCAATTTTGGCTGAACCAGAAGTGTGAGTGAACCGACTCTAAACCACGGTTCACACCAGGATCTCAATAGACCGTGTCAACTAATCATTCCCAAGCAGTTTAACAAAATCAGAGATATAATACATAGCAGCGAAAATAAATAAATGAGCCGAGATCTAAATTGTAATTTAAATAAATATCCAACTTATTTCATCATCCATCAAAATTTAAATAGTAATTATTACAAGGATTTAACTGAAAATAAACCTATCACTGAGAAAAGACACAGGAACGAGCACTCGCATGACGCATCATGCTCGTCCTCCACTGTCTGGGAGTCCAGGGCAGCCACTATGCTGAAAGCTGGAGCAATCATGAAGTCCTCCACCGTATACCCTGCATCAAGATCTGAAAAGAAATATATATATATATATATATATATATATATATATATATATATATATATATATATATATATATATATATATATATATATATATATATATTGGTGAGCCACACCCAAGTACAAGACCAATGCAACATACAATATGCATGAGATAACATTACAATTTGGGCGGGTATAACTTGCAAATATGCTATGGTAAGGTTTGGCGGCCACCGCACCTCCATGCACGAGAGTGTGAGCACACCCAACGATTAGGCACCTACCACACTACTGCTGTTGCCCCACAACACTCACTCCGGTATGGAGATAGGACTCGAGTCCGCGGCGGGCGGAAGAACCACAATCCCACGTCCTCCCCTTGATACCCCATACCGTACCAATACCTAAACCCCTATTGGCAAGGGCTTGCAAGTGGGTTCCGTTTCTAACCAGTCCTAGATGTCAATACAGTATCATTAGCCTCACCCCAGCACGGCTCCCTACGACCTAGAGATAGGGCTCGAGTCTGGCGGGCAGGAAGAACCACAATCCCACGTCCTCCCCCTGATACCCTAGTCGTACCAAGTTTGCTAAAATAAAGGCTTTACAACCCTACCCCAGCACTACTCCCTATGACATAGAGATAGGGCTCGAGTCTGGTGGGCAGGAAGAACCACAATCCCACGTCCTCCCCCTGATACCCTATTTGCACTGAGTTTGCTAAGATAAAGACGATACAAGAAAAGTGTTAGCTGTGGATATATCCAGGGCACATCCCCTTCACATTCCACACACTAACTAAAACATACACATTCCTAACATCCAACTGTAAGCACCCCATTTTTGCCATCCCCAGCCATGAACAAGAGTCTTGATGGGCATATTCAGAAGGGTTGCGGGTCAATTCAAGGTTTGGACGATAAGCGGTGATTTCAAAGCTGATGTTGGCGGGCCCTACAAGAAGGTCATGAAAATACCTTCGAAATGATACCAGAATCATTCAATTCCGATATCAAACGAAGAAGATGTCGCGATTTTAGTCGGATTGAAATTCGCTTATTAAATCCAAGGGCTTTTCGGTAAATTATCATAAATTAAGGATTTATTGGGCAAATTATCGTGATTTAAATCGATCGGACTTCATTCGACCATATCTTGATCGTTCGACATCCAAATCCGACGATTCAAGCGTCACTGTGCTCCCTTGCGTGTCTTCTTCAAAGTGGACGTGAAGAATTTTGGACGAAAACGCCAGCCGATCCCATGCAAAGTTGTCGACCGGATTATCGTCAAAACTCCAATTCTTCATATCTTGATCATCCAGAAGTCCGAATCGGCGATTCAAGTGCCATTGTGTTCCATTGTCCGGCCTCTTCAAAGTGGACGTAAAGAATTTTGGGCAGAAGCCGCCTGCGGGTCCCATGCAAAGTTGCTAGCCGAATTATCGTCAAAGCTTCAATTCTTCATATTTTGTTCATCTGACGTCCGAATCAGACGATTCAAGCACCAGTGTGCTCCTTTGTCCGTCCTCTTCAAAGTGGACGTGGAAAATCTGAGAGAGAGGCCGTCGAAATTTTCATGCGGAATTGCAAGCTGAGAAGACTCATAATAGAGAGAGAAATCAACCCAGCAACCAAGTTCAAGCCCAATTTAGTCCAACCCTGTGGAACTCAAACAAGTCCAGCCTGACCCAACCCAGATCGAGTCGGGTCAACCCATGTGTATGCACTTTATGTACTTGTTATATATATATATATATATATATATTACATTATTATACTATATTATAGTATATTATACTATATTATAGTATATTATATTATATATATATATATATATATATATATATATATATATATATATATATATATATATATATATATATATATAATCGGTCAAAAGAA
Organism: Protea cynaroides; assembly: GCA_028583415.1. Taxonomy (NCBI): domain Eukaryota; kingdom Viridiplantae; phylum Streptophyta; class Magnoliopsida; order Proteales; family Proteaceae; genus Protea; species Protea cynaroides. The sequence continues at coordinate 71,142,907 of CM053265.1, read as the reverse complement.
ATCCGATAAGAGAGAAAGAGAGAGAGAGAGAGGAAGAGAGAGAATGGAAGAAGAGAGGGAGGAAGAGAGAGAGAAAGAGGAAGAGAGAGAGAGAGAGAGAGAGAGAGAGAGGCCGAAATGAGGGAAATAGGATTCGGCGGAGGAAAGATGGAGGTGCTGCCACCTCCATCTTCTCCATGCTCATTTCCCCAACACCTCACCTATGCCTCCATCCATCATGCTACCCCTCACCGCCACCTCCTCCTCTCCTTGAGCCCAACAAAGCCACTCCTCCATGCCTCACCGCCACCTCCTTCTTTCTTTAAGCCCAACAAAATCACTCCCTCACCACCCCTCAGCGCCACCTCATGCCCCTATTAACTCTCATGCTGCCATCAACTTTTAGAAAACCCAACCCCAGCCGTGAAATCCGGAGAAGGGAGAGGGAAGAAGAAAGAGGTACGAATAGAAGGAGTGGAAGAAAGAGTGAGGGAAGAGAGAAGTGGAGCGGCAAGGCCATGCTGCCACTTCCATCTTCTCCCTTACCGAGCAGCGCCATCTCCTTGACATCACCCCTCACCGCCACCTGCCACATACCTCACCGTCAGCCTCCTCTCCCATCTCCTTGAGCCCAACCCAGTGGCTGCCCATGCTTCCCGTACCCCAGCCATGGAATCCGGAAAGGGAGAGAGTGAGGAAGAGGGAGAGATAAAAGGAGGAAGGAAGGGGGTTTTCTCGGGGCCTGGGCTTTTGGATGCGAAACGATTTCAGAGTAAGAAACAGAGACAGTGGGGAGGATATGGGTCAGGGACTCAGTTGCAGAGCCAGTGACGAACATGGCCTCTTCCGTGTTGTTCTGATTGGGGACCTGGACACCGTTACTGCTCTTTTTGGAGAGAGACCCAACTCTCTAGCATCAGAGCTCCGTCTATGACAAGCTCTCTGCCCTTCATATCGCCGCTGCTAATGGTCGGATCGAGGTTCTCTCTTTTCTTTTAGATCGATCTGTTCATCCGGATATCTTGAGTCGTCATAAGAAGACACCACTTATGATGGCCGCAATGCACGGCAAGATCTCCTGCGTGCAGAAGCTTCTTCGAGCAGGGGAGAATATTTTGATGTTTGATTCTGTTCACGGAAGGACCTGCTTGCACTATGCTGCTTATTACGGACATCTGGAATGCCTCCAAGCCATCCTTTCAACTGCCCATTAACCCACCGTTGTTGGTTCATTCTACCATCTGCAATTCCCGCTACCATCACAACCATTCATTGGCAGCTTCTTCCGTCAAAGGTCATCCAGCTCTGGTAAGTTGTCATTGCATAATCATGATTCCTTTATTCTTTCTTTTTTATTTTTTTTATTTTTTTATTTTTTTATTCTTTGGTTTTGAATATTTACAACTCCCATACATTTGGCACTTCTGGAATAAGATTTTCTTTTGTCATTTTGTTTATTTTCTTGTTGTGCTTGTTTACTCTGCATGTGTTTTTTTTTTGTCTTGTTGCTTGCATTGTGTCATCATTTTGTTTTCATTATCATACCTATTTCATCCATGTTGTGTCATTTTTGTTTCCCTTATTGTTGAACCGATATCTCTTATGTTAATTTACTGGAATCCTATCCATATGTTTGTGTTGACCCATGTTTCATCCTTTGATTCGGACCAATTTTAATGAGATTTGGTTCTCTCCATGGTAGGATTGGATTTAATTCCATTGGACTGTTTCAATCCTATAGTGGGTTTGGTTTATCTTTGGTGGGTTGGGCTAACCCTGTGAGGGTTTAGCTTAATTGTTCAAATTTAATTCAACCCATTTTGCTGGAAATGATTTATTAACATGTTGGGTTTGGTTCCTCATCTTTTATTATAAATTTGGATGTGATGAAATTTGGCCATTGATTTTTAGATGATTAAAATATGATGCCATTGGATGTTGATTTTAATCACATCATGAGGATTCTAAATGAATCTAAATCGATAAATCTTGATCATGAGTGTTTTTGATAAATCTGAACGGTTGGATTATGATATTGAGCAATATGGACCGTTAGATTATCTTTGGAAATGATTTAAATGAATCTGAACGGTTGGATTATGATATTGAGCAATATGGACCGTTAGATTATCTTTGGAAATGATTTAAATGAATCTGAACGGTTGGATTATGATCTTGAGTGATTTAAACCGTTGGATTATCATCGTGGAAATTTTGAGTGATGTAAATTGTTGAATCTGGATCATAATTGATTTAGATAGATCCCGAGCCATCGATTTCTTGGTCCGACCATGATAGGAGATCTAAGCCATAGATCATAGCTATTTTGATGAGATATGAGTCATTGATCATGATTATAGCTATTTGATGAGATCCCGAGCCGTTGATCTTGGTCGTTTTGATGAAATCTAAGTGTTGATCATGATCATCTTTTTTTTTTGAAGAGATATAACCGTTAGATTGAGGATCTGATATTGTCTAGGTTGTTATATCCATGCATCTATCATGTTCCCTTGATTATGCTGTCATATTATGCACTACCATGTTTGGAAGCTTACAATGCTAGCTTTGTGCACACTACCATGCTGATCTACTGCTGTATGCTATGCTTGAATGATGTTTATGTCGGCAAGAACTTACTTTTCGCTACACCCTAGTCGAACTGCCGTGCATGTACACTGATAGAAGACACTCCTAGGTGTGGGGACGTGCATGTAGGCACCCACATTCATGGGAAGGGTAATAATGAAAAAATGATAAAATTCTTAATCAAGAATCATGAAGCCTAGCCCAACAATTCTAAAATCAGGGTTGTAAGTGACAAGGGTAGTTTAGGACAATCCCTACCCCTCAGTTCATTTTCCCTAGGATGCAGAATCTAGATAGGTGTAATGTTGAATCCAACCACAGATCATCTAGGATTATCATTCGGTCCCTTTGGACCGCCCATATTCCTGACCCAAGTGGGTCACCCAATGAACAAACCCTTTCGAACTACGCGGATCCTGATTCTCAGGTCAATACCCTGAGATACGTAGGTAGTCTGGGAAACTCCCAGATACGGTTCCACACCTCAATCAATGTGCCCACAAACCTTACTCCCTGAGAGTACAATCATCACTCCCTGAGAGTACAATCCTTACTCCCTGAGAGTACAAACCCTACTCCCTGAGAGTACAAACCCTACTCCCTGAGAGTACAAACCTTACTCCCTGAGAGTACAAACCTTACTCCCTGAGAGTACAAACCTTACTCCCTGAGAGTACAAACCTTACTCCCTGAGAGTACAAACCTCACTCCCTGAGAGTACAAGCCTTACTCCCTGAGAGTACAAACCTTACTCCCTGAGAGTACAAACATCACTCCCTGAGAGTACAACCTCACTCCCTGAGAGTACAAACCCTACTCCCTGAGAGTACAAACCCTACTCCCTGAGAGTACAAACCTTACTCCCTGAGAGTACAAACCTTACTCCCTGAGAGTACAAACCTTACTCCCTGAGAGTACAAACCTTACTCCCCCGAGAGTACAAGCCTTACTCCCCGAGAGTACAAACCTTACTCCCCGAGAGTACAAACCTCACTCCCCCGAGTACAAACCTCACTCCCCGAGAGTACAACCTCACTCCCTGAGAGTACAAACATCACTCCCTGAGAGTGCAAACCCTACTCCCTGAGAGTACAAACCCTACTCCCTGAGAGTACAAATCCCTACTCCCTGAGAGTACAAATCTGACTCCCTGAGAGTACAAACCTTACTCCCTGAGAGTACAAATCCAACTCCCTCTATCATGAAGTCGTACTTGCGAAGACGCACCCTTAGCCTTGCGAGGCTCTATCTTGAAGTCGTGCTTGCGAGCACGCACCCTCTTAACCTTGCGAGGCTCTATCTTGAAGTCGTGCTTGCGAGTACGCACCCTTAGCCTTGCGAGGCTCTATCTTGAAGTCGTGCTTGCGAGCACGCACCCCCCTTAGCCTTGCGAGGCTCTATCTTGAAGTCGTGCTTGCGAGTACGCACCTTAGTCTTGCGAGACTATCTTACACTCTACTCCCTGAGAGCCACACCCTACTCCCTGAGAGCCACACTCTACTCCCTGAGAGCCACACCCTACTCCCTGAGAGCCACACTCTACTCCCCGAGAGCCACACTCTACTCCCGAGAGCCACACTCTACTCCCCCGAGAGCCACACCTTACTCCCCGAGAGTACAACCCATGAAACGAACTACGTTGTACCCGATTTTGGGAAGCAACTTGGAGGACTCTCCAAGTACGGTACCTCATCTTAGTATCCTTAGGTTCCCCCATATCCATATCCATTCCGTATCCATATCCTCTTTCACTTCGATCCATTTAGGCTATCTCTAGATTCAATCTCAATCATCATCAAGCATAAACTTCAACTTGAATAAATTGAATCTAAGAAAGCTTAATCATAATCCACATCCATAAACCTTAATCACTTTCTGTCTCGAACTACGTTTTTGGACTTGATTTCCAGGATTGGAATACGTAGGCAATTTGAGACATTTTGGACATCTCAGATTCAGTCCATCACCGAACCATCTTTGGTTCGGTTCATTGTATATTATTTTATTTGTTTTCTTACTTTAAGAACATGTTTGGCTGAACTTAAGCTAGAAGAACTTAGAAACTTGGCATAGGATCCCCCATGAGCCCTAGTCATCATCCATTGACCATGAACAGTCAGAACCATAGAGTCTAAGGAAAGTAGAATCACATAGGAGGCCGATATTTGGATCGGGCAGTTTTGGGTGCCTAACACCTTCCCAAACTGTACTTTGAACGCTTACCCGTTCTCTGTTGGACCAAAGCCGATATGTTGGGTCTTGAGTCAATAGAAGTCTTATCTCAGGATGAGGCTACATTTTAGGTCCTAGACCTTAATTTAGGTGGCGACTCCAAATCATTTCACCGTCCATTCGGCGTGGGTGGACATCTATCCTCACGGTGGCGACTCCGTTTGGGGATTCCACGCTCGGACTCCGATTCACTTTTCTTGCATTGATTGACTGACATTGGATGCTAGATCTAGGGCTACTATATTTATGATTGTACATATTGTTTTGGGGGGTTTGGGTTCAGTCACACATCGTGCTATTAGCCGACCCGGGTCCTCATGAATATGGGATCGCCCGCTAGGTGAAAAGCACAACCTTGACACGTACCTTGTAAAAGTCTCGACTGTGGAGAGCCTCCGACGTTTATTTCTGGGTCCGCCCGGGAGGCGTTATACTTCTCTAGGTCGTTTGACATTTTGCAAAATGGTATATCAAAAGGAATCGAGGGCCCATGATTCACCGTGTAGACGGGAATAGGTCCACTCCTCCTCGTCAAGGTAGTCTTTGCCGGTCCTAACCCGAATGAGCCACATGCGTGTTATTTTTTGGTCCATCCCCGAACCGACTATGTAAATTCCAACTCGATTCACGACATCCGTGCCTATGACGCCGAAGTTCGCCCGTTTTGATTCTCGATTTATCAACATGTTTGGATTCACACTTGAGGATTCAATGTGTCGAACCTTTCATTGTTGATACATCAAGTCTTAAAAACGATCGGAAAATCTCTATCGTGGCATGGATATTACGATCGAATGGGAGTTTACCAGTTTGTTCAGTCATGAACCGCCTTTGCTAACTTATCCCTTATGAAAGTTTAAGGACGAGCATATTTGTTTCAATTTCTTTGTTTTGATAAACCAAGTGGTTGGGCCTTGTCACCCCAATGACCCGTTTTGGGTCAAGAGGCTCAATTCCGATCACATGGTCATTCAAAGCAACTAAATTGGTACAGATAATGTTTGTTTAAGGGGTTTCATAAGAGAGCTAACATTTGTATGGTTGAGTCGGCTCTGTTTGTGTATGTTAATTCCTTTCTCGTCCTATCTCCATTCCAAGAGTCTTAACACTTGTCGCCTTTGGCCTGTCCCGATATCTACTTAAAGGTTAACCTAAACCATAACCATTTCTACTCGGAGGACTGGGATTCCATCATTGTGAAATTGTCTAGAGTGTTTGCACCTGAACCTATTGGCCCTACCTTGTCCATACCAGTTGAAGCAATGGGTGACGGACCAAATCAGGTTCCAAGAGCTACAGATGCCAGAATTGAGAGGGTAGTTGATATCATAGAAGTGATGGTTACCATGATTCAAAACCTACAGATGCAATTGCAAGTCCAAGCGTCAACCATTGAGAGAATGAATTTGGTACACCCACAAGGATTGAGTACCTCTAAGCAAGTTGTGCCACAGTGTTTCTCAGAACCTGTATTAGAAGACACAGAGGAGATTGTGTATCAGAAACCTTTGGTCATTCAAAAAGCTCCCACATTCCGAAAGCTGAATGAGGAGGATGTCCCTTCCAGGGATAGACTGAACAGATCAGAGGGATTGCTAAGAGCTATGAAGGCATGGGATGATCAGATAATCTGCCAAAGAGCTTTCCCACCTAGAAGGAATCAGTCAGTGGCACAGACTGCCAACATTAATGCTAATCCATTCTCAAGGAATCAGAACCACACTCATGCTCCGCAAAGGTTGAAAAATAGAAGGCAGTTACGATTTGGGCATGACCAAAAATAGGGCTCGAAAGTATTGGTACAGCCGGGAAAAATTGAAGGTACTCACACCTCATCCTCTGCCATGTCCACTTCCACCGGTTTCGAATGGATCTATTCCGCAAATATCATAACCAACATGGTCACCATACTAAAAATTGTAACGCTCCGAGGCATGCTATACAAGACCCGATAGATGCGGGAGAAATTGAGATCCGAGCTAGACGGAAATCAATGGAAAATGGTCCTCCCCCTCCCCATCACACGCCAATGGGGGAGGCATGGGTTCCAATTGAGACAGTCCAAGCCGATATCGAGGGAAGCGCCACATCCGGTGACGAAATGAACAGGTCTCAATCCAAGAAGTGCGGCATGGGCATGGGGTATACTTTTCAAAAATCTCTCAAGACAAGGTGACGATGGGGCGTAATGATAAAGGATCGAAGGGAATGCAACCCAAGATATCAATCTCGGAGGATTCCAAGTCAACAAGAACATCATGGCAATTCGAAATCAAATTCCTCGGGTTTGGAACTGGGTATGCCCCCTACCAACCAAGATCTGAAACTGATAGAGGAGAAGCAGAGGAGAGAAAATGATACATTTTGAAAGCTTGAGAGGAAAGGCCCAATAAAGGCAGCAGACAAGAGTCACAAAAGATGGCAACCATATGAGGACGGATGAACCGGTCTATCAAGCATAGTTGGCAGCATAGATGAGGATGAGCAGATCACACCATACTTGAATACACTCAATGGGAACTTCGTCGAAGAATGAGAGGACATTGCATTTATGTGGTTTCTCTGAACCATGGCTGGATAGAAACCTCCAAAGACAAGAACCCGATTTTTGAGTTTTTCTTCGACTGCACCATTGGCTAGATAGAGATGGAATAAATCAAGATTCGAAGGTCGAGAAAGGAACAAAAGTCGAAGCAAAAGGCAATCGACATCAACAATGCTCGACGAGGACCAAGTTCTAATGCTCACTGGGGAAGACCAAGATGGAGATCCTGATCCACAACAATTCATACTCCCTATCAGTGGAATGATCCCCAAACTGAAGTTTTTTATGTTTTGTTTACCCGAAGATTTTGTCATGTAATCACTATAGTATGGCCATGTCTGGGCCCAAAGTCTACGAGTCCTCAAATAGGTTGAATCTTTCGATAGTGTTGACTCCGTTCCATTTGGAACCTCCTCTTATGTACCTCTGTTTCCAAGCGTTAATAAAGAATTTTTTTTTCAATTTTGTTGTGTCTACTTCTCCTAATCTCTCATTTTCTAACTCTAACTTTAATGATGATAAGAATAATGAACCATATCCTAAAATTTTACAATCCATCAAAGCCTCGGAAGAAAAGAAAGCCCAACCTCGCGGGGAGGATTTCAAGATGATCAATCTCGGCACGGAGGAACAATTACAAGAGATCAAGATTGGTATAACCTTGACAGAAGAGGAGATAGCCCATTTGGACGTAATTATTGAAGGGATTCCAAGAGGAATTTGCATGGTCTTATGAAGATATGACAAGCATAAACCCGTAAGTGGTATAGCACAAGATACCCTTGATCCCTAAGGTAAAGCCGCATAAACGGAAGTTGAGTTGGTTGAAACCCGAGCGGACTTTAAAGATCGAGTAAGATGTCATGAAGCGTTCAATGTCGATTCTTGGAAGTATCAAAATACCCGTAATGGTTGACCAATGAAGTTACTGTGCATAAGAAGGATGGCCGATTGAGAGTATGTGTTGATTACAAGAATTTGAATAAGGCTAGTCCTAATGATGATTTTTTCATTGCCAAAGATAGATATAGTCGATGACACAGTCAACCATAGAAGGCGTGGAGCTGGGGTATGACTAATAGATCCAAAATGGGAGTTCACACCATTCTCGCTTTGATTAGAATTCAAGTGTACAAGCAAGATCATGGAGTACGGAGCTTGCATCACGGGACTTAGAACAACCCTCACGATCAACATCAAGAAGTTGAAGGTTTGTGAGAACTTGTCCATCATTGTCTACCAAGTCAAAAGGGATTGAAAAAAAAAAAAAAAAAAAAAAAAAAAAAAAAAAAAGATGAAAAATTGATACCGTATCGACAAAGTGTACAATCAATTTGGCTCAAGAGTTTACAAAGATCGAGTTCGACTATTCTCCAAGGAACACAAAAAAATATGCCGATGCATTGGCCACTTTGGCTTTCAATGATCGGTGATGATCCTGTCGAATGCACAAGGCCCTTGGTGATCGAAAGAAGAAGACAGCCAGCATATGTAGAAGTCAATGCACTGATAGTGGATGGTAGACCTTGGCTTGCACTCATAGTAGACTTCATTGGAGAAGGAATATACCCTGTAGAAGCAACAACAAGAGAAAAGAAGTCATTAAGGCGACATGCTACGCAGTTCATCCCCTGTGAAGATATCCTTTATAAAAGATCCTATGATGGGGTATAATTGGACTTTGTCGACGAAGAGCAAGCATAAACCCTCATTGAGCAGATACATCAAGGGAGTCCCGTGGGCCTCATACCTGGATGCCCGGATGCTTGCAAAGAAGATTCTGAGAATGGGGTATTATTGGAATTACAAAGGAAGCAGATTGCGCGGAGTTTGTGAAGAAGTGTCACAAATGTCAAATCTTTGCCAATCCGATACATATACCACCTACGTAATTACACACTCGGCTTCGCCATGGCCGTTCTCAACTTGGGGTATAGATGTGATCGGAAAGATTCACCCAAAGGCGTCAACTGGGCATGAGTTCATCTTAGTAGCCATCGACTACTTTACCAAGTGGGTGGAGGCTCAATCATACGCCAAGCTCACCGCCAATAAGGTAGCCAAGTTCCTTCAAGAGCATATCATCTGTCGGCACGGGATGCCTCACGCCTAATCTCGGATCGGGGTCAACATTTCGGAGGAAAGGTACAAGAATTGTGCGAGAATTTCAGTATCCAAAGGCACCGTTCTTCCCCTTACCGGCCACAAACTAATGGAGCAGTAGAGGCCGCTAATAAGAACATCAAGATCATCCTCCAGAAAATGGCAGAGACACACACTGACTGGACAGATAAGTCACCATATGCACTATGGGCTTACAGAACTCCTATAAGGACCTTTACTGGAGTCACACCATATTCTCTGGTATATGGTATGGAGGCAGTACTCCCAGTAGAAATGGAAGTACCATCCTTGAGGATTCTAATGGATTCCCAAATCCCTGAGGTCGAATGGCTTCGATCCCGTTATGAAGAGTTGAGTCTCATTGACGAAAGGAGGATGAAAGCAAGCCAGATAATGCAAAGAAATACCAACAGAGAATGGCCGTCACTTTCAACAAGAAGGTCAAATTTCGTCACCTGACGTTAGGAGATCTTGTTTTAAAGAAACAAAGAGCACCTGCCCATGACCCTAGGGGTAAGTTCCGTCCGAACTGGAGCAGGCCATTCATAGTGAAGGAAATTTTACCAGGAAAGGCAGTTCGATTGATAGATCTGGATGGTGAAGAGCTACAATATCTGACCAACCTCGATCAGTTGAAGCAGTATCATGTTTGACCTCTTCACCCTTTAAAAAAAAAAAAAAAAAAAAAAAAAAAAAAGAGGAGGGTGCAGTTGGTTACGAAAGTCGGGTACAGTTGGTCACGAAAGTCGATCGTTTTGGATGAACTTCATGACAGGTTTGGGCTAGATTCTCTAAAGAGGCTATTACATCCTGCTACTCAGGATTGGTTTTATCATATTGTCATTATTAAAGGAAGAACTTCCTGCTTTCTGGCTGGACTCTTTCATCCATTCATCTATCCAATGGATTTCCCAAGAGTAGCATAACGAGCCCATCTTTCATATCTTTTGATATCAACCCTAGTGGGTGTGTCATTCCAAAAAAATTGTAATGATAATCTGACTGGAACTCTTATCTGTCGTTCATTACATTCAACGACGTCCAAAGGTTCCAAAGAGCCCTTCATTCTATAAGCCTATAAAGTGGTATCTCTTCGGAGAGATCGACCATTCCACATAAACAACCAAAAGATCCTCCTGATGGGAAATCCATCTGGATAGCTTCATATCAGCCACTTTAGGCCTTTGTCTTCTGTCACTTATCTTTGGATTTAGAGACTTAGGCTCAGACAAGGTCATACATATGTGCATTCCATGCACAACTCACTAAGGTTTTCAATGTGTCTATAAGGTAAGAAAGTTCCAATGATTCCCCTACCCATTCTGTTGTGAATCAGAATTTTCTCTAAGTCGTTCCAGTGAGTGTTTAAGAACTTCTACTCGTCAGATAGAATGGCCATGGTGGATAAGGCATCGAGGGAGTGGAGTTGGCATAAAGAACTTGCTGAAGATAATTTTTTCTAAGGGAGGTCCACTGGTATGCTTTCTCCAAATGGTGATAATAAAGCATGTGCCCAAGTTTGTCAAAAGTGGTTATTCGGTCTTGAGGTACGATGGCCCACATGTTCAAGAAAGTTTCGTCTGTCTCCGTTATGAGTGGCAAAAATGTGCTTCTTTATCTTTACCCTCAATTGATACAATCTCGGGTAAAGAGGGGTATCCGATAAGCACCCCATTTTTGCCATCCCACTACCATGAACAAGAGTCTTGATGGGCATATTCGAAGGGTTACGGGTCAATTCAAGGTTTGGACGATAAGCGGTGATTTCAAAGCCGATGTTGGCGGGCCCTACAGCAAGGTCATGAAAATACCTTCGAAATGATACCAGAATCATTCAATTCCGATATCAAACGAAGAAGATGTCGCGATTTTAGTCGGATTGAAATTCGCTTATTAAATCCAAGGGCTTTTCGGTAAATTATCATAAATTAAGGATTTATTGGGCAAATTATCGTGATTTAAAACGATCGGACTTCATTCGACCATATCTTGATCGTTCGACATCCAAATCCGACGATTCAAGCGCCACCGTGTCTCCCTTGCGTGTCTTCTTCAAAGTGGACGTGAAGAATTTTGGACGAAAGCCGCCACGGATCCCATGCAAAGTTGTCGATCGGATTATCGTCAAAACTCCAATTCTTCATATCTTGATCATCCGAAGTCCGAATCAGCGATTCAAGTGCCATCGGTACTCCATTGTCCGTCCTCTTCAAAGTGGACGTAAAGAATTTTGGGCGTACGCCGCGGGTCCCATGCAAAGTTGCTAGCCGAATTATCGCCAAAGCTTCAATTCTTCATATTTTGTTCATCCGACGTCCGAATCGGACGATTCAAGCACCGTGTGCTCCTTTGTCCGTCCTCTTCAAAGTGGACGTGGAAAATCCGAGAGAGAGGCCGTCGAAATTTTCATGCGGAATTGCAAGCCGAGAAGACTCATAATAGAGAGAGAAATCAACCCAAATCCATACTTACTCAGCCCAACCAAGTTCAAGCCCAATTTAGTCCAACCCCTGTGGAACTCAAACAAGTCCAGTCTGACCCAACCCAGATCGAGTCGGGTCAACCCATGTGTATGCACTTTATGTACTTGTTATATATATATATATATATATATATATATATATATATTACATTATTATACTATATTATAGTATATTATACTATATTATAGTATATTATATTATATATATATATATATATATATATATATATATATATATATATATATATATATATATATATATATATATATATATATATAATCGGTCAAAAGAAATCCGATAAGAGAGAAAGAGAGAGAGAGAGAGGGAAGAGAGAGAATGGAAGAAGAGAGGGAGGAAGAGAGAGAGAGAAGAGGAAGAGAGAGAGAGAGAGAGAGAGAGAGAGAGAGAGAGGCCGAAATGAGGGAAATAGGATTCGGCGGAGGAAAAGATGGAGGTGCTGCCACCTCCATCTTCTCCATGCTCATTTCCCCCAACACCTCACCTATGCCTCCATCCATCATGCTACCCCTCACCGCCACCTCCTCCTCTCCTTGAGCCCAACAAAGCCACTCCTCCATGCCTCACCGCCACCTCCTTCTTTCTTTAAGCCCAACAAAATCACTCCCTCACCACCCCTCAGCGCCACCTCATGCCCCTATTAACTCTCATGCTGCCATCAACTTTTAGAAAACCCAACCCCAGCCGTGAAATCCGGAGAAGGGAGAGGAAGAAGAAAGAGGTACGAATAGAAGGAGTGGAAGAAAGAGTGAGGGAAGAGAGAAGTGGAGCGGCAAGGCCATGCTGCCACTTCCATCTTCTCCCTTACCGAGCAGCGCCATCTCCTTGACATCACCCCTCACCGCCACCTGCCACATACCTCACCGTCAGCCTCCTCTCCCATCTCCTTGAGCCCAACCCAGTGGCTGCCCATGCTTCCCGTACCCCAGCCATGGAATCCGGAAAGGGAGAGAGTGAGGAAGAGGAGAGATAAAAGGAGGAAGGAAGGGGGTTTTCTCGGGGCCTGGGCTTTTGGATGCGAAACGATTTCAGAGTAAGAAACAGAGACAGTGGGGGAGGATATGGGTCAGGGACTCAGTTGCAGAGCCAGTGACGAACATGGCCTCTTCCGTGTTGTTCTGATTGGGGACCTGGACACCGTTACTGCTCTTTTGGAGAGAGACCCAACTCTCTAGCATCAGAGCTCCGTCTATGACAAGCTCTCTGCCCTTCATATCGCCGCTGCTAATGGTCGGATCGAGGTTCTCTCTTTTCTTTTAGATCGATCTGTTCATCCGGATATCTTGAGTCGTCATAAGAAGACACCACTTATGATGGCCGCAATGCACGGCAAGATCTCCTGCGTGCAGAAGCTTCTTCGAGCAGGGGAGAATATTTTGATGTTTGATTCTGTTCACGGAAGGACCTGCTTGCACTATGCTGCTTATTACGGACATCTGGAATGCCTCCAAGCCATCCTTTCAACTGCCCATTAACCCACCGTTGTTGGTTCATTCTACCATCTGCAATTCCCGCTACCATCACAACCATTCATTGGCAGCTTCTTCCGTCAAAGGTCATCCAGCTCTGGTAAGTTGTCATTGCATAATCATGATTCCTTTATTCTTTCTTTTTTATTTTTTTTATTTTTTTATTTTTTTATTCTTTGGTTTTGAATATTTACAACTCCCATACATTTGGCACTTCTGGAATAAGATTTTCTTTTGTCATTTTGTTTATTTTCTTGTTGCGCTTGTTTACTCTGCATGTGTTTTTTTTTTGTCTTGTTGCTTGCATTGTGTCATCATTTTGTTTTCATTATCATACCTATTTCATCCATGTTGTGTCATTTTTGTTTCCCTTATTGTTGAACCGATATCTCTTATGTTAATTTACTGGAATCCTATCCATATGTTTGTGTTGACCCATGTTTCATCCTTTGATTCGGACCAATTTTAATGAGATTTGGTTCTCTCCATGGTAGGATTGGATTTAATTCCATTGGACTGTTTCAATCCTATAGTGGGTTTGGTTTATCTTTGGTGGGTTGGGCTAACCCTGTGAGGGTTTAGCTTAATTGTTCAAATTTAATTCAACCCATTTTGCTGGAAATGATTTATTAACATGTTGGGTTTGGTTCCTCATCTTTTATTATAAATTTGGATGTGATGAAATTTGGCCATTGATTTTTAGATGATTAAAATATGATGCCATTGGATGTTGATTTTAATCACATCATGAGGATTCTAAATGAATCTAAATCGATAAATCTTGATCATGAGTGTTTTTGATAAATCTGAACGGTTGGATTATGATATTGAGCAATATGGACCGTTAGATTATCTTTGGAAATGATTTAAATGAATCTGAACGGTTGGATTATGATATTGAGCAATATGGACCGTTAGATTATCTTTGGAAATGATTTAAATGAATCTGAACGGTTGGATTATGATCTTGAGTGATTTAAACCGTTGGATTATCATCGTGGAAATTTTGAGTGATGTAAATTGTTGAATCTGGATCATAATTGATTTAGATAGATCTGAGCCATCGATTTCTTGGTCTGACCATGATAGGAGATCTAAGCCATAGATCATAGCTATTTTGATGAGATATGAGTCATTGATCATGATTATAGCTATTTGATGAGATCTGAGCCGTTGATCTTGGCTGTTTTGATGAAATCTAAGTGTTGATCATGATCATCTTTTTTTTTTGAAGAGATATAACCGTTAGATTGAGGATCTGATATTGTCTAGGTTGTTATATCCATGCATCTATCATGTTCCCTTGATTATGCCGGTCATATTATGCACTACCATGTTTGGAAGCTTACAATGCTAGCTTTGTGCACACTACCATGCCGATCTCCTCAGTATGCTATGCTTGAATGATGTTTATGTCGGCAAGAACTTACTTTTCGCTACACCCTAGTCGAACTGCCGTGCATGTACACTGATAGAAGACACTCCTAGGTGTGGGGACGTGCATGTAGGCACCCACATTCATGGGAAGGGTAATAATGAAAAAATGATAAAATTCTTAATCAAGAATCATGAAGCCTAGCCCAACAATTCTAAAATCAGGGTTGTAAGTGACAAGGGTAGTTTAGGACAATCCCTACCCCCTCGCTCATTTTCCCTAGGATGCGAATCTAGATAGGTGTAATGTTGAATCCAACCACGCATCATCTAGGATTATCATTCGGTCCGAATGGACCGCCCATATTCCTGACCCAAGTGGGTCACCCAATGAACAAACCCTTTCGAACTACGCGGATCCTGATTCTCAGGTCAATACCCTGAGATACGTAGGTAGTCTGGGAAACTCCCAGATACGGTTCCACACCTCAATCAATGTGCCCACAAACCTTACTCCCTGAGAGTACAATCATCACTCCCTGAGAGTACAATCCTTACTCCCTGAGAGTACAAACCCTACTCCCTGAGAGTACAAACCCTACTCCCCCGAGTACAAACCTTACTCCCCGAGAGTACAAACCTTACTCCCCGAGAGTACAAACCTTTACTCCCCGAGAGTACAAACCTTACTCCCTGAGAGTACAAACCTCACTCCCTGAGAGTACAAACCTCACTCCCTGAGAGTACAAACCTTACTCCCTGAGAGTACAAACATCACTCCCTGAGAGTACAAACATCACTCCCTGAGAGTACAAACCCTACTCCCTGAGAGTACAAACCCTACTCCCTGAGAGTACAAACCCTACTCCCTGAGAGTACAAACCTTACTCCCTGAGAGTACAAACCTTACTCCCTGAGAGTACAAACCTTACTCCCTGAGAGTACAAACCTCACTCCCTGAGAGTACAAGCCTTACTCCCTGAGAGTACAAACCTTACTCCCTGAGAGTACAAACATCACTCCCTGAGAGTACAACCTCACTCCCTGAGAGTACAAACATCACTCCCTGAGAGTGCAAACCCTACTCCCTGAGAGTACAAACCCTACTCCCTGAGAGTACAAATCCCTACTCCCTGAGAGTACAAATCTGACTCCCCCGAGATACAAACCTTACTCCCTGAGAGTACAAATCCAACTCCCTCTATCATGAAGTCGTACTTGCGAGTACGCACCCTTAGCCTTGCGAGGCTCTATCTTGAAGTCGTGCTTGCGAGCACGCACCCCTCTTAACCTTGCGAGGCTCTATCTTGAAGTCGTGCTTGCGAGTACGCACCCTTAGCCTTGCGAGGCTCTATCTTGAAGTCGTGCTTGCGAGCACGCACCCCCCTTAGCCTTGCGAGGCTCTATCTTGAAGTCGTGCTTGCGAGTACGCACCTTAGTCTTGCGAGACTATCTTACACTCTACTCCCTGAGAGCCACACCCTACTCCCTGAGAGCCACACTCTACTCCCTGAGAGCCACACTCTACTCCCTGAGAGCCACACTCTACTCCCTGAGAGCCACACTCTACTCCCTGAGAGCCACACTCTACTCCCTGAGAGCCACACCTTACTCCCTGAGAGTACAACCCATGAAACGAACTACGTTGTACCTGATTTTCAGGACCTCTGGAATACGTAGGCAACTTGGAGGACTCTCCAAGTACGGTACCTCATCTTAGTATCCTTAGGTTCCCCCATATCCATATCCATTCCGTATCCATATCCTCTTTCACTTCGATCCATTTAGGCTATCTCTAGATTCAATCTCAATCATCATCAAGCATAAACTTCAACTTGAATAAATTGAATCTAAGAAAGCTTAATCATAATCCACATCCATAAACCTTAATCACTTTCTGTCTCGAACTACGTTTTTGGACTTGATTTCCAGGATTGGAATACGTAGGCAATTTGAGACGTTTTGGACATCTCAGATTTAGTCCATCACCGAACCATCTTTGGTTCGGTTCATTGTATATTATTTTATTTGTTTTCTTACTTTAAGAACATGTTTGGCTGAACTTAAGCTAGAAGAACTTAGAAACTTGGCATAGGATCCCCCATGAGCCCTAGTCATCATCCATTGACCATGAACAGTCAGAACCATAGAGTCTAAGGAAAGTAGAATCACATAGGAGGCCGATATTTGGATCGGGCAGTTTTGGGTGCCTAACACCTTCCCAAACTGTACTTTGAACGCTTACCCGTTCTCTGTTGGACCAAAGCCGATATGTTGGGTCTTGAGTCAATAGAAGTCTTATCTCAGGATGAGGCTACATTTTAGGTCCTAGACCTTAATCTAGGTGGCGACTCCAAATCATTTCACCGTCCATTCAGCGTGGGTGGACATCTATCCTCACACCAACAATCCTAGCATATGAAATGCATGATTATAATAAGATAAAATAAACAACTACATGGCATGTGAGATGCACAGACATCAAGCAATATATCCAGATAAACATAAAAGTATTCACAGAGGTTTACTGTTGATTTGTTATTTAGGTTTGGGGTCTTGTTCCTTACCTGACGCGTGATACTGATCCCGTTCTGCGTCAGAGAGCCTACTCACAAAGTCTACAGGTCCTACATAATCACATTTATAAGTTAGCACCTATTCATAAAGGTTTCAGAGGTCAGAACCAGGTTTGACTGAGCAAACCAGGCTCGAAAACCCATACCGGTGGCACTTACCAGTCTCACTCAAATCTCACTGAGTGAGACCGGTATGTGCCTGCAGTATATACCGCAGGCCCATACCGCTGGACCTATAGTCCATCCGGTGTACCCTGCGGTTTGGATCCAAGAGCGAGATCTCGGATCTCCCTTCCTTGTCGGCGAACAGTTAGGTCTCTAGGGTTTCCCCTACTCTTTACTAAGGTCCAAACCCTCTAGTGGCCTTCGGATCTCGGCTAGAACGCCGTATCAAACCTAGGTTAGATTCGAATGAGAAACTAACGGAAGTCCTAGGCTTTTGGATCGCTACGCCGCTTCGCGGCTCCAATCCGACATCCTAACATTACTAACAGTATAGAGCACTTACCGGCGGTTGTCGGTTGGCGGCGTGCTCTTCTTCCTGGGCGGCTACCTCCTCCTTGCTCCTTCTCAGTTCTTCTCCAGACGGCCAGGGTATTTGAGAAGGAGCAATGGAGTGTCTCCTTCTCTATTAATAGAGGGAGACCATCCATGGAAGGTTTTTCCTCAGAATGGAAATTTTCCAAATTTCCATTCTGAGAGAGAGACTCACTGGAGTCTATCTACAGCCGAAGTCAGGCATACCGGTCGCACATACTGGTTGGAGACCCCGCAACCGGTATAGTGCAGCCGGTATACCATACCGGTTGCACGTTGCACTATACTACAACCGGTATAGTGAGATCAGTATGGAGTTTAGGCATTTTTTTATTCTTTTTCTTACCTGAAATTTGAGTGACTCTTCACTCGGCTTCACCCTCCAGTCCGGTTATAATTGGGACTCAGCTTCACCCTCCGGTTTGGTTATAATTGGGACACCTGTCATCATATAAAACCATGGTTTAGACCCGATTTTAGAATACGGTTCTTACAACTCTACCACCTTTAAAAAAAAATTTGTCCCCGAAATTTGCATGTAGGTCTCACAATTCTCCCACCCTTAAAAGAAATTTCGTCCCCGAAATTGCACGTACCTTCAGAGTCGAAAAGATGGGGATACTCTTGTCGCATGGCATCCTCCTCTTCCCAAGTAATTTCTTCTACGTCCTGACTTTTCCAAACTACCTTGACATAATGGATAGCTCGCCTTCGAAGTTGTTGTACCTTTTTACTAATGAGCTGGATTGGCACCACCTCGAAAGTTAAGTCTTCTGACAACTCTGGGGGGTCTGCAACATGAATGTGTGAGGGGTCTCTCATGTACTTCTTCAGTAAGGACACGTGAAAGACATCGTGGACACTAGACATCGCTGGTGGCAATGCAAGTTGATAGGCTACTTTGCCGCATCAGGATAGAATTTCATATGGTCCCACATAGCTAGGACACAATTTTCCTTTTCTGTCGAACCGCTTCAAGCCTCATACTGGTGACACCTTCAAGAACACCTTGTCCCCAACCATGAATTCAAGATCCCGTCGCCTGTTATCAGCATAGTGCTTCTGACGCACCTGAGCTGTTTTTACTCAATTCTTGATTAGATCTACTGCCTTGTAGGTTTCTTCCACAAATTCTGGTCCTATGATCCGTCTTTCTCCAACTTCGTCCCATAATAAAGGTGCCCGACATTTCTTGCCATATAAGGCATCGTATGGGGCCATTTGGATCGTAGACTGGTTAGCTGTTGTTGTAGGCAAACTCAATGAGTGAAAGCTTCTCATCCCAAGCCCCCTTGAAGTCGATAGCACATGCCCGAAGCATGTCTTCTAGAATCTGAATGGTCCTCTCCGACTGACCATCAGTTTGAGGGTGGAAAGTTGTGCTAAACTTTAGTTTCGTCCCCATTGCCTTCTGAAGTCCTTCCCAGAACTTAGATGTGAAGCGTGGATCTCGATCAGACACAATACTCTCTGGAACCCCGTTGAGCCTTACTATATTGTCCACGTACAACCTTGCCAACCTGTCCATAGTATATTGTGGTCTGATAGGGATAAATCTGGCTGTTTTGGTGAGGCGATCTACAATTACCCATACTGCATTTACCGACCTCGGAGTCGTAGGTAATCCAGTGACGAAATCCATGGTTATACAATTCCATTTCCATGCTGGCTCGGGTAATGGTTGTAGTAATCCTACAGGCCTCTGTCTTTCGGCTTTAACTTGCTGACAGTTTAAACATTGAAATACATGTCGGGCCACATCAGCTTTCATACCCCTCCACCAGTACAACCTTTTCAAGTCGTGGTACATTTTCGTGCTTCCAGGGTGTACTGAATATGGGGTGGAGTGAGCTTCCAACATAATCCGATTTTGGATTTCCAGATCTTCATCCTCAGGTATGCACAAATGCCCACGATATCTGAGTACCTTGTCTGTATCTAGAGTAAAATCAGGATTGGCTCGACCCTTTTCCAAATCCTCTTGAACTGTCCTGAGGTATGGGTCCTGTAAGACTAGCTGCCTTTAATTCTTCCTTCGGTCGAGTAAAATCTTCAATGCCGCAAACATTAAGGTAAACCGGTGTATCAACCCTTGCTCAATAGGATCATCTGGCCGACGTTATTAAGAGTTGTTCTTCATCCTCCGATGAACCCGAAAACAGCGGCCGCACAACGCTGCATTTGTACTTGGTCCTACTTCAGGGTTCGATGCCCATTTCCTGCTCAGTGCATCAGCTACAATGTTAGCTTTACTAGAGTGATACTGAATGTCACAGTCGTAGTCCTTGAGTAATTCAAGCCACCTCCTCTGCCTCATGTTCAGTTCTTTCTGAGTGAACAGATATGTCAGACTTTTGTGGTCAGACTTAATCTGAAATTTCTCGCCATACAAGTAGTGCTGCCAAGTCTTGATAGCATGAATAACCGCAGCCAATTGTAGGTCATGTGTAGGGTAGTTCTTCTCATGCTCTTTCAGCTGTCTTGAGGCATAGGCTATCACCTGCTCTCCTTGCATCAGCACAAAACCCAGTCCTAGACCTGAAGCATCTGTATATAATGTAAATGGATGATCTGGGGCTGGAATAGTCAATATAGGTGCTGATACCAGTTTTGACTTCAACGTCTGGAAGCATTTCTCACATTCATCGGTCCATATGAACTTCTCCCCCTTTTTGGTCAATCTGGTGAGTGGAACAGTAATCTTGGAATAATTTTCCACAAACCTTCTGTAGTATCCAGCTAAGCCCAGGAAACTACGAATTTCAGCAATTGTCTTCGGCGCCTCCCATCCTACAATGGCTGAAATTTTACTGGTTCAGCAGAAACCATGTGACCAAGGAAGGCCACTTCCTTTAACCAAAATTCACATTTCTTGAATTTTTCATATAGTTTTTCTCTTCTTAGTCTTTGTAATGCTGCTCTTAGATGCACTGCATGCGTCTCCTGGTCCTTAGAGTATACTAAGATATCATCGATGAATACGATAACCGACGTATCAAGCATGTCATGGAATACCCGGTTCATTAACTCCATAAAGGATGCAGGTGCATTAGTCAACCCAAAGGACATTACTAGGAACTCATAGTGTCCATAACGCGTCTTGAAAGCTATTTTGGGGATGTCTGTTTCCTTAATCTTGAGCTGATGATACCCTGATCTCAGATCAATCTTCGAGAATACACTTGAACCTTGTAATTGATCGAACAAATCATCTATCCTTGGTAGTGGGTACTTGTTCTTGATAGTGAGCTTGTTCAATTCACGATAGTCCATACAGAGACGTACGCTACCATCTTTTTTCTTGACAAAGAGCACAGGTGCTCCCCAAGGTGAGATACTAGGCCTTATAAATCCCTTGTCTAGCAGTTCTTGCGGTGAGTTTTTAATTCTTTCAACTCGGTAGGAGCCATCCCTGTATCGGTGCTTTAGACATAGGTGCCACCCCCGGTAGTAGGTCTATCACAAACTCGTTAGCCCCTGTCCGGGTGGCAACCCGGGTAGGTCTTCGGAAAATACATCGAGAAAATTCCCGTACTACATCTATGTCCTCCATTTTTGGCGGTCGGCGGTCACATCCACCACTGACACAAGGTATCCTACTCCCCCTTTCTCTAGGCACTTCTTTGCTTTTAAGGCTGAGAGTATGAGCTTTCTCTTCCTGGGCAACTTAGCCCCTTTAAAGCTAAACTCAGTTCCTTCATTGTCTTTGAATATCAACTTTTTCTCGACACATAGCAAGTTCACCGAGTGTTTAGATAACCAGTCCATTCCCAAAATCACATCAAAATCTGACATCTCCAGCTGGACTAGATTGGCTTCCAATTCTCGTCCTTCAATATGCACTGGACAAGGACCATAATATTCTGCTAATACCACCTCCATTCCCATGGGAGACCGAACTAACAGACTTGGTTGTAGAGTCTTGATGGGTTGACCTAGTCCTTTTCCGAATGACACGATACAAAAGAATGGGTTGCCCCGAGTCAAACAAGGACTCTTGCGGGTACCCCCGCTATAATTACTTGTACCTGAGGTTTTAGTTCAAATTCTCCCTTAGTTTCAAATGCATAAATAATTTAATGCAACAATTAAGGAACAAGTACAAAATCATACCTGTAACCACATCTGGTGATGTGGCTGCCTCTTCTATGGTAACAGCATACACCTTGCCTTGTTGTTGCTCTCTCTTTGGTTGTGGGCATGTTCTGGCATAATGCCCCACCTGTTGGCAATTGAAGCATTTTACATTAGGGTTAGGCTCCGTGACCTGTGGTGGCATTGCAAGAGTCGGTCTGGGAGGCACTGTACTAGAAGGCGGCCTGAAAGGACGATATGGCCTGTTGTTTCTTCCGCCTTGGATCTCAGGATTAGGTCTCTTCAGACCCCGACTTTGTGCTATGAAACTTTCTCTCTGACTTGACTCGATAACTCGAGCCACCTGTACAGCTTCATTGTAAATGTTCAACCCTCGACCCAACACATGTTCTCGGATAGCACCCCGAAGACCCATAGTAAAACAATGAGTCTTTGTTGCTTCCTCCAGCATACTAGTTGGAGCAAAAAAGAATAACTCCTCATACCTTTGCTGCTAGGCTTCTACTGTCATCTGTGACTGTTGCAGGTTAAGATATTCTCTTTCCATTTGATCACGAAAACTCCTGGGGAAGTACTTGTCAAAGAAGGCTTCCTTGAATATGGGCCAAGTGATGATTTGGTGCTTGGTTTCGAGGTACGACTTGGTAGAGTTCCACCACCCATTGGCCTCTTCCTTCAGCATATGAGTGGCATATAACACTTTGTCCCCATCCTGACAATCCAGTAGCCAAAAGTTTTTCTCCATTTCAGCTATCCACTGTGCTGGCCACAGTGTTTTCCCTGACTTCCCTGTAAAAGTAGGTGGTTTGAGCTTTAAGAATCCATCCACTACCCTGGATAGGCTACTCTGAGCATAAGGGACTTGCCCATATGGTGCCTGTCCATACCATTGTGGCTGATATGGGTAGCCTCCCTGATTTCCTCCCTAATACCCACCATAGTATGCACCATGATTCTGATACTGATACCCCCCCTGATATTGGTTGTGAACTGGCGTCCCTGTAACTGGTTGGGGTACTGTGTTGGGTTGATCATGTTGTGATGGTACATCATTAGCTGTGTTAACCCCTATTGGTGCTGCTTGAACATTCTCAACATTTGTGGATGGCATGTTTGTAGGTGTCGACACAGGCCTAGGTGGCCTAAACATTTTTAGCATTTCCTCGAAAACTTCTTCTGTTGGGCCTCCATATTAGTGACCAAATTTGTCATCATTGTCTCAGAGCTAGAAGAAGGTTGTCCCTGTGACGGACCTTCTTCATTTTCCTTTATCATATCTTCAGTGTCATTCAGGGGGTTGAGTTCTTCCCCTCTCACCCTCTCGGCATTTTCTTCTGAGCTTTCTGTTCCTGAACTTCTATCCATGGTAGGCGCCCTTGAGTGTCGGCGCCTGCGATGAACTCTACATCCATTTCCTCCCACCATTGAAGCAATTTAATTTTTTCCTGTACGATATCTGAAAACATGGAAACATATAGCACAACTTAGAAAGTTATTCCAATAATTTAGTCTCAACATATGCAGCACAGGTATTCATTGACAGGTTAAAATAACAAACAAAATTTTCAGTTATTCTGTCGAAATTTTCCACATATACAATGTCTTATTATGCAAGCGTGAGGTCTAGAATCAGGTTCCGACCAACTATCGGGATGGTTTTGTATTGCCCCTCTCTATAGGGTTCCAGTGGCAGTACCGGTTTCTCCTGAAGTGAGACCGGTGTAGCTGACCACACATACCGGTTGCACTATACCGTAGGCAATACCGGTCGCACTGCCCACAAATATGTACAACCGACATACCTTGCAGTAGGTACCGGTTGCACCATACCGCAGGGGGGTACCGGTCGCACACCCCATAACTATGTGCAATCGGTATACCCTGCGGTTTGGTATCGGTCGCACCATACCGCAGGGGGATACCGGTCGCACTCTCCAGCACAGATGCACGACCGGTATAGCCAAAATCCTTTAAAATCACGATTTTTGGCTTTATTTCTCACTTTTCCTTTTTGAGTTTACTCCGGTGGCGATTCCTATCTGAGTCTCCGAGTCTCTACAGTGCATCCGGTGCCTCTAAGTTTGTTTCTACTTCATTCTAGTGTACCAATCTCGTCTCTCAGGTAAGCTTATCCTTCTCTTCCCTCTTTTAGAAAAAAAATTTCATCGTCTTTTATACCAAAACATAGGTTTCTCTTGATTTGGAAGTTTTTAACCATAGAAAACTTCTTTCTTTGCTTGAGAAAGATTTTAGGGGTCTAATTGTGTAAAACCCCTCAACAAATTCGAAGTTTTATCGGTTGGTTTAAAGAAAACCCAAAATTTCGACTTTTAACCTAGGTTTCTAGGTTTTTTTTTTTTTTTTGAGGTTTTTGATAAATTTTGTTAATATGCCCCCATTTCTTTGCTTTGATGAAATTGTTTGACCTATGCTAGCATTGTACTATCACAATAAATTATTCTATTCATATTGGACGTGTTTTTAGGCTTTTTCACCATTTTCTATTATTATACTGTCGAAATTTTTTTGAATTTGTCTCTAACTGACTCTTGTTCTTTGTTTAACAGATACTTTATGTTTAATCGGCGTGGAGTGGGGAAACGATCGTATATGCCCGGTATGCACATGCCACATCTCCCTCCTGTCTTATATGATGAGAGGTTCTTCCGGTCAGAGGCAACCTCTTCACGCTCGGCATGGTTTCGAGAAAAACATATCGAATCAGGCCGTTTTGTCAACTTGGAGCATCTTCACCACTTTGATGTGGAGTATGCTTTTGGGATAGTAGGTTGGTTACCCCTCATCTAGTATAGGGAGACTACTCGTCCCAACCTAGTAAAATTGTTTTTCACCAACCTGGAAGTGGAGGGTGATTTAGATGACTGGGAGCACGCTAGAGATCTTCGCATCACCAGTTATGTGAAAGGGGTGATGATTTCATTTAACGTAGCCGAACTAGCGGCTCTTCTGGAGATTCCTGACGATGGGGAACTCATTTATTGTCCGCCTTCTTACTATATTTAGTAATAATACTTATAAGATGTAAAAAAAAAATTCAAATGGGAGAGATTTGGATGCAAAATGAAGTGTAAGTTAATAACTAAATATGAAATAATTTGGAATTAATTACATAGTAATGTGATAGGATGTGTTGTAATCATTACAAAAATTTTCGTTTAGAGTCTAAAAATTTTACTTCTCTTCCCTTCCCTTCAATTCCCCTTGCAACCAAACAAAGCCTATGTGAAACTAAGCACTCTTTCACAATTGTATGGCTCCAAAAAAAATTCTAACATAGAACACCATTGCGATACAATATTCTAGGGTATAACTGTAGTTTTAGTTTTAGGTATCGTACACAGTATTTGTCGGTGCCAATATCGATTTGATACCATTCTTGATTGGATACTGTTCTAATGAATTGCTAACACATGGTTGATACAGATTAAAAAATAATTAAAAAAAGGAAAGATCAAATTGGGTATTGTATCGGATCAGCCACGGCCATAATTGATTCAAATCGACCGATCCGATATGATTGTTAAACCATGGTTATTGATATATCATTCTCATACACTTAGTTCGTTGGCGTTCCTAGATCAAATCTATAGATGTTATTGGGTCATTCAATCTTTTATACTGAAGCCTCAATTATTAAGGATGTAAATGGATCGAGGCACCTCCTCCTCCATCACCTCCAGCTCCATGATGTATTTTTTTTTTGTTTTTCTTTGTACTACAGAGTAACTGTCCAGGTTGTAGACTGTACTCTACTTTGGATATGTATAAACGTGTTTTTTATTTGATGTATATAAAACTTGTTTCTCTTTTTTTATATATGTGTTATTTTCTTTCTTAATTTTTGTCTCAAACAACACAGGTGCTTACAGTGTGTTCTTATTAAAGCTTTTAAATTTTATCCTAACTCAGTTCACGAATTTTTTGTGGAAATATACAGGTTTAATAGACAGGGTCTGAGAGCTCTGATACCAAGTTGTCACATCCTAATTTCGCACTATTCAGAATGGTGTGATGAATCGCTAATTAACCAACGGTTTAACCAGGATCTCGAATAGCGAAAGTCTTTATATTAATGAACTGAGAGTTTAACAATTATAAAATAATAAATTATCTAATTATTCCCTATTGACTAAGACATAAAATAATTTAAAATATTCAATTATATTCCAAATAAAATCCAAAAGAATGAATCTAACTGAAGACGCATGAGTTGCACTCGCATGACGAATCATGCGACTCCTTCATAACTTCAGAGTCCATCGCCGCCGCATGTCCATACATAGGAGCATTCATATAGTCTTCAACTGTGGTACTTGCATCATCAACTAAAAATATTTGACATCGAAAGGGTGAGCACACATCACGGCTCAGTGAGCAAACAAAATAATGCAACAAACATATGCATGCATTCAATTCACATCTTTGGTCTGGTTCATAATTTTACAATGTGCTATAGAAAGGATAGGTGGCCACTGCACCTCTATATACGAATGTGTGGAACCGTCCAACGGATCAAACACCATTGCCGTCCCCACATGCACCCACCATGGAATAGAGATAGAGCTAAAGTGCTTAGGATCGCACCGCATCACACTTCCCCTGATGCTCTATCCATATCGACACGTAAGCCCCTGTTGGCGAGGGCTTGCAAACTGGGCTCACAACTAATCAATCCTAATGTCAAACTGTGTATCCAAGGCCTCACCCCAACATCCCTCAATACGTCCATAGAGATAGAGCTAAGGCCCCCGACAAAGTCAGAGACTACACGGTCTGAGACCACCTCCCCTGATGCCCTACGCTGTAATAGTTGTGCTAAGGTAATGACGATACGACGATGTTAGTAGACAAGACTTGAGTAGAGATAGAGCTAGAGTCTGGTGACCAGGTTGAACCACAGTGTCACGTTCTCCCCCTGATGCTCCACTCGCATCAAGCACACTAACCACACACATACATTCACATGCATATTCCTAACATCATTATCATCATCATGTTATAAATAAACTGAATTAAATATGCATGAACAATAATAACAGGAATAGTAGATGACATGTGATATGCACATTACAATCATACAATCATAGAATCATACATGAAATTTGACTCAATAAACGAAAATAGTTTATTATTAGCCATTTAGTTTAGGTCTTGTTCCCTCACCTTTGCTTGAGTGTAGATCCTTGTTCATGCTTTATGAATCACCTTTAAATCAGTATAAAGGCCTAACAAGTCGATAGATTTTAATTAGAATTAATTCTAATAAATTTAGACTAGCTGAAATCGTAGGATCGCAGGGTAGGGTCGCACCTAGGGTAGCAGTTTTCTGCGACCCTAGGGTGTAGCGTCGGACGTGGGGTCGGATACCAATCGACCCTACGTGCGACCACACCCTCCTTGGGACTTCCCGAGGGCATGTGATCGATCCTGTGGTCTTGTAGGTCCATTCTAAGATTGTTCTATGGCTCATAACTATGATTTTTACACACTTTCCATTGTCTATGATGATTACTTCCATGGATTCCATTGGAACTTGTCCATGGATGGATGATTTGGGTTTCTCTTAATCCTAATTTTCTCATAATCTATTCTAGGTTCTTACTTTATGAAGGGAATTAGGTTCATACCTGAGGTTGACTGAGATTCAGAGGTTTCTCTGAACTTCCTCTTTTTCCTTAGTCTTTTCTTCAATTTTCCTTCTCTTCTTCTTTTCCTTCTCTTTCTCTTTCTCTCACTATCAATTAGGGTTCTAAAAGGAGTGAAAGAGGCTAAGGGACGTCCTATTTATAGAGAAAAACCCTCCAAAATAAGTCTCATCGAGTTTAGGAAAGAACCCCTTGGAATTAGGAAAGTTTCCTAATTTACGGTTTCTGTCTGTAATCGTAGGGTCGGACATAGGGTCGCAGGATCCGTCGACCCTACACCTAAAAAGTCATGCGACCCTACGACTAAAAAGTCATGGGTTGGACTTCTGTTGAGGTGGGGTCGACCCTACCTATTTAGGCATGTGACCCTACCCTCATATTTACTGTTTTTGGGTTAGATTCATACCTGATCTTGTGATTTTCTTCACGCACTTGGTCCACTTGGCTCGACCATGATAGGTAGACCTGGTACAAGGTGGTAAGACCGATTAATTCAATACGGGTCTTACATCCAGGTCAAAAAGAACTGCTCAAGCGAGGAATTTTCACCGAGTACGTACATCATACCCAACTCAGCATCAATTGGCAAGCATCAACGAATTCAGTTGGAACCGCCCGACCTGACAAAGAAAAGGCAAAGGTTCCCAACACTTGCAATATTGACACCAATGGGACAACCAAAAGACGACGAAAAATGATTATGACCCTGACATAGATAAGGCACCAGCCTCCTTTCGTGCCCGAGTGCAGCTGATCCATCTAATTCCTCAGGCCGACTCTTCTACCAAGAGCTCGTCTCAAATCGACAAGCACGGGTACACAACCTCCTCGATAAGTCATCGACCGACCAAGCCCAGAGTATTCTCTCTCTCTCTCTCTCTTTCTCTCTCTCTTGCAGCTGATGAGTATGTTAGCTATGACTCTCATACCATCATGACAATAATCCCATCTCATTTCTCCATTGTTGGAGGACCATCTTCTGGGAACACCTCCCAAAGAGCCTAGAAAGCTTATGTAAGAAGCATAACCCAGACCAAGCAGCCCCTTAAGAAAGCTCGGACCAGCAACTTTTGTCGCCATCAGAATAGGAGCCAACTTTAGTGTTGAGTGGGTCCTTGTAGACATGGGCAGTAGATGTTTCCGCTAATGAATGGTAAAAACTAAAGTCATCACCTAAATAAGGTGTAGGAATTGGCTCTCACTTGGAAAAGCATTGAAGGATTGCAAAGTTGAGTGAAGAAAAAAGGGGGAGAGAGATGGTATTGCAAAAACAAATATCCAATGGTTGTTGTCGGACTGCAAGAAAACTGCCCCAAACACGCAGCTAAACAACAATCTTGCTCCCAATTAATTAAGGAGAGAGGGTTTCCTAAGGTGCTGACACATCATGCATGTACCTATTAGCACATCATTTTAAAACTTATATTTCAGAGAGAGAACATGTTAATAAAAAATATGGAAAAAGGATCCCCTCGTTGCCCTAGTGGGGCATCTTCCCCATCCTTCCTTCTCACATAATTAACACATTCTCTTTTTCTAATATTTTCTCTTTCCTCCCTCACCTTGTGGGTCTCCATTCATGACACTGAATATCATGATATCAATTGGTGGTGTGAAATTCCTCCACCCTGGTACTAGAAAGTAGTTCATCTCTATGTATATGTATTTTTTAAGGAACTTCGTCCATATCTAGTAGATCCCATGTCCTATAGACAGTGGTGGAGTCTCTAGGAGAGTACACGAAATCATAATTTTATGAGAAGTTGGTAAGGTATAACAGCATGATTAGTGATGACATGTGATGAAACTAATTAAACCATCTAATCTTAAACAAAAAATGGAAAAATTAAATTTTTTTAATCCAAACGCTTCTATAGAGGTATAAAATCGTGACGATTCTTTTTTAAGTTCAATTCATTTGTATATACGTGTATTTTCCCTAAGATCTCATCACCGTCATTGTGATTATTGAAACTTACCTTTAAAATGTAGAACCTATTAAATATAAATGGTGATGAAATCCTCAAAAAAAATAGAACTTTGCAGTTGGTTGTTGGGTATACCATCCTGATTTAGTATGGGTATTAAAGCTGCAGGAAACAGGTATGCCACATTTGGTTTCGACCAATATGGCAAGGACATGATTTTCATTTTCCTTTTTCTTTATTTGGTTGATATATAAATATATAATTAATAAACCTTTTTCAAATATTTATATTTAGTTAATTGTCTACTGGGAAAAACTCGATAATATCCGTACTTTCACATGTCATTATATTATTGGGTTTAACAGGTATGATATGAACGAATAATAAAAGCATAAGTAAATTATTGTTAGTTTATTTATTTATTATTATTTTTTTGGTAGAATAGTTTAATTGAATGTTAGTGGAATAGTGATGTGATACCTAACATCCCACAATATTTTGCCCATTGAATAAGTATTTTTTAAGAGTTAATTGTCTTTGTTTGTTATTGGTATGTATTACTATCTTTATCTCTCAATTTTTTGAAATTCGAAATTTTTTTTCTTTTCTTTTAAATGACGGGTTATCTGTCATTCTTGTACTTCTATTTTCCCTATTAACATATAAGATTCTAGTTCACCATGTGCCCGCTAAGTTTTCTATTAATATTTTTTCCCTCTTTTAAAAAGTGAATTTTTACTTTTATGTAAATGGTAAATGGTATGCGGAGGCTTACATAACCATCAAAGGTATATTGTTTATTAGTTCATTTTTTCTAATCCTCCAACCATTTATTTAAAAAATAAAAAAATAAAAGGTAGGTTGTATCATTCTTAGAAATGCATTTTTAATATAGAATGAGAATGAACTAAAGAACAGGACATTTCTATTCTAGACTCGGAATGTAGAATGGGTTGAATAATACTATAGAATAAACTTTGTTAGAGAACGTATTCCATGATCTAAGAATAAAAATGCATATCAGAAGTTACTTTTATCATCTGAGAATATGTTCTTAACCTAGAAAGCATACTAATGGCACTCTTGAAGGATTTACGAATTCTTCTTCAAACCTAAGAAATATTATTTAAGATCTACCAAAATTTAGAAAACCTGGAAGAAGTTTAGTAAAACATACACCATAGTTAATCGCACCTTTATAAAGAAATTCATCTCAAACCGCAGACGAAAATTTTTACATGTTACATTTTATATGTAAAAACAATTTCAGTTTTTGTTTTCAATAGGTAAGGAAAGAAAACAAACATTTGGAAAAATATATATATACATATAAAATGTTACGTGTAAAATTTTACGTCAAAATAAAAGGAGTCATAGTGAAATAGGAGCTTTTTTTTCTTTATTGTTAAGGTCTTTTAAGCATAATCCAACACCAACGATGTAACGGAACTAGATCCCACATTAGTGGTGGCATTCATAGTTTTTGTTCCAGGTGTCAGACACGGTATTAGCTAGAGCTGAAATCAATCTAATGCCCATCCAGATCAGGTACAGCTCCAATGACATGTTAATATATGATCGATGCTAATTAAAAGGAATTTAAAAAATATATATATATATATATATATATATATATATATATATATATATATATATATATATATAGAAGAATCAGGTACCAGATTGGTATCTACCACAGCCAAAACTGATATAAATTCAATTCCTAAAACCATGGTGGTATTTGTCCCATGGCAATCTGGTTCTTGCTCATTTTTCTTGGTTTTATCCATATCATCTTTAGAATATAGCACGTACACCACTATCACACATGATTTAGTAGCTAATTTTCAATTATTCCCTGCTAAGTTAGTAACTCTCACTTCACTTCGTAACAAAATCTGGTGCTCTATATCTTAAAAAAGAAAAAGAAAAAGAAAAAAAAACTCTTTATTTAAAAATTAAAATAGAAATTATATTTAAAAATTAAAATAGCTTACATAATCATGTTTTTGCAATGTTATTTCACTTCACCTCCCGTATCCTCTGCAAAAATCTAAGCCTAACATTCCCCAACAACAAACACCAAGATTGACTAAACAGTGTAGGTGAGTCGTTGTTGGGACCAAACCAATAGGTAGGACCGAGTTGGCTGAACTAATCCGAAATCGATCCGGACGGAATTGATAGTAGATATGTTTTGGATTAGCTTGTTATAATACTTCTCGATTTCGGTCTGATCCAAGTTAACCCAAAACCAAATCGTCAAGGCAGACCAGTCAAGTCTGAACCAAACTTCATCTTGATCCAAATTAAAACTAAATGTCAGAGATTTAGACATATGGTGGTCAATCTCAACAATAAGGGTGCAATATTTGCACCAAAATCGAACCAAACTATTTATACTAGAACTGAAAATCATTTATTAAATGGTTCGATTTTGATTTTGAATATGACATCGTTTTCCTAATCGATTCGATACGATTTTAGACTGTTTAAACCAATGGGTTCAAACCGATTAGGCACTGATTACTTTCATATGAGAGTGATTTGTTTGTTACCATAACCCTAAACTAAAGCCTAATAGTAATTAACTTACCCTATTAAACATAATATAGTCGCACAGTCACCATGGTTTTAAGCTTACAAATTTTTGTGCACTGGAACCAGTTTCATTTTGGTTCAATGCTTGGTGTCCAATTTTTAAAACTATAGATTAAACAACCCCTTATACCAAGTTTTTTGATTAAACTAACGTTGGCAAATGAAGTCAATTATGAATAATGTTCTCTACATCATCAAATTAATTGAAAATTAAAGCTTCAAGCAACCGTAGCATTGTTGACAATCGAAACTAGTAATGTAGTGGTATAACTTCAACATTTGTTTGATGAGATTGCTATGAGATAAACGAGTCATTTAAAAATCGAATAAGAGTTAGGACAATTGAATAAACCGATACGTCCTACCCAAAAGAGAAAAAAAAAAAAAAAAAAAAAAAGGATTTTTTAAACCGTTGATAAATTACAAGCAAAATTGTTTAACAAAAACCGATAAACCAAAAACGATGGTCTCAGCTTTTAATGGACCCCACCACCCACAGACAAAACGAGCGACACGTCATCGTCAATAGTCAAGACTTCACACCGCAAGAATAGCCAAATGCGAATCACTTTTCTGGTTTGACTCCCCCATTCCTCGAATCGAGCGAGCAGGCAAATTCCGTATCGTCTCCTGCGAGGGAATCCGCAGGAGACGTTGCTGCTTGTGTCCGTCGTGAGTCAGATTTATCCGACATCTCTAAAATTCCGTCGTAGGAGACAGTGATGAAACCGTCAGCTGATCCCTGTTTCTCTTTCTCTCTCTACCATCCTTTTGTGGATTCAAATCGTCTCCTGCAACAGAGGCTCCTGCGGCTGATCCAAGGGTTTGGGGATCAGTCTGTCCGCCTGTCAATACATGAGAAAGTGGATCACCTGAAATCTAACCCTTGGCAGGCGATAGGAGACGATTTGGATACTCCTTTTGCCTTTCTTTTGGATTCATCCCCTGTTCTCCACTCCTCTCTATCATCCTCTCGCTGGACGAATCCCCTTTGTTCAAATCAAATGCAAATATTTTCTTCTCTCCTAAAACATTGCTGTTTGGATTTGATGATAAATCTCTTCTTTAGTTTTTATTTATTTATTTATTTATTTTTTTCATATCTGCATCTCTGAAACCAAAGAAGCAACAAATCCCAAACACCAAATCCCCTCTTCTCTTTCTCTGCAGTTAAGAAACTTACTGTGGTATTAAGCATAAGTGATTAAGAAACCTACTGGTATCTTGACTTGCAGAATCGTGAGGTTGAAGAAGACCCTTCTTTTTTTTTTTTTAACAATTTATACATGAGGACATGATATTTGTTGTTTTTCGCTCTTCCTGACTGACCTTAATCATAATCTCAAAATAGGGAGAGATTACTTTAGAGACAGAATACAGTATTGAGATGTGATTCTGGTATGGATTTGAGATTTTAAAATAGACGATGTCGAATCCCTAAAAAATTACTCACGAATTGTCCTGTTCCTGGAGAGATGATGACCCATTCGGCCGTCTTTCCAGAGTTCCAATTCAAACATTACCCCTGACAAGCAATCGAGCCCCTTTTTAGACTTGCAGAATCATGAGGTTGTAATGATTGGTTACAACGAGTTCTCTAGTGGGATTCCGGTGGAGTTCGTGAGGTCTAGATAGAGGAAGACGCCATCTTATTGAATCCCCTTTTTCTTCAGGAGCGGCAGTGACGGCGCTGGAAAATACAACGAGTGGCAGGGAAGAGGAGGAAGAAGTGTTGTTGCCGGAGATGGTGGATTCGCCAACATCGAACACGACGACATGGTAGAGCAGGTACCTATTATGACTTTTCAACCAGAGACTATGACTGTTATTTGACACTTTCAACCAGGGAGAAAGAAAAAGAGGGATCAGATGCAACGGTTTCATCAGTCTGTCT
This sequence comes from Protea cynaroides, assembly GCA_028583415.1. Lineage (NCBI taxonomy): Eukaryota > Viridiplantae > Streptophyta > Magnoliopsida > Proteales > Proteaceae > Protea > Protea cynaroides. Next base: position 71,108,797 of record CM053265.1, on the reverse strand, counting down.
CCTGCGATTGGATTTTAGGAGACGTTGGATAAATCCGATTCCACGTGGCATGCGTCGACACAGACAGCCACGTCTCCTGCGGATTTCCTCGCAGGAAATACCTATCCTCCTTTGAGATTCGGGAGGAGGGATGATGGTCCGGATGGATAGTCGATACCTAGCTCTCGGTGAATCTAAGCAATCCACGTCTCTCAAATACGTGCACAGAGGACTTTGACTATTTTAGTGGAGAGATAAGAGAAAGACAGGGTCAAGCAGGAAGGAGGGCGTGAGACCTGTGAAATTTATGAAATTAAATTTGAAAAATAAACTATAAATGATTGATCTGAGATGTGTCTCCTGATCCTGGATCATCTTCCAAGATGAATCGACCTTAAAACCCTGCAGAACCCCATTTTGATCTACGAAAACGACCGACACCAAAGCAACAATCCCAATAACTGGGAGGGGAAAACAAAAACAAACCGTTAAAGAGGTTGGTAGAATTCCGAGTTCATTGAATCTCCTCCGTTCTGCAAGATTGTTGTTTCTTCTGATCTTCATCAATGGCGGAAGTTTTGTGCTTCTTTCTCTATCTCGTCTAGGTAAGTTTCGGCGACCTTAAACACGCTGTCTGGGAGAGACTTTTGCGGAAAGGCGGTATCTTTGTTGTTTTTTACTCCGGTTCTTCCCTGTGAATTGTGAAAGAAAAGAAACCCTCATTTCTGCAATTTTATTTCTCGCGAATCTTCTGAACTACAACCGGTGTAGTACATATTGTTATCTTATGTTTACAACGATTACTTTTCCCTTGACTACTTTTCAGATGTAGTTGAATTTCTACACCAAGAAACTAGTAAATAAATGTTTTTTTCACCTTCTTTTTCTCATATGTTAAAGCTTACAGAACTCTTGTTGGGGAGACTGTTGCGTTAGGTTTGATTCACGACGTAGTGGTTTTCGGACTCAATTTCATGTTGGTTTTGTTTATGCAGAGGAACGGACTTCTGATTTTAGTTGTTTATTGAGATCTGGCAGCCAGGACTCTCGATTCGTTTGTTTCATCAAATTTTCTGTTAATTCAAAGAAGTAGCTTTGTTTGATACAACTTGAATTGTTCACTATTTGAGGAAAGTGTGGGAGGATGTTGTTGGAGATGGAATGCATTTGTTGGTTTTTGGACTTTGGAGGTTGAGATTAGGGTGGGTTTGGATTTATGATGGATGGGTCTCAGGGCAGTTCAAATGCGCCCCCTCCTTTCCTTACAAAGACGTATGAGATGGTGGATGATCCATCCATTAATAGTATCGTCTCATGGGGTCCGACTAACCATAGCTTCATCGTGTGGAATCCACTGGAATTTGCAAGGGATTTGTTGCCCCGGTACTTTAAGCACAACAACTTCTCCAGCTTTGTCAGGCAGCTCAATACATATGTAAGTATTTGTTTAATTTGAATTGGCTTTTCCGGGTGGTTTTTATTTATCTTTTTGTTTTAGGATTCAATTATATTTTCTGTTCAACCAGGGTTTCAGAAAAATTGATCCTGATCAATGGGAATTTGCTAATGAGGAATTTATAAGAGGTCAGAAACACCTCCTGAAGAACATTCATAGACGCAAACCAATTCACAGCCACTCACAACATAATCAAGGGCTAGGAAATTCTTCTAGTGCATCAACTGAATCAGAAAAACAGGAGCTTGAGGAGGAAATTGAAAAGTTGAAACAAGAGAAGAGCATCCTTATTTTGGAGTTACAGAGGCATGCACAAGAGCAGCAAGGTGTAGAGTTGGTAATGCAGTCTTTGGAGGACCGGTTGTGTCATATGGATAATCGCCAGCGGCAGATGGTGGGCTTCTTGGCTGAGATCTTGCAGAAACCTGGGTTCGTTTCCAATCTCATGCAACAGTCAGAAAATCATAACAAGAAGAGAAGGTTGCCAAAACTTGACTACTTATATGATGAAGCTGCTGTAGAGGAGAACCAGATCATAGCTTTCCAGAGGGGTAGGTCAGATGCTCTATCTTTCCCAATCATAAACATTGATCCGTTTGAGAAGTTGGACTCTTCTTTAAATTCTTGGGAGACTTTTCTTCGTGGTGTGGGTGAAGCTTCTGGCGAGGAAATGAGCATTGTTGGAATACCCTCGCTGCCTCCTGCAGTTGTTCTTACTGAAATGCATGCATCATCTGGGGATCCAGTTATAGACATAAGCATGAATCCTCAGTCACCTAAACCGCATCTGCCTTCTCCTCATGACAGAGACATCCATTCCTCTCCTGAGTTGGCAGAGTCTACGAGTTATGGGGAGAGTCCCATTATTCCTTCTATTGAACTTAATACAGATGGTAGGCCTACTGGGATTGACATGAACTCCAAGCCTACTTCTGCTCCTGAGGTTCATCCTCAGAAAGAACGGGTACTAGGGACTGTGACTTCCTTTTTGCCAACAGGAGTAAATGATGTATTCTGGGAACATTTCTTAACTGAGACTCCTGGTTCATTTGAGACACAGGAGGTCCAGTCAGAAAGAAAGGATGCTGATATAAGAAAGAGTGAAAACAGGCTACCTGATCATGGAAAATTTTGGTGCAACAGTAAGAATGTAGATAACCTTACAGAACAGATGGGCCAACTTACTCCAACCGAAAGAATCTGATGTTGGTTGATACTTGTTTTCTATTTTTAAAGTCTGAAGGCTGCTGTGTTACTAGTTGACTTAATGAAGAGGTATAGTCGGTTTGGTCTTGTAAAATATACTAGACATCTGTTTTCTAAGCTCATTGTACTTGTACATTTTGATGCATGTACATCAGTTTCTAGTTGTTGCAGTAAGTTTCCTTTGTCCATTGATTTTAGACTTCTTATGATCGTTCAGTGAAATTACATGGTTATGAACTATCCTTTGATTTAGCTTTCTCTGCTTTGGTACTTTACCATCAGTTTAATGAGCCCAGAACCCTTGTGGGAGCAGTCATGGAGATCTCTTATGCATCTAATCATAATTAAATGCAACTTCAATTAATTACTCAACAGTTGTCCCTGAAATTATGGGGTTTTGATGTGTGTAGCTTCTGGGTAGGATCTAACTAAAAGGAGAATCTTAAAATTTGGAGAGTGGTATTTTATGTATTTTTAACCCTTGTTAGATTTGTCTGTCTTTAATTGAGTTCAAGAATTGCTAAGTTTGATACTCGACCCATAAAAGTTTTTGTTGCCCTGTGGAACTGTATTTTGAATAGAATAATCAATCCTTTTTTTTTATTATTTTTTGGATCTCTGCCCTTTCTCTTCAGACTTGTTTACTAGTGATTTTTCAGTATTTGACATTTCCCTGTGGTTGTTTAGATAGTAACTATTGCTGTTGTCGCCATTGTTGTTGTTATGCTTTTTCTTCTTTTTGTTTTGTTTGTTTTGGGGGGAGGGGGGTGGTGTTCTGTTTATCATGTGATTTGCTGAGTTATTTAGATAACCAGAAATTATACAGTTCCCCTGTAACTTTGGCATCTTAGGTAGAGTGAAACCCAAATTTGTTAGCCAACAACCTGCTGCACATATGTGATTCTAGACAACTTGTAGTTGCCACCTTCAGATTAGCTAGCTTCTGATCTTATAATCCAAGATGTTGAGTTCTAGATTTATCCAACTTGTCCTCTCTACAGCCAAGTGCAACTTACTTCTCTTTGTTTCAAAATTTTCACGTGTAGTTTCTGGTTTACATCTTTCGCTGTCCTGATATCACAAAGCTTTTCCTAATCAACCTTGAATTCCATCTACAAAAGCCACAAACTGTGTCCTAATGGTCCTGCACTATCTATCTGTTCTTAAAACCTAGACCCTTTGGCTTCAATATTATAGCTATCTGGCATCAAATATGTTGCATGATGTAAAAGTGTCCCTTATTGGTGCTTTACATGATGGAGGTTTGACAGAAATTGCATGTGCAAGTATTATTGCATGTGCAAGTATTATTGCATGTAGTAGGACTTCTACCAGCAATCGTTACAGATTCTAGAGAATTCTCATGATTAATAAGTGATAGATGTTTTGGATAGGGTATATGGGTAAACCAAGCAACTTTGATCTTCACAAGGATTGAGTTATGAAGAGAAACCTGGGCTACGTTTGTTTGATTGATTTTTTATAATTGCTTACCTTATGATGGTCCAGCATTTGGGCCTGCAGTTCAGGGCTTTTTCACTTTCTTTTGTTTTGGGGGGGAGAGGGAGGGGGGGGTGATATGTGGCAGATCCAGAACATTTAACAAAAGAGACCTTTGGATTAGTTACATGTACATCAATGTTGAAGCTGAAAGTGATTTTGGCGCATATTCAAACCTGTGATGAAATCATACATAAGCTGCAAGACTGCAGATATGGGTGCCATGTTGTTCCAACTTGGAGAATTAACAGCGACATGCCTACTATTGGCAAAGAATGTGCATCAACTACTGTAAGGTTGGTTGTAGAAGTTCCCTATATTGTTCTTGAGATGTTTCATGTCTAGAAAGGAAAATCAACTGAGGTACTTTGGTCTTGTGCGAGAGGAATGACCGTAGTGTTGGTTCTTTGTCTAAGGTTTCTAAATGGATAAGGAATCCGGAGAAAGGGTGGGTTGAGGTATTGAAACAATATTGTCAACTTACGCTCTAGCTAACCATGGTTATGGCCTACGTAGTGTGGTAAAAGGATTTAGCTAGTAACACCAAATAGCTGGTAGGGCTTAGTTAAGTTTATGAGATTATTAGGTGGTTTTATTTACAAAATGAAAAGCAGTAGAAGAACTCAGAGACATTTAATAAAACTTTTAAATTGGATTGAATTAATTTAATTAAGCATATCAAAATTTTAACCTGTGAGTTCTAGAAATTGTGCTTTTTAAGCTGGAGAGTTTGTTACATCAAAAGCTCCCCACCCCAAACCCCCCCTCCCCCCACTCCAGACGCAGGGTCCTGTGTCTGTATACTTGTGGAAATTCGTTATGAAACCCTTCTACATCTCTCAACCATGAGATTTTTGGTTCTTAATACTTTTGGATGTTGACTACGTATTAAAAAGGGTCACACAACAGAATATTCTGTATATCAACATGGCAGTATTCAATATTCATATGCTGGGGTTGTACATATAAGGGTAGAATCACAGTGAATCTTGTCAAGGATATCGTATTTAATATTTTGTGCCTGTGTTCTGCAGCAAGAACATATGAACCTTGAAGAAAGTCTTGCAGCCAGGCATTATTGAAGGTTAGTTTATGGTAAAGTTGTATGACCTTGAAAAGAGAGATGTAAAATTCTCATATCTTGATGGACAAAAGAAAAGGTTTCTGCTTCGACAGTTTGAATCCTTTCATGCTTAATATCTATGCCATGTGAACTGATAGTCTACATGTCCTATTTAATGGTTCATCTCAACTGTCTATTCGTGTACAGGTCTTTTCCCTGTTGTTGATGTCATTGTCACTTTTTTTTTTTTTTTTTTTTTTTATAACAGTCTTTATTCGTCAAACAGAATTCAGTTTTTCAATTTGAAGCCTTATTTTCCTTTATTTGGACATGGTGATGTCCATATCAGATTTAAACAGCCTTATGCAATTGGATTGATGATGTATACATGTCCATAAATTTTGAGCACGATAGAAACTTTCACATGGCTGTTAAGCTGACAGTGCTGGAATTTCTGGCTCCGTTGGATCTGGATCCCACCACCTAAACAAAGTAAGTTGGAAATTCCTATAATTTTGATTTTCTTAAAAATATTATTTTCATTTTTTACATAGGATGATCCAAAAAATCGGAAGCTAGAACATTGGTCCAAACAATCAGTTAACTGCTATACTCAATCATGTCATACAACACACTGAACTGCTGCTATTTTTCATATTCAGTGAATGAATCCTCAATGAATGAAATTCAAAAGAATGAAGTTATAGTATGGCCTGATTCGGGTAAGCAAGCAACTCAAGTAGACTAGTAAAAAAACACAGGTTTTTCTTCTGCATAAAGAAGGGTCTGGGTATCCTAGTTCATTCAGGCCTGTAGTTAGCTCAGCTGGTTATTTTCTGGGTGGTACCATGTCTGTAACGTGTGCAACATATGGTTACATTTGGTCCATGGAATCAGTTTGCAACTCATGGTGTTAATTGACTCTATTCAATGAAGAACAGAAATTAGTCAAATTACTACTGGCCTTCTACTTTTTTGTTACATGTTCGATGACAAAAGGAATTATTAGCTACTGGTGGCAAATTTTCTGATTACCCTTAATTATTGAGCATAACTACCACATTGACTGAAATGCATCGGAGAAATCTCCATCAATATATGCGTAGAAGAGTTCTGTTTATTAGTTTATCAGTTCTATTATTTTATTTTCTCTTTCACTTTTCTGTCGAGTTGATCTCAACGTCAAAAATTTGTTCATTTTAACTGAATAGACAAGATATTTGACCAGGAAAACCATAGATATTTCCAGATTCATGAAAGGATAAAAGGTCATTGGAGGTCACTTACTACCTGGTTCACAAGAAGCCAGGTTTGAAGTAAGATTGAAGTTCATAGTTGAAACGGGTATAACATTGGTATTTGAGAATGATGGGAATAAGGATACCGTAAGATCAGAGCTTCATATATTCTGCAAGAGAGTTGAACTGCATGTAGAATTGATTGATTATTTCCTTTCATTGTAAGAAAAAACAAACAGATTCATAATTTGCGATTGGTGAAGGCAGCTGGTCTGATGATCTGACCTGTCTTCCTGAATCTAACTCAAATTTTGATGATGATATTTTATTGGAAGGTGATAGAGTTTTTGATGAAGCAATTCACTGATATTTCAGAAAGAAAGTATTTTGGATCATGTATAAGCTCTTATTTAACTTTCCTAGTTTTTATTATTGCCTCTATAAATATTTTCAGAATAATAGGGGTCAATGGGTTTATAGGTTGTTAAATAAGCAAGATCATAGCAGAGATCTGTTTGACATTTGTCACTTGGAGAACAATTATTCTTCTCTTGGGGCCAATTTCCTTCTGTAAGTAAAGTGATTTTACAAGATAGCACTCAAGTCTCATGGTTTGGGATTTTCTATTCTAGGATTATGTTTGAGGCCTCTATGATAATGCATGGAAATGACTCAAGAAAAGAATGAACATAACACATGGCATTGAGCACGTAGAAACCCTGGGTAACCACAATGCCTAGCTTTGTAATGCAGTGTCAATTGAATATTAAATCAATTTCAAGTGATGAACTGATTCATTGATGTCTTATGGATGACTTAAATGATTTCCCACCCAATACTAGGGTTTGTGGAAATTTATTTCTGATAAACAATCTCTTTAATAAAAAAATTTTACATTCTTTACCACCTCTGCCCATCTGCTTTTAGTGATTCTGCAGTTAGTTCTGGGGTCTTGGATATTGATTGAACCGGTGAACTTGGCTTGGATTATCAATTTGTAGGACCAAGAAATTATCTCAAGCTATAATAGCTATTTTAATAAAGTGTTGGTAATCAACTCCTGTGTTTCCTCTTCAATTTGCACGACTCTATGATGAATTATCATGAAACCTATGCAATTAAGATAAGGAAATGAGCTTTGGATTCTACTATGGGAAAAGGACTTGTTAAAAGTAGGGACAGTTCCAGAATTACAAGAAGTAAAGCAAGTATCATTTTCATTATCTAGTTTTCTGCCCAAATGATGCTTTCACCCACTCAAATGCCTAGAATTATGCAATTCACGTCTGCCATTATGAACAAAGTCATCTGATCATTCCAAAGAAAATTAGACTAATGGTATGTACTGAAAAATTATTTGCTTTCTCATATGTATCCAAGGTGGTATTTAGTTTTGTTACAGGAAAAAAAAAAGGTGGTGTTTAGTTTGTTGCCACAGCATTATTCATAACATTTTGAATCTGCACCTTTTCTTCTGGTTCTTGTTGGCTAGATTTCAGGATGGTGCAGACTTAATCTATTCGGGAATGAGATTATAATCGAGAGGGGATGGTATCCAGGTTAGTGGTCTTGATGGATTTCATCACTGATATTTTGGTCAATCCAGTGTGAGGTTTTTGGATGCAATATCAGATCTTCTCATCAGATCCACCCTGATTATCTGAAAAGAGCTAAAATGCTGGATCTCCATCCTGGGTCTACACTATTGTTATTTTTTGTTGATTCACACCATAGTTCCTTGTGCATCTATTGCACCCACTTTTAGTTTTCAGCTCTACCATATCATTATGTCCCCAATCAATCTTCCCTCTGGATATAACTGATTGATTATTTTTAAACCAAATAAAGTTGGAAAAAAATCAATTAAAAAAAAAAAACAACTAATGCATAGTTTGTAATGGTGGTTTGCATTTGATCCAGGTTTTCTCATTGTTTGCCGAGTGATGTGAAAGCCTGGAAGGTGTTAGAAGTCAGTTCCTCTTTATCTACAGTTCTAAGTCCTAAACAGGCCTAAAAGGTAGACCTGGGTATAGCAGAAAATACCCTACATCCAAATACAAACCTGCAATTAGGTGGGTAGGCTTTTTTTTGTAATCTGGTAGGCTGAGTGGGCCTGCAAGTTCAATATGTCAGCAAGCTTATTTCAACAATCCATGGTTTCTTTCGGGGATGGCAACCACCCTTCCTGAAGTTAACCAAGCCCATTGCCTTTGCTGTTACTAACCTCCCTAATCCACAAACCCTCCCCTACGCCCACTTTGTAGTCACTCAGATCCCTAATCCAAACTCCTAAAGCTCTCTTTAGTATGTATTATAGAATTAATTATAAAATACATTATGACATATGCAGTTGTTTGGTATGATTTATGGTACTTATATTTAAAATTAATTGATATAATCTAAAATATATAAATAGATTAGAATGTGTTTATCATTATTGTGATAATATATTATTTCTTTATATGTAGTGGTATCAAACGGTTTTTATGTACGACTCATAATTTATTCTCATAAATGATTATCATAAATAACTAATAAACATAAATATAAACTATTACCAAAGAGAGCCTACGTCTAGAACACCATATTCGAACTTATGCAAATAACTCTTCTCCAAAACATGCATGTTTCTTCTTTCTCCAGAGGCTCCAGGTTCCTGTCTCCCTGATAAGTTCACATTTCCCTTTTGTTCTGAAGCCCTGTTTTTTTCTCCAGGGAATAAAACAACGCCAATAAATACATACCCATATCGTCAAAGTTTTGAATTAAAGTCTGATGTATATTTTCAGAACACTTTAATTCTGTTGTATGATAGTGTAGGGTCCCTCGAATGTGCTCATATTTTGCTCAACAGAAAACTTTTCAATGAATACTATTTTAAGTGTATGTAAGTCAAGGTCCTCATGGTTTGTTCGACGAAATGCTGGAGAAAAATGTGGAGTCATGGAATTTCATGATCTCGAGCTGTGTGAGCCTTGGATTGATTCAAGAAGCCTTTTTGATGTGATGTCACTGAGGGAAGTTCTTTCCCAAGCATAGTTGTTTTGGAAGTTCTGACAATTATGTTCCCAAGTTCTTTCTTGGTATGCAATGCTTACAGGCTCTGCAGTTTGGGTTGCTTTGGTGAAGTACTTGTGTTCTTTGAAGATAGGGTAAATACAAGGGTATATTATAACTGAGGTATCTAATATTTGTGAAAATTATACTATTTTTTAAAGGGGGGTAGGTAGAGCCCCAAAGAGTTCATTAATTCATGATCTCATCATTTTGAGGTATTGTTCTTTGTGAAAATTATACTTGGGGTACCTTATTTTTTAAAAACTATGTTTGGGATACCTAAATCAAGATAAACTTAATCTGGTTTAATAATAAATGATTATTTTACAATAATGTCCCTTGCACCATTTAAGATCCATAAAGTTTTTTTCTTAGGCCATAGGGAGGTAGGAAGGCGAAGCCACCGAGCTGGTGAATCAGGATCTAAAACAGATACACCATCCTTCCTATCCTCAGGCCTCCTTCTCCATGGCCAATGAACCCACATTGGAATGCAGCCAATGAACTTGTGGTAGAACCTCAAGCCCTCTTTTATTTCTATCCTTTGGCATAACAGGGTGGATGGTATGGTATAGCTCCCCATTCCCAGAACTTGAGATGAGTCATACCAAAGGTGAGTTTTCTCTTTAACTAAGTTACAGGTGGTAAAATAAAGATTAACAATCAAATAAGCTCGATTCTTAATGAATTGCGGAGGGAAAGAATTAAGATCATTAGAACACCCAAAATGAAAAATAAAAAAAGGAATCAACTTCTTAAGGGGATAAAAACAGGGGGGGTTAATAATTGCAGCAAAAAAAAAGGATAAATTACACGACACACCCTCTTCATTGTGAAATTAACAGAACTACCCTGTTTTTTTAAAAGTTACACAGAATACCCCTATAACAATACTATCATACAACCTCACCCCCACCGTTACTTTCACCTTAACGGCAGAGGGTAATTTTTTTTAAGACAAAAATACCCTTAGTTTTACCCAACAAAACCCTATTCCTCTTTCTTTTCTTCTCCACTTCCGTTTTCTTCTCGAACAAGTAAACTTCGATCCAACGTTTTCCTCTCATCAAATTTTTAATAACGATCTCTTCTTAATTTGGTCAAGATTCAAGTTTTTTTTATCCGGATTTTCTCAAATCTGATTACATCAGCACTACTGATCCAATCAATGGTATCATTAGCTTTCTTTGCAAGTATAATGGTTTCCGGAGTAATAACTAATAAGAAGTGAAACTAACTGAAGGAGAAAAGAATCGGGTTTCTAAGTTTCGAGCTCCTCTATTTTGTACTCAGCGCGTACTGTGCACTCCTTCGCTTCTCACGCACGCGTTCAAAAAACCTAACAGTCCAACCCAGACTTTTTTTTTTTCTTCTCTCTCTCATCCTTCGTGTTCTAAAGTCTAAACCCTCAATGGGAGCTTCGTTTCAATTATATAAATGGAGACTCAGCTTCTGTTTTTTCTCTAATTTGAGATTGAGACAGAGACAGAAATGGTTATTGTGGCTTTGGTTCCGCTCTCGGTTAATTCTAGGGTAAGCTAAAATGGAGTCTTCTCGTGTTCACGTTCTATGATTTCCTTGATAGAATGCGTCATCCTGCTGCGCTTGATATCGTTTGTTCCATTAAAAGGTACTCCAGTTCTTTCTTTTCTCTAAAGTTCTTTACGGTGCTTCCTCTTTTGTAATTCAATTGCGTTTGAAGCTTGATTATCTCTTCTTATTTTTGCAAAAATTTGATGAGAGGAAAAACGTTGGATCAGAAGTTTACTTCGTTCTGAGAAGAAAACGAAAGTGGAGAAGAAAAAAAAGAGGAATAGGATTTTGTTGGGTAAAACTAAAGGTATTTTTGTCTTAAAAAAAATTTTACCCTCTGCCGTTAAGGTGAAAGTAACGGTGGGGGTAAGGTTGTATGATAGTATTGTTATAGGGGTATTCTGTGTAACTTTTGAAAAAACAGGATTGTTCTGTTAATTTCACAACAATAGAGGAGGTGTCTGTATAACTTACTCCAAAAAAATGAAATTAACCCTATTGAAGCACCTTTGAATTATTGGGGAGTGGGGAAGTGGGAAGAGATGGAGTTTGACATTGTAAAAAAAGATGCAGGAAGCGCCAGGAGAATTAGATGGAAAGAAAATTAAACCCCACTATTTCTTTTCTTTTTTTTTTTATTTTTTCAATTTGTTTTGGGTGTACGGTTTATTTGTTGGGATACTTGCCCTGGAGCTCGTTAGTTAGCCTAGAAAAGTGGGTCCCAAGTCGTTGAGTTTTTGTGCCAGAATTAACCTCTGCTGGGTGGTGTGACGTCACCTCAAGTGCTGCACTTACGTGTGAAAAGTAACCAGAAACGCGAGAAATCAATTCTTTTGAATCAGATAAATTGTTTCACAACAAACAAGCTTCGAAACCCCCAAAGGAAAGGAGTCAAAAGGTTGAGGAATTCAAGCTCGCCGCCATCTTGGATCTGAGATTAATTAGATTAACTAAAACCTAAATTCAAAGAATAGCTGCTTGCTCCGCTATTTGCGTGTTTTGTTAACTTCCGCTACTTTACTTGCATGTTTCTCTCCATCTTTCTGCTTTCAATCTTTCTTGCTTTCTGCTTTTAATTTCTTGTTTTCAGTCAGAAATGGAACACGAAATAGGGAGTAGATTCTTCTATTTTTGGTACTGATCTGTACATGTTCCGGTTTTTTCATGAGCTTGGTCTATTGTATGTGCTGCAAGAATCACCTTGGTCGGTCGCCAGGAATCTCATCCTTTTGGAACGTTGGAAGATCAACCGTGACTGGGGCTTTGATTGTTTTCCCATCTGGATTCAACTCCATGGGGTTCCTTCCGAACTTCTCACTGATGCTCTGATCCCTAAACTCATTGATAAGGTTGGTAAAGCTTCGGCTGCTATGTTAATCGATGGTATGTTTGCTGGTCAACATGTTTGCTCTCTCAGGGCTCGCATTACTTGGCATCTAGATCATCCCCTGAAACCATCATTCACTATTAAACGCAAACATTCCCGCGATTGGATGGTTCTTCTTCGGTATGAATGGCTGACACTATTTTGTTTTTACTGTGGCCTCTTGGAAGGGTGTCAAATCTGGGCCCGATCCACGGACCGAACAGGCCCGATGTAACCCAAACCCAGTCCGGACCGATCCTTAATGGACAGGTTTTGGTTTGGACTTGTATAGCCCGACACCGTTTTGGGTCAGACTAAAACCGGACTGGACCAGACCAGACAGGACTATTAACCCGAACTAGCCTGAACTGATAATACCCAACCCGAACACCAGTAAAGCTCGTTAAAAAGCCCGAGCCTAGCCCGAACAGATTCTTTTTGCTGCTCAAATAATAACCAACTGACCAAAGATCTAACGATTCTAACTAGATAAATGCAAATTGTAATCTATTATCTATGCTCAAATACCCTTAAGATCAATCAAAAGTTAGTCGCTTGTAATTGTATTAAATATGAACAAAAAGTTCCACAAAAAATTATTGTTCATGCGAAGGTAGCTCGGATCAAGCTGGCCCAAAATCAGCCCAATAAGCCCAGCCCAATAACAACCCGACACCGGACCGGGCCGTTAGTTATTGTGTCTAGAGCAGCCCACCCCAGCCCAAACCCTTAATGGACATGTTTTGGGCTGGGCTTGTAAAGCCCGACACCGTTTCAACCCCGATCGAAACCGGACCAAACCGGCCTGTTGACACCCTTACCTCTTAAGTCATGACTTTGAACGATGTGAGCAATATTATGCGGATTGTAAACAACACATTCAAGATCATGGTTGCCGAATGCTTAATCATTGTCCTCAGTTACCAGTTTGCAAATTTTCCTCTGATTTAAAGGAGGCTAGCCCTTCCAAACGTCTATTAGAGCAAGCCCGCACCATTCCTGTGTCTGTGCTAATTCCTTCCATGGTCTCCTGTCCAGCAACGACGTCTTTTCCTGCAATTGGTATAGCAGAGACGCGCTCTTCTCCCAATGCAGTGTTGACGTCATATGGTATTTCTTTTCCTTCTCTCAAGCCTTCGTTTACTACTATTCCTGGCCATACACATGGCACGACTGTCGACCGTGGAATTTTAATATATGACCGGTGCCTACAACCTGTTGTTACTTTAGATTTTTTATCTTCTACCCTTGAGAAGCTTTTGTATCCTTCGGGTATGGGTTCGAGTTCATCTTTGTCTAAGCAATGTTTGAATCGAACCAATCTGGTGCATCTTCTTCGACTCTTCCATCTAGCCTGGTTCAGTTGACCAAGGCACAACAGGCAGCTATTAATACTTATCTTACTCATCATCCCACTCTTGCTTCAGCTTTGCTTTAGTTAGCACCCAAATTTTCTGCTTTGTCCTTAGCTCCATCTGTGGAATGTTTCTCCTTTTCTCATGCACATTCAACACCTTTTCCATTGGGAGAATCTTATCCCCCTTCATGCTATGGTTCCCAATGCTCCTGTTCAGTTTTATCGGCATATCTGAAACTTAACTCTGGTTCTGCAGGCCCCTTTGCTAAAAGGGCTTGTACAAATTCTCTCTACAGATGATATGGTGGAAGCATCCGGTTATTTTTTAACTTATGGACCCGTGGTGGCTAGGGAGAATCAACCCCATAGGGAGTCATGAAATTCTTAAGCTGGAACTGTCAGGGGCTGGGGAGACCCTTGAGAGTTCGTCATCTTTTACATCTCCTTAAAGTTGAACAACCCGATATAGTATTTCTGACGGAAACTAGGATGCCTCTTTCCAAGCTACAAGAGTGTTTCAGGCGATCAAATTATGTTCATATCTTTTCTATTGATCCTGTACAATCTTCGGGAGGTTTGACCTTATTGTGGACAGATTCTGTTAAAGTGGAGATCATTACGGCTTTAAATCGAATTCTGGACACTAAGGTTTTCCTCTCTTCATCCTCTCAGTTTTTTCTCACATGTGTTTATGGTGACACCATTAGATTTAGAAGACCAGAGGTGTGGCAGAAGTTACAAGATATTGGCTCTCAACGTCAAGGGATGTGGTTATGTGTAGGCGCTTTCAATTCTTATCTATCCTGGCAAGAAAAGGTGGGAATCTCAAGCGTTGTTTCAAGGGATTGTTCTCGTTTTCGAACAATGATGGACAATTGTAATTTTCGGAAATACAAATGAATGGTCCGGCTTATACATGGAACAATCACAGAAAAGGGTTAGATAATATTAGGATAAAATTGGATAGAGTCTTTGCTAACCCGCAATGGCGTACTTTCTTTGATAATGCAACAGTTTGTTGGGTTGGTGTCTTGTATTCTGTGGGGTCCACATAATTATAAGGGTAGTACTTGTATTAGGGTATAGGTCTATTACATGTATGGGGGCAAACTTATAATTGTGGCGGATTGGGGTTTCTAGGTTTGTCTATATATAGTCTCTGTGTGGAAAAACCTAGGTAAGACTGTAAGGGCTGTCAGAGGATTCTTCTCTGACAGGGGAGAGCTGGAACGTTGTAAGACTGACAGATGAGATAGGCCTGTCAGGTAGAGAATTCTGTAGACTGTTCTTGGGAATAGAAGAAAGTCATTATTTTCTCTGGTGGACATAGGCATCCCACGATGGGGTGCTGAACCACGTTACTCTTCGTGTTTTTCTTCTTGTTTGTTTGCGTCTCTCAAATCCTAACACAGTTTTCACGCAACCTGCATTGGGGTATGATCATAACCCTTTGCTTCTTATGATCCAATGTCGACTTCTTTGAGGGGCCATTTTGCTACGAAGCTATGTGGTCGCAACACTCTGATTGTAAAAAAGTTGTGGATCAGTGTTGGTGTCCTTCCTCCTATGAAACTGCTACTTCCTCTTTTCTGCACAAACTTTCTTAGAGTCGGGAGGACTTTGTTACTTGGAATAAAGAGGTTTTTGGGAACATTTCTACTAATATTCGTAAACTCAAATCAAGACTACTGGAGCTCTAGACTCACACTAATGTTACTTCCCAAGCAAAGGAAGATGAAATTGTTTCACAGTTGGAGGAAGAGTTTTTAAAGGAAGAATTATTTTAGAAGCAAAAATCAAGATTGGATTGGCTCCATTTTGGGGATACTTATATAGCATTTTTTTCATGCTACCACCATTCAACAGCGACATCGGAACCGCATTCAGTAATTACAAATCAAACCAGGTGAGTGGTCCAGTTCTGAAACGGATATTTATATTGTTTTTCTAAATCATTTATCTTCGGCTTTCACCTTTGAGGGAATCTCTCTCTCAGATATCGATACGTCTCTGCACTCGGTTCCTTCAGTGGTCACTCCCGAGATGAATGCTCAACTACTTGCTACTCCAATGAAAAAGGAGGTCAAGAAGGCTGTTTTCAGTTTTGCCCCTCTAAAATCACCGGGGCCAGACGGTTTTCCCCCACACTTCTTCCAACATTTTTGGGCTTCTACGAAGGCAGACTTACTCAGGTTTGTCTGTGACATCTTTCACACTCAATATATCTCTCCTGAGGTAAACACTACCTATTTATGTTTTATTCCGAAGGTGTCACAGCCTGAATCTCTTGATCAATTCAGGCCGATTAGCCTTTGTAATTTCTATCAAACTCATTTCTAAAATTCTGATTATTAGATTGGTTAAATTTTTGGGGAATATTGTAGCCCCAAATCAATCTGCATTTGTGCATGATAAGGGAATTTCTAACAATGTGATCATGGTTCATGAATTGTTTCATTATATGAAGCAACAAAAACGATCCAAATCTAAATTTATGGCCATCAAATTGGACATGCAGAAGGCATATGATCGCATGGAACGGAGTTTTATTGAACATACCCTTAGAAGATTGGGGTTTGATTTGGACTGGATAAGACTTGTTATGAGTTGTATCACATTTATTTCTTATACTATAATCATCAATGATGTAGAACGTGGCTCTTTTAGGCCATCTAGGGGTATTCGCCAGGGAGACCCCCTCTTACCTATTATTTTTATCTTATGTGCCCATGTGTTATCTTGCCTTATTAATGAACAACAAGCTCTTGGTCTCATTAAAGAGATAAAAGTAAAAGGTAGGACTCAGTCGATTACCCATTTACCATTTCTGAACGATTGTATTCTCTTTGCACCTATTCATTTGCAAAAAGTTTTGCATTTGAAAAATAATCTTGATTTATATTGTTGGGCTTTTGGTCAAAAAATCAATTTAAGGAAATTTTGCCTTACTTTTAGTCCAAATGCGCCATTAAATTTTTGTAGATGATTTTCATGGGTCTCAAGATTAAATATGGTGATGGTCCTGGGAAATATTTGGGTCTTCCTCTTAAATTTGGTGCTTCAAAATCTTTGTTGTTTCAGGATCATTTGGAGAAGATCAAATCAAAATTACAATGCTGGAAGGCAAGCTTACTCTCTCAATCTGGTAAAGAGGTACTTTTGAAGTCTGTAGTGTTAACAATGTCAAATTATATTTATTCCCATTTCAAGCTTCCTAAAAATCTCCTCAATTCCCTTAAATTTGCTACGGCTAATTTTTACTGGAGCAATGGGGAGACTAAAAGGCGGATCCATTGGATCTCCTGGGCAAGATTATGTTTACCAAAATCTCAAGGTAGTTTGGGGCTGCGTGATCCTGTTCTTCAAAACCAGGCCTTTTTGGCCAAGTTAGCTTGGCAGGTTTGGAAAAATATTAGTACCCCAGGTTCAATTTCTTAAAGATATTTATTGCTCACATTCTACTTTTTTTAATGCTCCTTTGGGTAATAGACCTTCTTAGCTATGGCATAGCATATTGGAAGGTAGGAAGATCTTACACCAGGGACTTATTTGGAGGGTTGGTATTGGTACTAATATTCCTATCTGGGATGATTGTTGGATCCCTAATGTGGCAAGTCACAAAATTACATCTCCCAGACCTGTGGATACACTGAGTTTATCATGGTAATAGACCTTTTTGATGCTAACAAGAAAACTTGGAAGGAGGATGTTCTTCGGTTACTGTTTTTTGATTCTAAAGTTGCAGCAATAATGTACATTCCCCTAAGTTTTACTCAAGTAGAAGATTGCCTGATTTGGCATGGCACAAAATTGGGAACATTTTTAGTTCGGTCTGCTTACAACATGTTAGCGCTTGCTCTGCAGCTTCAATTATCTTCTTTACCTTCTTCTTCAACTTCTCATGCTTGGCAACAGGTACCTTCGATTGTTTGGCATCGTATTTGGCACTGTGAGACAATCCCAAAGGTCAAGCAATTTTTGTAGAGATGTTGTGCTCAGGGTAATGCTTCCAGCGATGCACTGTTCGAACATAATATTCATGTTGATCTGGAATGTCGGTCCTGTGGTGTAGTAAGTGAGACCATGGATCACATTCTGCTCCTTTGCCCTTTTGCCTGAGCAGTGTGGTTAGGATCTCACATGAATTTTGTGGTGCCGGAAGGAAGTAATATTACTCTATCTCAATGGCTTTTATCCATTATTAATACTCCTACTGTCTGTAAATCTGTAGGTCGCCAGGTTTTGTCTTTGGCAGCGTTTATTTGTTGGAACCTCTGGAATGCTAGAAACGAGATGCATGTTGATCACAAGACCACAGATCTTATGGAAGTTGTTTCAAGAGCTAAGAAGGCTTTTTGGGAGTATCAGTTGTCTATTTAGTCCATAAGGGATTTGACATCATTTGCTCAGTCTTTGGTTGCTCCATACTCGCATCATCCTTCGTTGGATTTTTTTGAACTCAACACTAATGTGGCGATGAATCAGCAGAGTCAAGGTAGTGGGGTGGGTTTCAATCTTCGAGATTCTCTTGGTAGACCCCAATTGGCTGTCTCCAAGCCGATTGCTTTTTTATCTCCATCGATAGGGGAGGCCTTGGCTCTTCGTCTGGCTCTTTCTGAAGCATTGTCTAAGGGTTATCTTAAATTGTATGCTGAATCAGATAATCTTGAGCTTATTCAAATGCTTAATT
Source organism: Protea cynaroides (assembly GCA_028583415.1). Taxonomy (NCBI): domain Eukaryota; kingdom Viridiplantae; phylum Streptophyta; class Magnoliopsida; order Proteales; family Proteaceae; genus Protea; species Protea cynaroides. Next base: position 71,090,352 of record CM053265.1, on the reverse strand, counting down.
AAGAATCTCAGGGGGATAATGTATATCTTTTGCCCTTAGTAAATGACATCAGGCTATTGCAAGTAGGGGTATTTCTGTTGTATTTGTTCATATTCCAAGGACAGCTAACCAAGTTGCTCACTCCTTGGCTTGGAGGGCTGTGACTTGCGCAGGACGAGTTGCGTGACCCAATTCTACTTTGCGGCTTGTATCGTTATGTAAGAACGATGCTACGTTGTATCATCCTGTTTCTTCTCAATAGAATGTTTATTTACCTAAAAAAAAAAAGTTGAAAACTCAAAAAGATTGGGAAAGATATTATCATAAAGTAATTATTTATTATTAAATCAAGTTAAGTTTATCAACCCCAAACATAGTTTTGTAAACATGAGGTTGTCGAAAATTTAAACTTGTTACCAAAAAAAATTTTAAACTTGAATTTTGGATTAAAATGTAATTTTCAAAAGTATGAAGGTAACTTTGTAGTTAGTAGAAGATTATAATTATTTAAAAGAGTTATATAGAATTCCAAAGTCTAGAAGGGTCTAAAAGAAGAGTGTAGAAATATCTCAAAGTAGAGTGTAAAAGTTTTTTAAGAAGTGGATAGAAACTATATAGTAGAAGCGTGTAGAAAATATCCTACCAAAAAAAAAAGTGTAGAGAAAATATCTTAAAATAATGTAGGGGTGTATAGAAAATGTCTTGGAAAGACAAAAAAATATCTTAATACCTAAGAGTTTCCTTGGAATCATATAAATATTAGTCTTTCTATTCATATTTTAATAAGCCAAATTTGAGATTCAAGTTAGTAAAGTTGATTTGAGTGTTTCTTTACTTTTCTCCTCTTCCACTTCACCTTTTTCCCATATTTCCTCTTCCATTAGAGGTATCCTAAGTCTAGTTTTCAATCAAGTTCTTGCATAATGCATGAAAATGTTGAGTTGGCCGAACATGTTCCAATGAAGCTTCAAGAGTTGGATCCGCAAGATAACGCTGTTTATTGCCAATTATCAAATACATATGCATCTATATTGGCAGATGGAATGATGTCCTAGAGGTGAGGAGGATGATGAAGGCACAAAAAAGTAAGAAAGGAACCTGATTGCAGCATGATTGAGGTGGATGGCTTTGTTCTTGAGTTCTTAGCCTGTAATGGGTTACACTCTCAAGCAGATTAGGTTTTACCGGAGGTTGGTTAGAGTCAACCCAAATTTTTTTTGGTTTACCCTAAAACCAGTGAGATGTATGAGATTGGCAATGAGAAGAATGGATTATGTTGTGTACAAATGGTACCAGCCGTTGGGAGCGCAACACATCAGCGACAACGACGAATATGAGCAAAAAAACCAGTGGGGGCAAACTAGGCTTTTTCGTTCATAGCGTGCCAAGGATGCATCTGCCACCTTCTACTTAAGTCAAGGGCAAATCTGAGACCCCTTCACCAACTACTGTAAACAGATTTTAATTGTACAAGTTCACCAAGTTCATTACTTCACATTTGCTGTTCCTTTATTACTCTCTACGGTTCCTCTTTCCCCTACCTCGGGTCGGACTTTATAAAGTACAAACCCGGTCTCCCTGCTTGCTGTTCAGAGTCCTAACTTAGGTATTAGAGTGGACCTTGGGTTCAAAGTCCGACCTCATTTGTTTGTTTATTTGTCTTCTACAAGTAACAGATTCACCTCAAAAAATTATTGTTCGGATTCTAGTAGCAACACAATACTAAGTTAGAACTCAGGCTGCTGTGTTGAACAAGATATGTTAATTGGAAGTCTAACAAGGATTCTCCAAGCACTAAGCCAGAAACACCGAGGGGGGGGGGAATATGGAAAATATCTAGGATCTGAAGAGGCCTGTTGATGACCATATGATTGGTATGAATTGATGGGTATGAAAAATGAGAAGTAGATGCAAATAAAATATAGGCATTTCTTTCAAATGGGAAGTAATTATGTGGGGTAATAATATTTTTAAACTTCTTGATTATTATAGGGTGGAAGAACGAAATTTATTTATTCACTGGATGGAGGAAGAAAGGCTCCATTTGATTGCAATATAATTTAAAAAAAGAAAAAGAAATGAAAATTTTCAAATCTAATTTTTTTAATGAGTATCTTATATGATTGTATACATTACTTAAATATTTTACTATAATTATAGTAATGATATTTTTTTTTAGATATAATTTTTTTAATTTACTTTTCAAATGCAAAGGATTTGGATACAAAGTAAAATGAAAATTAATAACCAAATATGAAATGATTTGGAGTTAGTTACATGTACATTCATATATTGTAATGATTACAAAAATTTATTGTTTAAGTTTAAAAATTTCACTTTCCTTCCCTTTTATTTGTTTTGCAATCAGACAGAGCCAAAGTGAATTTTGAAAAATCAAGACTTATACATTGGTTTCGTATGAATGTCATTTTCTTTTTAACAATTTATTCTGCTTTATTTTTAATAGTTTTTTTTTTCTTAAGCTCTTTTTGGAATAATTTATCTTTATATTTATGAGTTTTTTTTATGACAAATCATTTATTAGAATAAACTATGAGTCATAAATAATAACTGTTTAGTATCACTAGACATAAAGAAATAATAATATATTATCACAATAATGATAAACATCTTCTAACCTCTATTTGTAGATTTTAGATTATATTGATTTATTTAAATATAAATAGATACAATAAATCATACCAAACAACTACAAATGTTATAATATATTATATAATTAATTCTATAATACATAGCAAAAAAAGCCTTACTAAATTTATCCATATTCATGAATTTCTATTTAATCTTCATTTATATATAGATTATAAAATCTATTCTATAATACATAGCAAAAAGTATTTCCCTTTATATATTTTGTTTCAATATATTATTTGTTAGAAAAGAAAGGAGAGGTTCTAACTCATATATATTATTAAAACCCAAAGTAAGGTATGAATTAGAGTATTACATGATTAGACAAATAAAAATTGCATCATACTCCATATAATGTAGATGTGGGAATCTTGAATTAGAGGGAGAGCTTTAGTGTGATGGTGAGATTGTCATATTGTAATTTAATGATCACATTTTTAAACACGAAAACAATCTCTTCGTATTACAGGGATAAGATTAAGTACATTATAAGGTTGTGATGGAATGCACCAATTTAATGTACATCTAATATGGTTTATTTTTTGCACCATGCTTTGTCATGCAATTTCTTTCTTGGGTATGTAATGATCAAGTTTTTATCTTTGCTCTATTTTTATTAATCTCTTTCAAATTCAGAATCTTTATAGCATTAATTTATGTATTTTTACTGAGAGAGGATTTCTTACAATTCATCTATAAAAGAAAAAAAATAAAAAAATAAAAAAAAATTCTCACAATCCCATTGTGTGGAATAATCTCTCATGTCACATCAATGAAGGCAGGATAAATGATATTTCCAACGGGGACCACATTGTCACGGAGGGGAAAAGATTTTTCCTTATTCTATTAACCCTTCATTAAATTTGTTAAAATCATTATAATATATCATTTTTCTTAACTTATAATTTGGCATATATGGGTGTCAAAGTTGACTTCAAATCGATTAATTAGACCTGGACCAAATTAGACCAATACCAACTCGATAAGAAATCAAAACCGGACCAGCCCGGTTGTTACCATTCCAGCCCGACCCTGTTATCTGAGATGTCTCGGGTTGACTATAAAATCTAATATTGACTTGGCCAGACCGAACCGGCCCAAACCGACCGTTCACACCTTTACCTTTTACAACTGTTTTTCGATTTTGAAATGTCAGTGCTTGTCGCTCTCAGTGTTGCACGGATGCTACTCTAAAAGTACATTTATCATGGGCTAATCATCCACTAATCTCAAGATGGAATTCCACCTGTCAAATAGGTGGTTTCTCATCATTCGATAATGTGGATTTGGGACTCTGGCTTAAATGCTTTAATTGTAAGCATAACAACCATTCCACTGAAAAAAATCTCATTTGATCAGAGTACGATTTTCAATTGATGAGAGCCGTACTCTGAGTCTGACAAAGACGAGAAGGGAAGAATCGCCGTTCGCTGATCACAATCCACGGCAGTCTCTCTGGTCTTCTCCGTTTCAAGCGCTCGCTTTTTCTCTAATTGCAGTAGTAATTTACTTACATTCAGTCTCAGATATTCTGCTTACAGAAAATGGAATTACAATCTCGACTGGTATGTAATCTCTACCTTCGATTTCGCAGGTAATCGTTGCGAAATGCCTAAAGACAAGAATTCTGCGATTACTTCGACCTCGTCTTCGTTTTCCTCTTCGCGTTATTCTGCTTTATGGAATTGTTTATGGTTTCCTCTTCTGATTTCTTTGTCGAAGGAGCTGTATTCTGCAAAGGCTCAGTCAATTCTCCTCCCTGGAGAATCTAGGCTTGAATCGTCGCGCTCCTTGAGCTGTTCGTCGCCTGATCCAACGCTTTATTTTAGACCGGTGATTGGAATTTTGAGCCATCCAGGTGATGGCGCTTCTGGAAGGCTTAACAACGATTCAAAAGCTTCATATATTGCTGCCTCGTATGTAAAGTTCGTAGAATCTGCTGGTGCTCGTGTTATTCCTCTCATCTATAATGAGCCACGGGAAGTTCTCTATGAAGTTAGTATCTTACTTACTCTTTGGAACTGGGAAATTTCATGTCTTAAACAGCTGAAAATGTTACTGATATCTTAAATATTTCGATTTTTAAGTTCAGGTTTAGCTGTGCCGGAAGTGAAATTAAGTTCACAAACATGTCATTTATCGGTTTTGTTTTTCTATTTGCCCCTTTTACCTTATAATATTTTATTAAAAGTCATTAATTATGTTGCTGTGATGTTTAAAATAAAGGAACTGTGGAGAATGGAGATCCCACTTAACCGTGGTGCTCCATTGCGTTATTGTGTGCGTGGCCCACTGTAAAGCGGTTTCTCTGCCTTCCGATGCTTCTAAGCTCTGCAATTGTTGTTGGCTTGACAGTCCATTGGATCATCAGATGAGTGGAACCAAGAAAATATTAAATAATATTGTTACTTTTTTTTTATTATCATAATATTCTAGGGTGAAGCAGGAACAAAAGGGGTTCTGTATTTCATAGAGTGAACAGGGAAGCAGTTGTGTTTAGTTCAGTTAGTATTGTGATGACAAATTATTTATAGTTATTTTACCTTTTAATGCTTAGGAAAAAGTCTTGTTCTTTTTGCTATTAGCGGCTGTGTAAACGTCCAGAAGGGAATTTTTTTTTATTGTTCATGTAGACTAGATCATTGGTTCTTTAGCTTTTATTAATCAACATTGCATGTTGCTTTCTCTCTTGTTTGGCCATTGATTATTTTCCTTTCAGAATCGTTTAGGTCAATAATGTTTTTTTAAATGCAAGTTATATGTTTTTTTTATAAAAAGATTCACTTCTTATTGCAGAAGCTCAATCTGGTTAACGGAGTGCTCTTTACTGGAGGATGGGCCAAAAGTGGTTTGTACTATGAGACTGTACAGGAAATTTTTGAGGTATTCATACTATAAAATTGACGAAGTCCATTATTCCTTATCACCTAATCAAACCCACCCACCCAAAAAAAAAAAAAAAAAAATCTAAAATGTTCCTTCCATTGGATACAGAGAGGAAATATTGATAGTTGGATCTGTTCTATCAATCCACATCCAAAATGCATAATGTGTATTAGGATCACCAATTGTTGAAACCTTGCACCAATGTCCTGCATGTTCAGCTATTTATGCTGCTTCCCATTTCTTTTTTTGTCTTTACATGCAGTGGTTTTAGTTACTAATGCAGGTAGAAAATTGGTTAAAGACTAAAAGCACATTGTGGATTGAAGTGCTTACTTCTTATCATACAGATTCAAAAATACACCCCCCCTCCTTCCCAAAGTAAAGGTGTTGAATGCTACTGTTAATGATTGATGCTATTATACCATTGATTGAATGAAGAAAATAAATCTAGCAAGATCGAAATTTTTATGATTTCTGAAAAGTGGCTGGCTCTTTTACAACCCCCCCTTCTGATATGTGGGGAGTAGGGAAGAAATTTCCTGTGTATAGAAAAATGCATGTTAATACTATCTTACCAGTTACTTTGTCCATCCTGAACAAAAGGTACTTTTGTGTGTTGCTTCTTTTGCAGCAAGTTTTAGAGAAAAACGACTTGGGAGAACATTTTCCTTTGTTTGCGACTTGTTTAGGCTTTGAACTTCTAAATATGATCATCAGCAAGGTAATCTATCCTGCCTTGATTTGTTTGGGTTCATTTTGTTGCAAGAACTTGCAGCTTTTTACTACTCGATGCATCTGGGGTTTTATTCTTGTGAAGTTTTATCAGTTTAAGATGAAGGATGCTATGTGGAACATGTAAAGATTGAGTCAATTAAAGGGTGCATGAGGCTCCCGCCACAGCAGGAACGGTCTGGGGTAGGGCTTCTATTCACAGTCTTACCCCCGCTTTGCAGGGAGGCTGTTTCCAGAGGCTCCCACCACTGCGGGGTCTAGCTTTAAATTGTAGAGTGGTGATACAGATTGAGGTTGATATTATAGGGTCTTCAGAATTTAGTTTTAGTCCAGGGAGTGGAAATAACATAAATTTTTTTTTCTGCTTTCAGTTACATTGACTACTAGTTCATATTTTATCCCTTCACTCATTAGAAACTACTAGGCTTGATTCCAGCTACAAATATATGGAGATTCTCTCTCTCTCCTACAATGTGACCCCTGTTGCTGTGCCATAGACAAACAAAGAAATCCTTTCTTCTTCTTGCAAATCCACAAAACTTGTTTTGTCAATTATATGGACTGCTCTTGTGTGCAGTTGACTGTGAAGTTTAGTGAATATGGTAGGTAGACTAGGGCTGCAATAGGGCCGGGTTGGGCCGGGTTTTTCAAAACCCTAACCCTTACTATTAAAACTTAACCCTAACCTAGCCCAACCCTGCCAGGGTCAGAAAATGTATAATCCTAACCCTGACCCTGGCAGGGTTGGGTCTAACCCTAACCTACCCTGATTGACCCTGACAGGGCCGGGTTAACCCTGATTAACCCTGATTCAGGGTCGGATTGACTCTGATTGGGCCTGAAACATACAACAAATTACCAAATGACATACATATAAGAATTATAACTAAAATATATAACAAACATATATATATATATATATATATAGGGTTGGGTCGGGCTCAACCCAAGGGGTCAACCCTAACCCAACCCAACTCTGTCAGGGTTGATCAAAATTCGGGCCCTAACCTAGCCCTGTCAGGGATCAGGGCGGGTTTGGGCGAGTTCGGGTTGTCAGAGTAAAACTTGCACCCCTAAGGTAGACCATGTTTTGGTTGAAGCTAATTGTTTAACATTGGATTTTCAGCTAGCCAACTCACTGTCTGTGTGTCTTTTTGTGTTTTTTTTGTTTTACATTGTTGGGCTGGGTAAAATGTAAATATGTTTAGGTATTGTTTGTTTTGCTCTTTATTTGGTATCTTTCAGCATGTTTCATTTCCTTAAGTGGTCTACTATTTTTGTACTTAAAATTACCACCCCCCAAAAAAAAGTTCCTCTATATTTTGATTTTATTTGAATTAACTTCCAAATAAAAATCTGTAAGAGTAAGAAAATCTGTTGTTGAACACTGGAACCACTTACAAGACAATATGTGTGGGTATGTGATATTTGCTACTCATTTGAGTAATTGGCATTTAGCTGCAAGGGGGCATCTTTTGGATCCATGCTATAGGGGTTATGCACTGTCCAAATTGGAGTTGTATTAAGATAAAAGTTTTTCTCGACAGGCACATATATGAAAAGAGGTGGATGGCCACTCCTAATTGTGCCATATGGAAGGTTTGGTTCAGCCATTCTGACCATTGGATAAGTAGAAAATGGTTTGGGTTGACAATGTTTAAAATTTCAAACCGAAATTCATTCATTTATCGTCCTGTATATGTCCAGCCATCTCTCAGTTGTTCAATCTTTCGTGTACACTCTTTTGGTAGTCCTTATTTTTTAGTACTTTATTTTGCCACGTGGCTAACTCTTTAGTACTTTATCCAACCTACCTCAGGACTGAAATAGGTGCACATCTACCTATTTATGTACATGTGGCCGTCAAGAGAAACTTGACCCGTATATTAATAGTAATATTTTCCTACTAATATGTGTATAAAGAGGAAATAGGATAGGCTTATGCTTTTCTTAACACATTAAATACTTTAAATCTGTTGCCTTGCGCACTAATTGGGTTAGTGGCATTCCTATTCTTTTGTATGAGGCTGTAAGTGAACTCATTATCTCCAATACATGCACTAAAGTATATAACTGTTTCCTTATCTTCAAATTAGACATGAGACTTTGGCAGGTTGCCGTGTTGGGGGTCCAATGTGAGCCCAAGTTCAAACTAAGCTACAACTTTAAAACTCAAGCATTGCTGAGTATGTGTTGGGTTGTACTCCAATGGGTTTTTCTTTCTCTTTTTTATTCTTTTCCTGGGTTTGAGCTTTTTATATTAGAATGTGTAACTAATTTGAAATTATCGTATCTAGTTCTTTTAGAACCCAACTATCCACTTTTTTATCTGGTTTAAATTGTGTTAATATTGAACTCACCTTTTTTTTTTTTTTTTTTGGTGAATCTTATTAAAGTCACTTTATTTAGGTTGAGACTAATAATCTTCTTGGACTGGACCCTTGGGGATCTTTTAAAGATTTAGCATATTTCCCCTCTTTTATTGAAAGATAGTTCTAATAATTTTATTCTGAACAGAACTTTTCTCTCTTTTTCTTTTTTTTTCCTGTACTGTTAGGATGTTAACATTCTTGAAAGGTTTAAGGCATCAGATCAGTCATCTACTCTTCAATTCACACAAAACACAAAACTTGAAGGCACGATGTTTCAAAGGTATGTGCTTTCCAAGATATGTTCTATTTCCTTCAGTGTGACTTTATTTTGATTAGATAAGTTTCGTTCTTTAATTTGAGTACCAAGTTTTTCCCTCGTTTATATTGCTGTAGTACATCAAATATTTAAATATTCATCAACATGTTTGAATTTGAATACTATACAAAATGCAATTGCATTTGTTAGACTTGTTTTCCTATCCTTAGGTTAACTATATGATCTTAATATACAAAGATGGTAGAATAGATGATGTATTTCTTTCCATTGGATGGATTGAGATAAAGCCAAAAATAAGCACCTTTTGTTGGATTTCATTCTTTTGGGAACAAACATGACAAGATTTTGGAACTTGAATGGGTTTTGAATGGCAGTAGATCAATGGATTTTCTAGGAACAGCATGTGGACTTTAGCTGAAATTGTGATGAGAAATGGATGAGAACATGGGGTCTTTTCTCCTCACATGCTTGGGGATTGGATTATACAGGATTTCCAGCATGGAATGGGGTGCTGCTTTCATCTGCAAGTGTTATTGCACCTTTCATGGAAATTGAGTCAAAAGAGGAGATGGGGCAAAAGGGGAGGGGGAGAGAAAGAGAGAGAGAGAAGAGAAGAATTTTACTGACAAACAGTGCATTCTGGTCACTGACTATTGGGTTTCTGGTCAACTGAGAAAGCTAGGGTTTAGAAAACCTCAAAGATTCCAGAATCACATGGATTAGGAATAATTCAGAATTGATGAAACTTAATAACTTAACAACCTTCTAACCCCACCAGATCTGCCATGGGTCTCCTCAAGTACATTGTCTCTACTGACAGACCTTCCATGTCATACCGTGGCATGGCAGCTCCGGTAGCCTCTGTCACTTTCCATATTTCCTCCAACTTTCAGGTTCTAGGAGGGAGAGAAGAGAGGGGGAATGGGCTATGCAAGGTGGATTTCAAATTGAACAGGCATGAGAGAGAGGGTAGGGGAGGAGAGGGAGATGGAGAGGGCAGGGTGGGGAATGGGGAGGGAAGATGGGGAACCAGATAGGATTTTGGTACAACTTTATTAGTTTGTAAAATTGCAATATCTGCCTTTTTTGTATTGATCAGTATGAATGAAAATGATGTGTCAAAAAGTTATAGTGAAGCGAATTGCTTCATTCTTCATAATGAAGTTTAGAAGTGTTAACGCAGGATCCAAATCGTCTCATCCCTTAAATTCGGGAGGCGTGGCGGCGACCCCACTGGATGGTCGCCATGTGGGGGTCGGATTCATCCGACCCCTCCGTTTGAGCCGACAAGCCGAGCCGACAAGAGAGTGTCGGCTCGAACGGAGGGGTCGGATTCATCCGACCCCCACATGGCGACCATCCAGTGGGGTCGCCGCCACGCCTTCCGAATCTCAGGGATGAGATGATTTGAATCCGTTAACGCAAGCAATATCGAAACTGATTTGACTTGGTCAAATCAGCATCTGCAGGAGTCCTTATTTTACTAGGAGAATATTAATCTCTTTCATATTTGTAAACTGCTTCGATTAGTCAAAGCAGTTAGTTTAGGATTTTTCTCCTTATCTTAGTTAGTTCCTTTTCATAGTAGGACTGTATTTTATTTTGTAACTAGGACTCTAATTTAGAGAGTCCTAAATCTAGTTGTTTTTTAATTACAGCTTTTATAAATAAAGCTGATAGGGGGAGAGGAGTTTTTCTTATACATTCTGTGATCTCTCTCTCCCCCTTGATATTTCAGATTACGTTGTATTCCTGGTCTCTCTTGTAACAAGGACCCTTTTAAATCTGTACATGACATTTTATACATATGTTGCATAGTTATAATGTTGATTCACGGTGTAGTTGTCATTGTTGTCAACACATTGTGTTGGTTGTGCATCCCACGGAGCTGTTCAGTTGTGAGGTTCAGCATTCGGTCACGTGTGGCAGTGGCAGTGGTAGTGGTCGAGCACGTGTGGCAGATATGTCGGTAACAGTGTCAGTGAGCAAGCAAAGCAATGACAATGTGAGACAACATTTTCTGAGCATATGTGGCAGTGTTGAAAAGTGTATGGCAGTGATTGGCACTGACTGGAAGGGTCAGATAGAGAAGCGGTAGCGAGTTGACAGGGTTTGCACTGAGTTGACAAGGTTTTTAAGAGATACGTGATTCCATATATGTCACACATGTTACTCCTTTGATAATATTCTCTGACTTGATATCAGTAAGCCCATAGCAAAGATTGTGTTGAGCACGATCTTGACGATTGGATGGACAAAGATCCTCCCACCGTTTTGAAGCATATCGAATGGCTTATATCACCGCCGCTCTGAGGTGACGTGATGCAGTGTCACGAGATTATATTCCAAGTGATCTGGGCCATCTGAATATAAAACATTGTTGACAAATCAATGTTTTACTATTTTGATGATTTGGAGGGCTATTTATATCCAAACTAAGCCCAGTTTTTAGCAGTTCTGTTGGAATTCGAGACAGAACGTGAAGGAACACTTAGAAGGAGCAAAGGGAGAAAGTAGGGTTTTTGTGGCAAAAACCATATATGATCAATATGGATCCTATTTTGATGATCTAAGAGCGAACGATTCACATCTTAGCTTCCAAGAAGCGGCTAGTGGTAGAGTTACTCGTGTGGAGGTAACTTATTTATGCAAATTCCCTTTTGTTTTGTTTTGGCTTGGTAAATTGTTGAAAAACCTAAAACTGCTGATGTATTGGGATTAGGGTTTGCACGTTGTCTTGAGCATTCATGTAGGGAATCTATAAGCTCATCTTTGTATTGGGGTGTGCCAGTTGGGACTGGACATGCATTACGGGAAGCCCTTGCCCTGTGTTTAGGGTTGAAACTTTGGGTTGTTGCCTTCGTTTGTGTTGTTGCACAAACCATCGTTTGTGTTGTTGCACAAACCGAAGCAGGATTGTGGTTCATAGACTGTGGGTGTAGTCAAAACATTGTTGGAGTAATGGAGTGTATTGAGTAGATACGAAGCTCTGTTAGGGCATTGCTCCATGGACATAACCTTTCATACACTGTGGAGGTGAACTATGTATACCTGTGTTGTTTGATTGTTTACTGCCTTGGATATTGGAGTGCTTAGCTTGTAGCCTAGGTATGATACACCTGGTAAACCTGGCCACAGTCTAGTGATTGTGAGGTAGGGAGAAAATACGGCATGTGTGGTACAGTTGACTATGGATTGACAAATATGTTTCAAGTTGCGTGACAAAGTAAAAAGGAGCTTTCGCATATGACTGGGAGTTTTCAAGGATCATTTTTAGCTGCTACTGATTCAACCCCCTCTCAGTGGCCATCTGGGAACAACAGATAGTAAGTTATTTCTATATGTCTTATACATACTATAATATACTCAGTTATATTTGTAGTCTTATTTACCAAAAGCTTTCACTCTCTCCCCCCACCAAAAAAATAAAAATAAAAATAAATAAATAAATAAATAAAAAAGAACGAAAAGAAAATATGACACAAAATTTTACCCACGTCTTACACGGTAGAAACCTGAGCTGGTTGTGGGCTTAAATAATTTTGCTTGGTTGGGCTTTGGCTGGGCAAAGCTCAAATATGAGCTTAGGTTGGGCTTGGGTTGGGTCGCTCCTAGACCTTTGATTATGCTAGGGCCACCCCAGCTGCCTGCCTCAATGGCTCCTCCTGATGTGACCTCTAGTACCCATGTTTTGGTGGTATGCCAACAAAAAAAGAAAGTTACACAATGGTAACTCCTAAAAGTCATTGACTAGTTGCACTGATTGACTTAAGTCTCATTGACTAGTAGCACCTGAGTGGCTAACTTGCTGGAACGGATGAATGGGTCTGCATCTTTCCATAATTCCCCTGGTGATCATCTCAGCAGTGACTTGATAACACTTGAGGGCATAAGGTTAATAATGGTAAATTCTGTGTTTGCTGGTTCCAAAACCTGGATAGAATTTTTTACCCCTAACCTTCTCACAGCTAACCATGGATCTGTTTCCAAATGGTTCTAGATGTGTTCAGCTTCACTGTGATATTAATTAGTGACAATTTGTAACAGCATGTACACTATACTCTTCATGGATGATAATTCTAAACATTATATCTGTTGAAGATATGGACAAGACCCCCACATTGTGGGGTGTGGGGGTTGCTATCGAGTGTGGGGTCCACATCCACTTAGCTAGCGTGGGGGTGACTGGGTTGGTTTCATTGTTATTTAATTTTTTGATTAGTTATTTATCATTATCTTGAGTAGTTTAAGGCGTCTAGGTCTGTTCATTGTGTTGGTTAGTTTACTTATTTTTAGGTGATTTATTGTAATTAAACTGTGCTTGTTGTTTAAGCACTACTATTTAAGAAGATTAAGTGCCCACGGTTAGCTTAGCTAGCAAAACCGTGGACTAGTGTTGGTTTCTCCATTCTTCTCTCTTAAATTCGTTCTTCTCCGTTGTTTTCTTCTTCCTTCTTTACTTTGTTACAATATCTATAGTACTACTGTTTATTCAAATTGTATTCTGTTAGCCTCCCATATAATTTTATATGAATTTCTGGTTGTGCAGATTTCCTCCTGACTTACTTAAAAAATTGAGTACAGATTGTCTTGTCATGCAAAACCATCAAGTAAGTTCTAAAACACTACAATATTGTAACTATTTTAGTCACATAGTTTGATGGTGGCAATTCTGGCCAGACATGAGAGAACATGTATTTCTATATAGGAAATTGATAGCTTTATGATTGTGTCATGAGCTCTTGTTTTTATTTGATACTTATTGATTGACTGCGTCTGTTTATTCCTATAAATGGCTCTAATTAACCCCTTTAAACATCATTTCCTATATATATATATATATATATATATATATATATATATATATATATATATATATATATATATATATATATATATATATATATATATATATATTTGATTATGACCTTTATCTGAGGTATGGGGTGCCTCTAGAATTGCTAGGACCAAGTAGAAGTAATTCATGTGTTTCTTTATAAGATGAACAACTGGTGAGGGACTTTGATGTTCAAATTGAAACTTATGTTTTATTCTTTAAAATCTGCAACCAAAGAGAAATTTTAATAGAAGGAAAAACCAATAGGGGCACAGGAAAACAAGTAGACAAAAAGCTTCGGAAGAAAGACAACAATCAGACCCCTGACTTGTGCCTCCTTCCACAACCCCCTCCGCCTCCCCCTCCCCCTCCCCCCTGCACAGAGGTAGTGAGCTAACCAGCAATCAATGTGGCACCTAAAACACAAAACCACCAAACCCAGAGACCGGCAGGAAACACTAAGAAGAAGGGAGACAAGGAAAATGAAATATAATCACAGAGTACCTATTGTAAGCACCCCATTTTTGCCACCCTCAGCATAAGTGAACCAATATGGCAGGTTTCTGGCTTTTAACTCAAAGGTTGGTGATTCTCTAATGAACCCCACAGTAGGGTCATTGGATATTACCTACTTAGATGTACAAGTCGTGAAATTATCTTCGAAATGAGACCGGAATCATCAAATTCTGACGTCAAACAAAGAAGATATCGCAGTTTGAAAGTGCAAGGGCATTTATGTAATTATCGTATGATGCATGCATTATCATTCAAACTTCAAGACATCATATCTGGGTCATCTGATATCGGAATCAGATAATTCAAAGGCCAATATTCCTTATTTTCAGTCCTCTTCAAAGTGGACGTGAAAAATCCAGAGTAGAAGTCACCAGTGGGCCCCATGCAAGCTTTCATGCAAAATTATCGTTAGAACTTCAAAGCTTCATATATTTGTCGTTCTACGTCGGATTCAGATGATTCCAAGGCCAATATTCCTCATTTTTAATGTTCTACAAAGTGAACGTAGAAAATTTGGAATAGATGCTATCGAAAAATTCCATATGGAAGGGTGACAGAAATAAACTATGAAATATCAATTTTATTCCAAACCAACTTAATCCAGCTTAGTCTAACTTAGTCCGGCCCAGCCCAGACCAATCCAGACCAAGTTATGTCAGTCCATATGCATTCATTTCTTTTATATGTGTATAATGTATAATATATTTTTGTATATATATATTATATGTATTAATACATTTATATAATATGTATACATATATATTATAGGAAAGAGAGAGGAAAGTGAGGTCGTGGATAGAGAGAGGAAAGAGAGGCCATAGGAAAGAGAATGGGAGAAAGAAAAAAAGGAAAGAGAGAGAAATAAAATAAAAAAAGAAAAAAGAAAAAAAGAAAAGAAAAGATCCCCCTTTACGTTTTCTAGAAAGAAAACGTGAAAGAGAGAGGGAGAAAGAAAAAAAGAAAAGGAAGGAAAGAGGAAGGAAAGAAAAAAAGAAAAAAAAGAAGAAAAAGAAAAAAAGAAAAAAAGGAAATGTTTTCTAAGAAAGAAAACGTGGAAAGAAAGGGAGAAAAGAAAAAAAAGAAGGAAAAGAAGGAAGAAGAAAAGGAAAGAAGAAAGAAAAGAAAGAGAGAAGGAATTTTCTAGAAGAGAGAAAGGAAAGAGAGAAGGGATTTTCTAGAAGAAGAAGGAGAAAAATGAAAGAAAGGAAGAAGAAAAAACGTGGGAAGGAAGAAAAGAAAGGAAAGAAAAAAAATGAAAATAAAGGATTTTCTAGAAGAAAAAAAAGAAGAAAAGGAAGGAAGAAAGAAGAAGGAAAGAGGAGGAGAGGATTTTCTAGAAGAGGGAGAGATAGAAAACGTGTGGAATAGAGAGGGAGAAGAGAAAAGGGAAGGAAGAGAAGAAAGGAAAGAAGAAAAAAGGAAGAAAAAAAGATTTTCTAAAAAAAGGAAAAAAGGAAAGAAGGATCTTCTAGAAGAGGAGAGAAAAAGTATAAATAGGCAAGAGAAGAGAGAGGAAGGTCTCTTTTTTCAGACCATAGAGAGAGGAGAACGTGAGTGAGGGAGAGGAAAACGTGAGTGAGAGAGAGAAAACGTGAGAGAGGGAGAAAGAAAGAGAGAAGAAAAGAGAAGAAGAAAAGAGAGAAAGAAAAGAGAGAGAGAAGCAGAAGAGAGGAGAAGGAGGATTCACATTCAAAGGGGGTTGATACAACCTCCAATCACCCTTCATTGACGGTTTCGCTCTATTTGAGCACAAGGTTAGTACTTTAAACAAATTTAGAGGTCGTTAGAATGCTCGAATGCCAATTTTGCTTGAAAAAGGCTAATTTTCATGAAATCTCAATCATTAATGTTCTATTACATGCTTGTTAATGTTAGGATGCCTATGTCTAACATTTTTCATGAATGATAATTTGTCTAAGCTATTCAATGATGAATTTTTGAATGATATACAATGATGTTTGATGTTTTTTTGCAAATTTCATAAAGTGGTTTTCTGATCTGAAAATTTCAGATTTAGGATTCAAACTTAGGACGTACATTACATGTATTTTTTCTAAGATTTTGAAGCCCAAATTTTTATGGGAGTCTCTCTAATATGTTAGAAGACTACCCTAAAAATTTAGTTTCATTTGGAATTGGGAAAATATATCAAAAAAATTGTCTTTGACATTGCTGTTTTTCTCGGATGTAATGCAATCCTCTATCTGAAAGTCTCTAGACAAAGGTCTTATGGCCATAATCAAAAAATCTACTTAATATGAACTTTTTAGGCATGAAAATATTCTAAAAAATGACACTAGTTTCATATTTTTTTTAATTTTTTTTTGAATTGATATTAATTTTTAAGTGCATAGTGCTCTGATTTTGAATCTGTCATGATGTACTGATTTGGATGATTGAAAAGAGTCATTTTTCACAAAGAAAATATACTGTTTTAACTTGTTTTTCTTAATGAAATTTTAGATCAGACAGTTATCTACATAGACATATGTCTGTATTTAATTCTCATTAAGAATAGAATTTTATTTGGAATTTATGGTGCAACTAGACAAAAATCTAGAACAGATTTGACCAGTGCACATGTTCGGTCTTAGGGCATATCTTTGACCTATTTTTGCTTTCTGTTGGGATTCAAATCCTTCATATGAAATATAATATATTAAGTTATCTTTCTATGAAGAAAAGTTAAGCTTGATTTGAGTTTCGAAAGACCTACCTATGGTCATTCTTGTGTAATGTGACAAAATCTGAATACAGTTCATAGTTTTGTCCATTATCTGAAACCTTGTGTCACAATTTTGACAGTTTTGAGTCATTAATCTTCTCAAATTTCTTCATAAAAGTTATAATTTTTTCAAAGAACATTGAACATATGTTTTTTTTGATAATTTGTACTTAAAAAAAAAAAAAAAAAAGGGTTTCATTGATGTCTCATTCATTATAACATCAATGATTGTTTAAGTGAATTCTGCCATATTTGGATAAATGGCTATATTTGGAGCATTCATATGCTTTGTTTGGATTGTGCATAACATGTTTGTCACATTCCATGTGTTGCTATTTTTGGTAGAATAGATAAATTTTTACCATATTTTAGCAAAATCTTAATAATTACTATTTTTAAGTCTTACTATGCTTAGAAAATAGCATATAAGATCTTTCTTTTTTTTGAAAAATTCATGTCATATATGCATTCTATGATTGATATTTACCATATTGATATATAGATGTATATTAGATCTTGCATATTAGATCTTGTCATATTAAATCTTGCCATATTAAATCTTGTCATGCTTAGATCTTGCCATTCTTAGATCTTACCATATTAGGTTCTTGCCTTATTTGCAATACATGCCATATTAGAGAGATTTTCATAATCTTACTATATGATATGATAGTTACCATAAATATCATACATGCCATGCTTAGAATATTTTTTTTTGACAATAATTTAATTTATGCTGCACCCTAGTTGAACTGCCATATCTGTACACCTAGCAAACATATTAGGTGTGGGGACGTACATTTAGGCACCCACATTCTTGGGAAGGGCATAATGGGAATAATAAAAATTTTAATAAAGAAAGAGAATGCTTTGCCAAACCTTCCAAAATTAGAATTCAGGATGAAAAGGGTAACTCAGGACAATTTTCACCTCTCAGTAAACCCTAAACCTAGAATAGGTTCTCAACCCTAAATCTAGAATAAGTTCTCAATCATTAACCTAGAACAGGTTATCCACCCGAACTATGCGGATTCTGATTCCTAGGACAAACCCTAGAATATGTAGACCATTTGGGAGAAACTCAAATTCGGATCTACACCTTAGTCCTCTCGGACTATCCATAAATCCACTAGGATATTTACACATTTTGACCCAAAAAGGGTTATCCAGATTTTGAACTCCGTAGATTCTGATTTATAGGGCAAACCCTAGGATACGTAAGCCATTTGGGAGAAACCCAAATTCGGATCTAAACCTTAGTCCACTTGGACTATCCATAGATCCACTAGGATATTTACCCACATTTTAACCCAGATAAGGTTATCCACATTCCAATCCAGAATGGGTTATCCATATTTTGACCCAAATAGGGTTATTCTTAGATCCACTAGGACTATCTATCAGTCCACATGGACTATCCAGATCCTAACCCACAGGATTTCTCATTCATTCAAGCATAAACTTCAACTTGAACAAAGAACTTAATAATGCACAAGCATAAATCACAGCCATAAACTTTAATCACACCTGAACTACGATGGTGAACATGATTTTCGGAATAATTCCGTAATACGTAGGCAATCTGATGGATACAAATTCGGTTCAATGATATCAAACACTTGGTTTGGTTTGGTTTAACAGATAGAGTCTAGCATAGGAAAGGTATAGGAGACCGATTTCGATCGGACGGTTTGGGTGCCTAACCCCTTCCCATAACCGTAACCTGACTCTTACCCAATCTCTGATGGACCAGAAATCCAATCTAAGGGTCATGAGTCAATCGAAGTCTTACCATAGGGTGAGATTTCACATTTCTAAGGTCCTAGACCTTAATCTAGGTGGCGACTTACAGAAATTTCAATCTTTGTCCTCACACCTATCTCTTTGGGACTCGAATTTAAGACAATTTTCTCCAAGCTGCTCTCAGCTTGGAAATTCTCTCCTCACACCCTGTTGGAGCTGTTGTAGGTTTGCCTTCTGGGTGGAATTTCCATCCATTCCAAGGTCCATAAATTAGGGTTTGAAATCCCTAACTAGCTTGCTCTTATGGACCTGCTCAATCCAACCAAACAAAACGATATCAGTTGCCACCCAAATTGAACTAAGACAAACAGTAACCTTTAAGAAGATGGCTACACCTGATTGATTCCAGAAAAAATTATAAAAGTCCCATCCAATGTGACTTGGAGATTTAATTTGTAATCTCTAACCCTAAAAAAATCAACTAGTAGCAGCTCCTCCAAAGGATATGTTAGTGTAATAAAATTATAACCGTACGCTGTTTTGACTTAGTCAAAATAATTAGTGCTAGTTTTTAGAACTTGGACTCTTATTAGTATATGGATTCCTAAATAGTTTATTAGTTTGTTTTATTATTTTCTTTACCAATTAGTCTTGTTAGTTTTCTTTTCTTATTTTGAGTTTACTTTATTTTAGTTTGTGACTAGGACTCTGACTTGTAGAGTCCTAGATCCTATAGTTGTTTTCTATTTTCTATAAATACAAGCTACAAGGAGAGGAACATGACACACATCAATTCTCTCCATCTTCTCTTATTTTTCTATTTTGTTACATGGTATCAATGCAATCCCTTGGGTAGCTGTTTTGGGAGTCGTTTAAGGTTCTCCGTTAGGTGTACAACCACCACTATTGCTGCTCCTGTTACTACTACAACAACTACTACTTGGTTCATAATGACCTATATTGTGCTGGTACTATTATTTGATTCATAATGACCTATACTGTGTTGGTACTACTATTTGATTCATGATGACCTATATTGTGTTACAACTACTATTTGGTTTACAATGACCTATACTTTGCTGCTACTACTACTACTGGTGCCATTACTACTGCTACTGCTATTACTACTGTTGCTACCACTACTACTGCTACTACTGCTACTACTGCTATTGCTACCACTACTACTGCTACTACTGTTATTGCTATTACTATTGATGTCACTACTACTGCTATGGCTACTACTACTGGTGCCACTACTACTGCTACTACTGCTACTACTGCTGCTGCTACTACTATTACTCCTGCTGCTACATTGTTTAAAGTTGAAGCTCTTATTGTTGCTGCTGCTTTCGTTGCTACATTGTTTCAAGTTGAAGCTCTCACATTCCGTCAGCTCCAGCTTAGGGGGGGGGGGGGTGGGGTGTTAGTGTAATAAAATTTGTAACTATACACTGCTTGGACTTAGTTAAAATAGTTAGTGCTAGTTTCTAGGACTTGGACTCCTATTAGTATATGGACTCCTAAATAGTTTTGTAGTTTACTTTATTAGTTTCTTTACCAATTTGGCTTGTTAGTTTTCTTTTCCTATTTTGAGTTTACTTTGTTTTAATTTGTAACTTGGACTCTGACTTGTAGAATCTTAGATCCCATCTAATAGTTGTTTTATTTTTTTCTATAAATATAAGCAACAAGGAAAGGAGCACGACACATTTCGATTGTTTCTATCGTCCCTTATTTTTCTATTTTGTTACCGGATAATTATAGGAGCCATTAAAATACATGATATGGTGGATGTTAAAAAATATGGTAATGGGATTAGTGCCATCAAGTTAGTGATGGCGAAAAAGGTCCTCAATATAATTAGTTTTTACGCACTAATAGAATTGGATGTAAGTAGTAAGCAACAATGGGAATACATGGATAGATTAGTGCAAAGTTTTAGACAAGGAGAAAAGATTATAATAGGGGGTGATCTGAATGGACATGTAGGGGGAGATCATAGAAGTTATGGTTTTGGAGTGAGGAATGAGGAGACTTCAATTTTAGATTTTGCTGTGGCTTATATTCTGTTAATTGTAAAATCATACTTTGAAAAAGAGAGGAGCATCTAGTCACCTTTAAAAGTGGGTATCATGGTAGTCAAATAGATTTCTTTCTAATTGGAAGATCCAATAGGTTATTATATAAGGATTGTAAAGTTACACCTGGGGAGAGCTTAACCATTCAACATAAATTACTGGTCATGGATGTGTGTCTCATTATGCCGAATCGTAAGCTTTTTGCCCTAGGATAAGGTGGTGGAGCTTAAAAGGAGATACCTTGAAATATTTTACTCATAATGTGGTTAAACAAGGAAAGTGGGGCTTTGAGGGAGACACTAATACAACATGGAGCGAGAATACTACTTGTATTATGAAAGTTGCTAAAGGTGTCTACGGTGAATCAAAAGAAAAACACAATTCCCCTAGAGAGTCTTGGTAGTAGGATGATGAGGTTCTAGTAGCCATTAAAGTTAAGAAAGATAGTTTTAAGACATAGGAAAAAACTAAAGATATAGAAGATTTAAAAAAGTATAGACTTTCCAAAAATGAAGCAAAAAAGATTGTAAGAAAAGTAAGGGTGAAGAAAAATAAAAATATTTATAACAATTTGAGCACAAAGGAAGGAGAAAAATCTATTTATAAAATAACTGAGACGAGGGAAAGGAAGAGTATAGATTTAGACCATATTAGAAGTGCAGATGGTAGAGTTCTAATGAGAGATAAGGACATTAAAGAAAGATGGAACAATTATTTCTATAGCATATGAAATGAAATGATGTCACTTCAAGTAATAGTATCCCAAAAGGCTACATTACCCACCCAAACACTACAGGTCGTAGATTTATACCCAAGGTTAGGGTAACGGAAGTAAAGGAAACTTGAAGGAGGATGAATTTAGGCAACGCACCAAGCCTAGATGAGGTCCCAATAGAAGTTTGGAAGAGCCTAGGATTTTATGAAGTATTTTTTTTCGATAATTAAAAACATAATTTGTTTATATCACAAAAGATTACTCGCCATTCCAGGATCGAGGGGGGTCACCCACGTAACAGGCAGGAATACTCACCACTATACTACAACTACTGTTGCTAATTAAGCTATTAAATAAGATTATGGGCATAAGGAAAATGCCAGATGAATGGAGGAGAAACACTGGGTTTTGATTTATAAAAATAAATGTGATATTAAGAGTTGCAATAAGTACAATTGCATAAAATTAATGAGTCATATGATGAAACTATGGGAAAGAGTTATTGAGACTCGCATTAGACAAAAAACTATATTACAGAGAACTAGTTTGGTTTTGTGCCTAGTAGATCCACGACAAAAGCTCATGGAAAATTTAGAGAAGGCAATAATGACCTTTATATGGTCTTTATTGACTTAAAAAAGCTTATGACAGAGTCCTTAGAGATTTAATCTGGAAAGTACAAGAGAAGGGAAGTGTTTTAAGCAAATTTGTGGACATATTCAAGGATATGTATTATAATGTGGTGACTAGTGTAAGAACCGTAGGGGAGGGGTGTCAAGTTATTAAAATCCCAATGACAATTGGGTTACATCAAGAATCAAGTTTAAAACTTTATCTGTTTTCTCTCATGATGGATATATTTAACCAGAGACATTCAAGATGAAGTTCCTTGGTGCATTTTTTTTGCTAATGATATTGTTTTGGTGGATGTGATAAAAGCAGTGATTAACTGTTAGTTGGAGTTATGGAAATCAACATTGGAATAAAAAAGGTTTTAAGATAAGTAAAATGAAGACAAAATATATGGTGTGTAACTTTAGTCACACAATGATGTATAAGGAGGTGATAAAATTGATGAGAGGGAGATACTACAAAGTGATTATTTTTGATATCTAGGTTCAATTATAAATAAAGAAGGTAATATAGAGGATGATGTTTCACAGATGATTAAAATAGGATGGATGAAGTGGAGAGGTGCATCTGGAGTGCTGTGTGATTGACATATTCCTTTAAAACTTAAAGGAAAATTTTATAGGACAATCATTCAACCAACTATGATGTATGATGCGGACTGTTGAATAGTTAAGAAGCATCATATAGATAAACTTAATGTAACTGATATGAGAATGTTGAGATGGATGTGCGGCAAAACTATGAAGGATAAGGTAAGGAATGGTCGTATTAGAGCTTATTTTGTAGTAGCGCCGATACATGATAAACTACGAGAAATTCGTTTAAGATGGTATGGACATGTTCAACGGTGGCCTTTAGATTTTGCAGTACGTATAGAGGGGTGATTTGATTCAGGTTGAAGGATCTAAAAGAGCTAGGGACAGACCTAAAATGACTCTAGGGGAGGTGGTGAAGAAAGTCATGCATAGCTTAGTCCTTGTTTCAAACTTTAAAGTATGGCATTTAATAAAGCTGGTTAGAGAACAAAAATCCATGTAACCGACCCCATTCAGTTGGGTTAAGGCTTTGTTGTTGTTATTGTATTAAAATACTTAAAAGTTGAATGTAAAGTCGTAACTCAGGTCAGCAGAAAGATATTGGTTTCTAACTCATATCAAAACTAATCTAGACAACACGGTTTCAGCACTCGTCATTTTGATGGTTGAACAAGTGCTTTAAATGTCCAATCAGGAGATTCAAGTTTGAGTACATTTATAAGTCCTGATTTGAGAACCCACTCTATGTAGAATCAAGAATCACAATTCCTAGGTTGGACAATGACAATTTTCATTGTTCAATTGAATTTACACGACAAACCTTTGTTTAGTTGATATACATTGTTGTGGTCCTTATTAAATATTAACAACTTGAGCTTTTAGGGTAAGAGGCTGTAACATGGTATCAAAGTTGGGAGGTCGAGTGTTTGATCTGTGGGACCTGCAAAGGGGTGTTCCGACACTTTCTCCCCTCAGTGCCAAGTGATGATGCTTCTGTGTGAGTGTGTCACATGCAAGGTTGTGTGTGTATAAGCTTGCACGTGCCGGAGGGGTGTTGAGTTAATTTACATTGTTGTGGTCCTTAATTAACAGCTCGAGCTTTTAGGATAAGCATTAGTAACAAACTTGCCAGCACTGCCATCAATATGAATCAAAAGGTAAGAGATCCAATGTCTACAAAACATTGCAATATTCCATTACCATGTGCTAGTAATGGAATAGTGCAACCAGACTGAAGATCCTAACTGGGCTCCACTTCAAACTTAATGACTTCAAGAGTTCAAGTAAACCAAGACCCCTTGATTTCAGAACCTCTCTCCTAACAACATAGCTTATTAAGCCAACTAAGATAAACACAACTCAAGGCCCATGTTCCCATCACATGAATAATGTCCATTACATAATGAACCAATCTAATACAAAATAGCCCAATTAACACTACATAAAGACCCCCATTGTGTTACATCACCACCTTCTCTATTAATAGTCTGAGAAATGACTAACCATATTTCTAGAAGCCCCATCAGTCTCTCTACCTCTAAGATCACTTCCTGAGGTTTACATAATCAAATATGCCTTTACTTGCCATACTTTCTTGCACAAAAAGGTTAGTTCACCATTTGTGTACTTTTGTCCATTATCTACCAGAATTGGGGTTTGGGTTTGTCTAACTAATCCCACATCAGAACTTTATAGTTGATCCTGGAAGAAAGCAAATATTGAAGCAAGAAAACTCTTTTGCACCCCCAGTTCTGAAACCATTCGACATCCTGATATGTGTTTTCCTAAACAATTTGTTGGACACTAGATAGGCCTTCTAATATTTTCCTGAAGTTCCCATTAAGTTTTTCCTCCAAAATGTCTGACTTTTGGAGGAAAATGATGAGGTAATGAAATGCTAACATGTCCAACCAAGGAGTGAGACTCTTAGATAGTTGTCAAGGCACCAAGGCGACCCAAGGAGTTGGAGGGATGTCTGGGCGCCTAGGCGTCAATAAGGCATCCAAGGTACACCCCTTCTTATATCCTCTTATTCTACTTATTACCTTTTATATGCTTATATCATACACCATAATCAACCTAGGCAATGTAATAAGATATCAGCATGACTAATGACTATTACCACTGGCATCTATTGTATATTATATGCAAGACAGTAAGGTAAAAGACTGAAAGTTTGAAAAATCCATAAAAAAAAAAATGTAAGGTCTAGTTCGGAGTTCAGACTTGAGTTTACCTTTTTTTAAGTCTTCAAGATTGATTTTCTCATCTCATTTCAGCTTATGTTAGCCCATTGATCCTATGTATATCACATGTACCATGACTTGTATACATAGTCGAATAAATATATTGTAATAAAAGATTAAAACACTGATATTAAAAACACACTCAGGTAATAAGCTGACCAAGGCGCCCTAGGTGACGCCTTTCTGATATGTACTAAGGCGCCTAACCGCCCAGCCCCTAGAGTCTCGCCTTGTCGCCTAGGCGACGCTTTGACAACTATGGATTCTCAAACATTCAAGTGTGTGAGAGAGAGAGAGAGAGGTTTCGTTATTTGATCAATTAAACCACCACGCCTCCTATTTTGAACATAAGGCATTACAAAAATAGACAAAACTGCCCCTAGTATAATAGGAACACCGGTGTTGGGGCAAGTGATTTTACGTATTGGATCTGATCTAGTTCTTTAAATAAATTGCACTTCAACCAGATATCTTTTATTCTTTAAATGAGCCACAAAATGAAATATATGGGAAAAAAATGAGAGGCTGTTAAATTATAAGAAGCACTTTAAAGCTCAGGGTTTCAGTTGATAATCTGTCCTTATTTCAAGAGAATACTTGCATTTTTCACTCAAAGAATAACACTGGATCCTTATAAATGTGACAGTATGGTGTATCACCTGAAATTGTTCAAAAGAATCCTTCTCTATCCAGTTTTTTCAAAATCCTGACAACAAGCACAGATGCAGATGATAAGGTAATGAAATGAGCTTCTGTTTGTTTTCCAATCATAATGATCCCACCAATATGTTCTCGTATTGATTTATTAATAGTTTAAATGGATTCTCATTGTTGGAGCATTATTTATTCCAGGCCTATGTTTCAACTGTTCAAGCACGAAACTATCCTGTGACTGGCGTCCAGTGGCATCCAGAGGTGTTTCCTGTATTCCTTTGGTGTACTATAGTGCATGCTTTTGTTTATTGTGCTTTGGAAAATTTTGAAATCTCGTATGACCCTCAGTTTATCTTGCGTCCTTCTTGGACCTGGGGTTTGGATTGAGAGTTTCTTACCCTCAGGCGATTCTAGCTCTGGAATCCTGCATCCTACAAACCCCTCAACTGAAAACCTGGTTTTTAGCTTACCGTTTGTTCTGGTTTCAGCTTTTTTTTATTATTATTTTTTTAATTTGGCTTTTGGAGTGTTGTCTCGATCTGAAGCTTGTTGGATTCAATAGAACTGTTACCTGCGATTCTTCCTTTGAAATCTCAAACTAAAGCATGGTTATATAAGGAGGTCCGATCAATCTGAACCCACTCTGGTTTTGCCGATGTTTGTTACCCATCGTGAGGAAGAAGAAGACTGATTTGTTGGCATTTACCATAAAAAAAGGCATCCTAGTGCACGAGGCTCCTGATATTGTAAGGTCTAGGGAGGGGTTGAATGTGCGCAGCCTTACCCCTACAATGCAGAGATATTGTTTCTATGTTTCGAACCCATGACCACCAGGTTGCAATATGATAAGCTTACTGTCAAACAATGCTCGCCATCCGCCCTTTAACATAAAAAACCATCTCTAATATTGTTTCCATTTAGTCCTTATTCTTTTTTCTTTCCCAATTTAACCCCTCTACTTAATATTTTTTCGAATTTCATCCTAATCTTTAAAACTATTTATTCCTTTGTCCTAAGGGCCTGTTTGCCTCACACTTAAGTGCTGGTTTGTCAATATATAACAAGTTTGCCACCCCTCATAATTTGGGCCTTATGCCCCAGGGTTGCATCAACTACAGAGTGGAGTGTTGGTGTTTACTTGATCCTGACCAGACTTTAATAAGTGGCCTCTCATAATGTCCCCTCCCTTTTTGTACTTTCCAATCCTGACTTACAGTTCTAATATTCATTGTATATGATATATATTTCCAATGCCACAATGAGCGTCTCCAACAAATGAAGCTCTCATTGTGGAATCCCTGTGGTACAAGATACACCTACAATAGAAAATGTTCCTCGTAAATACTATACAAATCTGTCTGGCTAAACGTTTTTCATGCAGATATGAAGTACCATCTGTTAATTGCACACGTTCTATTGTTTTTCAAATCTTAACTAATCTGATTTCTAAAATGTGAATGGTAAGCTCATTTCAGAAATATTTTACCTGCTCCTATGATATAGTCGAATTGGTCTCTACGTTGGATTCTTCACTCTTCCCAATTATCAGTGTTTATGACTATTCTTAGATGTCTGCACAATTTTGTTCTTTATCATTTGATGGATTGGTTCACTCCACTGAAACTCCCAATCTCCCTTTTTTTTTTCCTTGTGAATTTTTGTGAACCAGCCAATATGGCACTGCCCCTGCTTTCTTTTGATTTCTTTTGACTTAGTATCAACCTGATTCGGAGACTGAGTTTACTGCAGAAAAATATTTTTGAATGGGGCTCGTCAAAGATTCCACACACAGAAGATGCTGTTCAAGTGACTCAACATGTTGCCAACTTTTTTATCAGGTATTGAATGGTCGTAATTATGTCAGAGATTAACTTTAAAAGTGAACTTCCTTGAATTGCATATGTGTCACGCAGGCTGTTCAGTTTATATATTTTGACATTCATTTTCTTGCTAATCACTTTGTTCATGAAGAATAATAGGAAGGCCAGGAGGACTACCGCTAGCGCAGTTAGTTGGACCCTTCCAGGTTGTTGTAGGGTCCCCAGGAGTAGTACTGTCCTATTGGACCCATTTATGCGTACATTGGGGAAAACACAACAGTTAACATGGGAATTATTAAGGGCATAACCTTCATGTTATTTCAGGATTGGGTTGTTCCTAATAATTTTGGCAATTGCATATTTTTTGAGCACTCAATATTATGATGCATCTAGATTGATGTCCTGCCATTAGACTGTTTTTTAAGCTGATGCATTGTCTTAGTGTCAGTTTGTCAGTGTATCTGGTAATTTCCTAGTCATTTTGACATGGGGGGCATGGCATCATCAATACTCGAACTTTCTGCACTGCAGCCCGCAGTAATGCAATCAATTAAGTACTACATTTCAAATTGAGCGGCAATCTCCTTTAGAATATGCAAAGCTCATTTCACCTGGTCTTAATTTTGGTTTGGATAAAACTTAATGTTTTGATACTCAAGACAACTTTAAGGGAGATCCTTTTGAGAACCAAAAATATTTATCTTCATTGAGAAAACTCAAGTACGTGCAAATTTCTGATATGATGGAAAGTGTTTACTATTGTTGGAACACAGCCTCCAATAATCTTGATTGGGTGTCAATATGTCATTATATTCTCTCTGAAGTTTTAGAAAATGCTGTCCTAGTTCTGAAATTTTGGTTTGCCAGCCTAAGTGAAGTTACTGAAATTTGGAATTGCAGTGTAGCATATGATGAAATCACTTCTTTCCCAGTTTCATTTTCAGCCCTAACATTTAGATGTGGGTTATATGAGTTGTTGAAATTCGTCTCACTTACATTTCTCCTTTTATTTTTAACAATTTGGTTGTACAGTGAAGCAAGAAAATCCTTAAACAGGCCACCTGCACGAAAGGTGCTTCCCAACCTCATTTACAATTACAGTCCTAGTTACTCTGGGAAGGCTGGGTAAGTCTGCGGACTTTGAGACTTTGTAATGCAATTAAGTAATAGATGGGTTGTTTAATTTTTTTTTTTTCTTCTTGTTTGGTTGCAGGAGGGGATTTGATGAGGTTTACATTTTCTCTTAATCTTGGACCACGAATTCTGTTGTTCAGTTATATCTGGATTTAGTGAATACGGTCTGAACATAATTATATTCTGAATGTAAAATTGTTTTTGGGTGGACTATGGATAGCTTTGTTAGGAATTAACTACATAGCAGAAGAACAATAACAAAAAGAAAAACAAAAGAGAACACAACACAACGATATTACATTGTTCATCCACACAATGTGTACAGCCTACGTCTATGACAATCAGTCACTGATTCCGTTATTCCAATGAAGAAGTTACAACTCTCAATGCCTTTCCTTACAAGATTACATCCTATGTAAAAGAGAAACCTTAAAATCCAAAAGTACAAGAGTGCCCCAAGTATAACTGCCTTAGAAAACTATGGTAAAAAGTTAATGGTACTTTCTGATTTAAAATAATATAAAGTTTTAGACATAACAAGTTTAGCCTTTATTAATTGAGGACTAATGCCAGTAAAACTGCATTAGGGCTCTCACAACTAGGAACCTAGCTTGCATGTGACTCATTTTGGTCTTTAACATCTCCATCTCAAATTATTGTAAATCATTAAAGGGGCATTTTTAGGAGCTTAAATCTGCTCTGCATTGAAACATTTGAAGATTTCTTTGGTGATGGATTTTGAACTGCGATGCATGTAGATTCCAAACTACTCTATCGAAACGCAACTAAGGGACTGGGGTTGAATTTGTCCAGAGGACTCACCAGACCCTTAAATCGACATTTCCTTTCCCTTCCTTTTTCGTCTGCTAAGCTGGGTGAAGTTTTACCCTTAATCAAGGCAACGTGCACTCACTCTATCTATCCTGTTTGATTGAGAAAATCGTTGCAGAGTTCGGACCTATATAAAAATGAGTGAAACCGCTAGACAAAGCGGAAAGGGGGTAGCTTTCAATCGAACAAAGTGATAGGAGCCGATGGCTTGACAGCAAGCAGCACTAACTGAAGGTCTGATTCTCTTCTTGTTTTCCCCTGAGAGATCTGTCATTTAATTTTGCTCTTGAATTTGGATTTAAAAAGTTAATTATGGAATCTGATGGCCTTGAAGTTATTCAGAATCTTACAAATCCGAATCATGTAACTGATCGAGAAATCTCTCAAATTATTGAAGATATCCTTCATTTTGCATCTCTTTGTGATTCAGTTTGCTTTCATCATATTTCAATGGAAACTAACACTGTAGTCAGTCCTTTTGCTCGGAATATTGATGCCTCGGCTTGTACTCATTCTTATTTGCAATGAATTTCTATTCTACCAAAAAAAAAAAAAAAAAAATTTGTTAAATGAAACTCATCGTTGTTATATCTTTTCCACTTTGCATTTTCTTGTAGTTGTCTTGAAGTGAAGTAAAATAGAATTTCCATTGCTAATATGAAATGAAATTG
The DNA here is from genome assembly GCA_028583415.1 of Protea cynaroides. Lineage (NCBI taxonomy): Eukaryota > Viridiplantae > Streptophyta > Magnoliopsida > Proteales > Proteaceae > Protea > Protea cynaroides. The sequence continues at coordinate 71,060,315 of CM053265.1, read as the reverse complement.
TCAAATGGAAGAAATGTCCTGATACTGTCCACAAGGGTGAGTGAACTGTATCCGTAGGACATAGTAGAGATTGGGCTTCCATGTTATCTAAGACCTGTGATCGTTTAGGATTTGGAATCGGATCGGGTGAGTCGCACTATCCGAATCAGAATCAGCATCACCAGCTCCTGAATCTCAAAACAAGTCTTTGATTCTCCATCATGTGATTTGAATCGGACAATCCATAAATTGCCCAATCTAAGCGATCCCTACAACTTAATGGCAAAATCTTTGAGGGCTTCCGCTGGCAATCTCCCACACTTTCCTCCTGATCATGATCATTTTCTTATTCCCCGATCTCATCTTCATCAGATCGATCTGCATTGCTGTTAATGAATTCAAATTCATCTTCATAATTGTCTTCATCTTCGTCTTTGTCGTATGCATCGAGCTCAATCTGAAGGAAGTCATCAACTTTGTGGACCGGATGCGAGGTAGGACCGAGAGATCAAACGAAAAAAGAAATGAAAAAAATGGTGGGTGGATTCATTGGGTATCTAGAAAATGTTATAAATTAATCATTTCTAGTCAACATGAAATTCAATCATTTACTCTCCTATCTAGAGCATACTCCCCCAACTATATTTATGCATTTTCTTGTAGTGTCGTGCAAACTCTTGGTAGCTTTGGGTTTTTTATACTTTATTTTGTTATGTGTTCCATTTGAAATATGCTGAAATACATATGAATAGCAACCTTGAGATCTGCTTAACATATGAGCAGATTTAACCATTTGAGTGCCCACTGCCAGGTTTTGCCTATTGGTCGTCATCGAATAATGATCCTTTCCTTGTCTTTCCGCTATTTCCAGCTATTCACTTCTGATGGAACAGAAAATAACAAACTCTTCTTTAATTGAAACAAAAATCAGTAATTCTAATTCTTAATTTTATAGGGTTGAAATAAATTTAAGGAAAAAATACTGTTTCCTCTTTTGTGGTTTTCCCGAAGGACAAATGTCCTAAAATGTTTCAACGAAATACAACTGTCCTATTTTTTTAACGGTGTTAAACTTGATCTTGCTATAGACAATTCTACCCTTAAATTCTAGGTTTCTGCATTCTTCTCGGTTCTGGGTTCTTTGAATTAGTACCAAACAATGGCCAACTATTGCAACATAATGTGTTGTGATATAATTTTTTGACAGAATTATACTGCCTTCTCCCTCTCTCTCTCTCTATCATACTCCATTGACCTTTATCGAAATATGGTTTTACATATTTGCATTTGATTTGAGCACAACTCCTAAGTTACTAAGGGGCGTATCAAGCAAGTGCATGTTTACTGCCCGAAGCCAAGGCTACTTTATCTTGAAGCCAGATTGCATCATCACCCGGTTGCACCTATGGGGGCAAATACTAACTTTAGGACAGTGCCGATTGTGGTAGGGGCCAGCCTATTTTCTTCATCTTGAGTGCTACTACACTGTCTACATCAACTGATATCATTTGCAGTACCAGATAAGTTGATTCTCTTTAAAGTCACCTATTTTCACAACATAAAGTGATTGATATTTCATCAAAACTCAAACCTTGAATCAATAGAGGAGATCTCGGCACACTCTGCCTCTCGGTAACATCTCTAAAGTTCAGTGGTATGTATCGAATAGTATCATGAAGTAGCTTGTGTCTCATTGTTCTCTTTGTTTGGAAGCCTTTTGTCTAGTTGTTTTTCATTTTATAAAGAAACACCTGACTTACTTTTACTTGGTCCTTGCAAATGTAGAGACACCTCATACCCCACGTTAAAGTCATAGCCAAACATATGTAGGAAATGATGTTTAAAAGGGTTAATTAGTGTTAAGTTTTTATTTTTAAAGTTCAAACTTAGAAGTAGAGGGACTCTCACATATATAAAGTAAGGCACCCAAGGTTTTATTTCTAAGCAATATGGGACTATTCCCAACATTTTTCCTCACGTGTTACCCATCTTATTGGTGGAAGTATACGTGTCATATGATCCTCCTTTTGGGTGACCATACGGAGTGAACCTGGAGCTTTGATACCATGTTCAGTTTCCATCTTAAAAGTTCGAACTTATAAATGGAGAGACTCTCACATATATAAGGCATATAAAATTCTATTATTTAAGCAATGTGAGACTATTCCCAACAATCAAAGCCTTTTATAGGAATAAGTTGATGTAGTCAATCAATAAATATCAAATAGAAACAAGAGCATTAATGCTCATGATACAATCATAAAGTTATCAATTTCCTATATAGAAATACAAGTTTTCTCATATCCAGCCAGAATTGCCACCGTCAAACTATGTGACTAAAATGAGTTACAATGTAGTGTTTTAAAATTTACTTGATGGTTTTGCATGACAAGACAATCTGTACTCAATTTTTTAAGTAAGTCAGCAGGAAATCTGCACAACCAGAAATCCGTATAAAAATAGAAATCCGTATAAAAATATATGGGAAGCTAAGAGAATTCAATTTGAATAACCAGTTTTACTATAGATATTGTAACAAAGTACAGAAGAAAGTAAAAAAACAAGGGAGAAGAAGAAGCAATTTAAGAGAGAAGAAAGACGTGGGTGGTTTTTTAAATGACCCATACCCAAGCCCAAGCTAAGCTCATCTTTGAGCTTTGCCCAGCCCAACCAAGCAAAACTATCAAAGCCCACAGAGAGCTCAGTTTTCTACTGAGTAAGACGTGGGTGGTTTAGGTGGGTGGTTTTTTGAGTTTAATGAAAATTTTGCGTCACATATTTCCTTCACATTCTTTTTTATTATTATTTTTTTTTGGTCGATGGACAGTGTGATAGCTTTTGGTAAATAAGACTACAAATATAACTTTTGATAGTTTTTCTCTCATTTTATACTGTTCATAAAATGTATTAGTTTATTTTAAATGAGAATTTTTGTCTCTTAACTGCTGGATTGTTTTTCTGTATAATAATTTTTAATCCATAAACATCAAAGTATGAATTTATTTTCTTTATTTTACATTAATTAGAACACCCATGTTTGTTACACAAACCCTAACATTGTTGTCACGTGTCAGGCAGCCGATGTTAAGTACATTACCCTTACCTTTAGTGTTTGTCTCTGTAATAATACATGATTAGTTGACAAAAGTACTCTCATGCATAGCTAACTTTGGGGGTGAGAAATTTGTGAAGAGAAATTAGGTAAAAATCATATGGATCCCATTTGTTACCCATTAACCATTCACTTTTGTTTTTCTCTAGCCGTATTTATTTTGTTATTTTCTTTGTTAATAAGAGAAGATTATGATTTGTAGCTACTCCTGGTGCCATTGCTTTTGATTCATCCAAGGTGTCACGAATTTGAAGCTTGAGATATTGGAGAAAACTAAATTGGTCATAATCCTACTTTCCCTTCCTACCGCTCTTTTTCCGTGCCTCAATTTCATTTGATCCGTGAGAAGAATATGTGATAGATTTTTTGGATTAAGAGCAACATGACTACTACTGGTATGGCTTAGTTGAGTTTATGAGATTATTAGGTGGTTTTATCTACAAAATGAAATGCAATGGAAGAACTCAAAGACATATATTAATAAGACTTTTGAATAGGATTGAAATAATTTAATTAAGCATATCAAATTTTTAACTCGTGAGTTCTAGAAATTGTGTGTTTTTTTAAGCTGGAAAGTTTCTTACATATATTGGTAGAATCACAATGAATCTTGTCAAGGATATCGTGTATAATTTTCTGTGCTTTGTTCTGCAGCAAGAATATATGAACCATGAAGAAAGTATTTATCTTGAAGCCAAGCAATTATAGAAGGTTAGTTTATGGTAAAGTTGTATGAACTTGAAAATAGAGATGTAAAATTCTCATATCTTGATGGACAAAAAAAAAGGTTCATGCTTGGAAAGTTTGAATCCTTTCATGCTTTGTTATCTATATCTGCCATGTCAACTGTACATGTCGGGTCCATCTCAACTGTCTATTTTGCCTTTATCTGGACATAGTAATGTCCGGATCAGATTTAAACAGCTATTCATCTGTCTTTTTTTTTTTTAATTTCTTTTTCGCAGATTCATATCTTTTTTTAATTTCTTTTTTGTAGATTCATATCTCTGTGAATGATGAATTTCTAGAACCAATTCAACACTCTATACAGATGCAAGGTATGGGATGGGGTCTTCCGGCTTAAACTCGGACTTGCTCTCAAGCGTCAGCGCCGGTGTGGGCTAATTTCACTTCAGCAAATCTTTATTTTATTCTTTTGCTGCATTTGAATCCAGAGGCAAATTAAATTGACGAAACAACATGTTCGGAGAATAAAACAAGGAATGGGTCAAGCCTATAATTCGAATGTGTGAAATGTTTCGAGTGCTCATGACAACGACTCTGCTCTTATTCCACCAACTGTATTTCCGTCTAATATCTGCATATATTTACTGAACTGAGACGCTTCGGCCAATCTGTTCCTTGATGAAATGCTGCCCCCTTTGTCCTTTTTTCATAAGCGGAAATAGGAACCTCAAGTTCTCTAATCAAATTCAACCTTTCTAAGAGCTAGTATTGAAGTAGATGTGCCTAATTTACTCAACTCAAATCTGTCTTTGTTTCTCACCATATCATCCAATCCATTCAGGGTTCTAGTAAGACTATCATCCTGATATCCATACCAGGTCTTGCATATGTAATGAAATTGGTAACAATCAGAGACGCTGTATTTTTATCACTACGCAATAGAGATCTCGTAATTATGCACATTTAAAGGAAAATAGTTTTTGTGTCACAAATATGTAAAATAATTTGTTGCTGAAACCGCTGATTGAATTTCTACTTCAAGGTTGAGATATTAGAGCAAACTAAACTAGTTAGTAGCACTTTCCCTCTGCATGTTTCTTTGTCATACTGTGGTTTGACCTGAGAGAAGAATTATTTTGGAAAAAGTTATTTCTTTTTGAAAAATTACTCGTACCTCCCTTGGACGATAACCTAAATACACTCAGAACACTAAAATTTGTGATAATGACACGTACTACATAGGATTCCATTGGACTAAGGACAAGAAATAAGAAAGCAAGTGGATCCGCTAATTCGTCATCAACTCTCTTGTGGTATTGTCTCAACAAATAAGTGATTATAGGTGTGAAATCTTGATCTAATTCCAAAGGAGAAGTGATTAGAGGAGTTAAATCTTGATCTATGATAAGTGTGTGATTTATTTATTTTTATTTCCTTTGTATTATGTTTTTTAATATGTTTTATGCCTTATTGATGTGATTAAAATTTATTTTATAAGTTTGACATATTTTAGAGACTTTGTGCATTAATTGTCTAAAAAATAAGAAAATTTCAGAGTTCTTAATATTGACGTTCTGAATTTCATACAGGTTTTTGACATGGAAAAAGTTTTAGAATTGAAAAATGGTCTCTAGTAAAGTTGTAGATGACGTCTTGAGCTTTTCGGAATGATATTATAGAGAAAAATTCAAGTTTGTTTGGGCCTTCAAACGTTGCCTCAAAGTCTGACACAAAAATTTGATCCAAATTCGAATCGGAGCAGCCGTACGATCTGATTAGAGTATTCAACGGTGGATGAAATTTTCATAAAGAGTTTCCTACTTAAGTTAGGAAACTTAAAATATAAGATGTTGAATTAATTTGGTATTTCAGTCAAATAGGAAAACTACCATTAAGAAAACTTCAAGGAAAAAAGAAACTCTACAATCTTAGAATTCTAAACAGAGAAGGAATTCTAAGCTACAAATGATTACCAATGCTTTATATATAGAGCACTGGTATTGAAGATAGTATCTCTCAATCTCTCTTTTTTGCTCAAAATTTCAATCTCTCTCTTTTTTGTTATGATTTTCTTTTTTTCTTTTTCTAAAAGAATTGTAATGTTTGGTTAGTTTTTCTCATTCAGTTCAAGTAGATATTGAAGCTCAAACTCATGTCAATGGTGTAATCATTATTCAGTAACGTTGTTGTTCTTCTCTCTTTTATTGTAATTGCTTATGTTATTCTTTTATCTTTATATATGATGTTTGTCTGAATAATTCAGTAATGGTTTACTGAATCAGTTAAACTGATATTGATTGCTAGATCTAGAAACCGTGATTCGTAATTGACCTGTTTCTAATCATAAGTAGCAAATAGTAGTAGATGATTATGTCCAAGTTTTCATCTCATCACTGTGAATAATATAACCTAAGTTAAGTAATCTCCGTATGTGTGTGATTGTTACTTAGATTGATTTGTTTTTCTCTCTTAATTCTGTCATTGAATTAAGGAAAAATTTCAACTACCACCCAAAAGAATTGGCCTAATCACCTACCACCCAAGTTGTTTAAAAAAATACCTACCACCCAAGTTAGACAAACGTTTATCAAAAAGATCCAAAAGCAACTAACAGAGAAGTTAGTTGCTGATGTCAGCCGTTAGAAAATACTTGAATGACAATAATACCCTTTTTGTAAGGAAAAAAAACTTCTTTTTTTCACAGGAATTGGTTCGGTCCCCAATGCCTCCGCTTCCTTCTCTTCTTCTCTTTCCTCTCTCGCTTTTGTAATCTACTTAAAAAAAAATTCTCTGATTTTTTTCATTTTAAAAACAACTTTTCTGAGAAAAATGTTAACCCCAAGGGAATTTCTTTAACAACTGATAGCTGGCATAACCTTAAGTTTTCTATATGGCGGGTACCGGCGGCAGAATCCTACCGGGTTTGGGAGATAAAGCCTCGGGTGGTGGGAATGGCTATGGTAGGGGCTCTGGTGGGAGTATTAGTTGGTCATTGGGTTCAACGCCAGCTGGCGATGGTGGAGAAACTTATTGTTTTTCTGTAGGGAGGGTTCATACCAGGAACTCTGATGAAGTGGATGCTCCGTTGCATCAACGAGACATGGTATGGTGGCCCAGTCTGAGGGGAGATTCATTAATGAATATGAAGGCGGTGTTCCCAATGGCTTGTGGAATAACAATGATCGGAGTCAATCTGGTTCTAAGGATTCTGGAGCTTCTGCTTTTAGGGGTGGTAGAGTTCAACCGGGTAATCCTTTTATGGGTAATGTTGGTAACTTCGATCAATGTCTTATGCCTCAAAGTCATCAAGTAGGGATGGCGATGGGGAGTTCTACTTAGGCAGCAATGTCGACGGTTACGACGGTGGCCTCGAGTTCTGGTAACAATGACCCTGGTAGGCGATCTGCCTCTTTTCTCTCACAGAGGGGGAACCAGGAGAGCCAGATGTTATCGGCAGGGTTTAGTCAGTCTAATTCTATGCAGATAGAGTTTGATAGAAGCTTTGCTAATTGTCGAAAAAGGAAGGGTATAGACTAGAGATTGCTGACGTTTGTCAGCACCCCGATTTTTGCCACTGCTGGGATCCTCGCTCTCCTTGGAGTACCATATGCAATGAGAGGGGTGTAAAAAATAAAAAATAAAAAATAAAAATATAAAAATAACGAATAAAACAAAATATATATATAAAAAAAAGAAAAGAAAAGTCTTGTTCCCTTAAAGAAGGGATCAGATATAAAATAAAAAATAAAACAAAAAATAAAACAACAAAAAACAAAAAAACAAAAAAAAAACAGACTGTCTGATCCCCAAAAGAAGGGATCAGAAACTAAAAAAAAAAAAAAAAAAAAAAAGAGACTGTCTGATCCCCAAAAGAGGGGATCAGAGACCGGAAAAAAAAAAAAGACAAAAGAGAGAGGAGAGAAGAAGAGAGGGAGAGCGGAGAAGAGGGAGAGCAGAGAGGGCGGTGAGGGAATGAGTTGCAGGGGAAGAGGGGAGATCGACACCTCGACCCTCCTCCCCGAAATTCCTCCCCAAAACCCGCCGGCTCCCAGCCTCGAACCCCTCCCCCCATCGATCCCTTTGCGGGTATAAGAAGAAGGAGCAGCAGCTGCTACTGCTCCAAGAAAGAGGGAAAAAAGGGGGGGGAAACCAGCAGAGCAGAAGAGAAATCGGAGAGAGAGGAGGGAAAGAAGAGAGCAGGAAGAGAAATCAGAGAGAGAGGGAGAAGAAAGAAGAAGAAGGGAGAAGAAGGAAGAGAGGAGCAGAAGAAAGAGGGAAGAGGCAGAGAGAAGAAGAAGAAGAAAACGGCAGCCGCTGCCGCCGTCGAAGAGGAAGAAGGAGCAGCTCTGCTGCCGCTCCAAGGAAAAAAAAAAGAAGAAGAGGAAGAAGAAGAAGGCGACAGCACAGCCGCCGCCGTCGTCGAAGAAGAAGAAGGAGCAGCAGCTGCTGCTGCTCCAAGGAAGAAAAAAAAAAAGCAGAAGACGAAGAAGAAGAAGACGGCAGCACAGCCGCTGCCGCCGTGAAGGAAGAAGAAGCAACAGTGAGTAGTATCACTGCTGCTGGTCCAAGGAAAGAAAAAAAAAAGCAGAAGAGGAAGAAGAAGAAGACGGCAGCACAGCCGCTTCCGCCGTGAAGGAAGAAGAAGCAGCAGTGAGTAGCATCACTGCTGCTGGTCCAAGAGTGGAAAAAAAAAAAAAGGGAGAGAAGCAGGAAAAAAAAACATTAGGGGTAGAGCAGGTGGGAAAGAGAGGTTGCCGAGGGTTTTTTGATTTCTTAATTTGTCACTGATGTACTTTGCAACCTCTTATCATCGACAACATCAAGAGATCCCCAGTGTGAGGACAAATGTCCACCCACGCTGAATGGACGATAAATGATTTGGAGTCGCTACCTAGATTAAGGTCTAAGACCTAAAATGTAGCCTCATCCTGAGATAAAACTTCTATTGACTCATGACCCAACATATTGGCTTTGGTCCATCAGAGAACTGGTAAGCATTCAAGGTACAGTTTGGGAAGGTGTTAGGCACCCAAAACTACCCAATCCGAAAATCGGCCTCCTATGTGACTCTACTTTCCTTAGACTCTATGGTTCTGACTGTTCATGGTCGATGGATGGTGACTAGGGCTCATGGGGGATCCTATGCCAAGTTGCTGAGTTCTTCTAGTCTAAATTCAGCCAAACATGTTCTTGAAGTAAGAAAACAAACAAAATAATATACAATGAACCGAACCAAAGATGGTTTGGTGATGGACTGAATCTGATATGTCCAAAACGTCTCGAATTGCCTACGTATTCCAATCCTGGAAATTAAGTCCAAAAACGTAGTTCGAAACGGAAAGTGATTAAAGCTTATGGATGTGGATTATGATTAAGCTTTCTTAGATTCAATTTATTCAAGTTGAAGTTTATGCTTGATGATGATGGAGATTGAATCTAGAGATAGCCTAAATGGATCGAAGTGAACGAGGATATGGATAAGGATATGGATATGGATATGGGGAACCTAAGGATACTAAGATGGGGTACCGTACTTGGAGAATCCTCCAAGTTGCCTATGTATTCCAGAGGTCCTGGAAATCAGGTACAACGTAGTTCATTTTTTGGGTGGATTGGGTAACTTCAAGGGCTAGGGTATGTCTCTCAGGGAGTAGAGTGTGGCTCTCAGGGAGTAGAGTGTGGCTCTCAGGGAGTAGGGTCTGGCTCTCAGGGAGTAGAGTGTGGTTCTCAAGGAGTAGGGTGTGGCTCTCAGGGAGTAGAGTGTGGCTCTCAGGGAGTAGGGTGTGGCTCTCAGGGAGGAGAGTGTAAGATAGTCTCGCAAGACTAAGGTGCGTACTCGCAAGCACGACTTCAAGATAGAGCCTCGCAAGGCTAAGGGGGGTGCGTGCTCGCAAGCACGACTTCAAGATAGAGCCTCGCAAGGCTAAGGGTGCGTACTCGCAAGTACGGCTTCAAGATAGAGCCTCGCAAGACTAAGGGGGTGCATGCTCGCAAGCACGACTTCAAGATAGAGCATCGCAAGGCTAAGGGTGCATACTTGCAAGCACGACTTCGGGATTGAACCTCGCAAGGCTAAGGGTGCGTACTCGCAAGTACGACTTCATGATAGAGCCTCGCAAGGCTAAGGGTGCGTACTCACAAGTACGGCTTCGGGATTGAGCCTCGCAAGGCTAAGGGGTGCGTACTCGCAAGCAGAACCTCGCCAAGCAAGGAGATTCGTACTCACAAGCACAACACAGGAATAAAGTCTCGCCAAGCAATGAGACAAGGATATGGAATGATTTTACTAGATTGGAGTATGGGTCCGTATTTGGGTCTCTTTCCCAAACTACCTACGTATCTCAGGGTATTGACCTGAGAATCAGGATCCGCGTAGTTCAAAAGAGATGGATTTTGTGCAGATGATGATAAATATGGATAACCTGAAAGAGCTAAGAATGTGTACCCGTAAGCAGAACCTCGCCAAGCAAAGAGATTCGTACTCACAAGCACAACTTTGGAACAGATGAACCTCGCCAAGCAAAAAGGTAGTCCCGCCAAGCAAGGGGACTCGTACTTGTAAGTAGAACATCGCTAAGCAAAGAGATGCGTACTCACAAGCACAGGAATAGAGTCTCGCCAAGCGAGGAGACTAGGATATGGAATGATTTTACAAGATTGGAGTATGGGTCCGTATTTGGCTCTCTTTCCCAAACTACCTACGTATCTCAGGGTATTGACCTGAGAATCAGGATCCGTTAGTTCGAAAGATGGATTTTTGGATGACCCGCTTGGGTCAAAATATGGGCGGTCCAACCAGACCGAATGATGATCCTAGATGATCAAGGTTGGATTCATATTACACCTATCTAGATTCTGCATCCTAGGGGAAATCAACTGAGGGGTAGGGATCATCCCAAACTACCCTTGTAACTTACAACCCTGATTTTGGAATTGTGTTGGGCTAGGCTTTATGATCCTTGATTAAGACTTTTATCATTTTTCCATTATTACCCTTCCCATGAATGTGGGTGCCTACATGTACGTCCCCACACCTAGGAATGTCTTCTATCAGTGTACATGCACGACAGTTCGACTAGGGTGTAGCGAAAAGTAAGTTCTTGCCGACATAAACATCATTCAAGCATAGCATACAACAATAGATCAAACATGGTAATATGCACAAAGCTAGCAGTGTAAGCATCCTAAGCATGGTAGTGCACACTATGACAGTGTAATCAAGTGAACATGATAGATGCATGGATATAACAACGTAAACAATATCAGATCCTCAATCTAATGGTTATATCTCTTCAAATGATGATCATGATCGACACTTAGATTTCATCAAAATAGCCAAGATCAACGGCTCCGATCTAAAACCCCATAATGAAGATCCAACGGTTGAAATCATTCAAGATCATAATCCAACCATTCATATTCCTTTAAAAACACCCATAATGAAGATCCAACGGTTGAAATCATTCAAGATCATAATCCAACCATTCATATTCCTTTAAAAAATCTACAATGAAGGTCCAACATTGAAATAATTCAAGATCACTCAAAGTAAAGATCCAACGGTTGAAATCATTCAATATCGCTCAAAGTAAAGATCCAACGGTTGAAATCAATCAAAATCACTCATAGTGAAGATCTAATGGTTGAAATCATTTAAAATCATTCATGATGAAGATCTAACGGTTGAAATCATTTGAAATGATAATCTAATGCTTTAGATCATTTAAATCACTCATGATGTCAATCCAACGGTCCAAATTAACATCCAATGGCCCATATTTCATCACATCAAAATTTATAATCAATGGGCTAGGTTTAAATTATCCAAGATTGATGGCCAATATTAAATCACATCAAACATGAACATCATGGTATTGACACACATGCCATATAGCATTTGAAGATCATGATTATCGAAATAGGCATATTTAGATAATTTTCGATTATTTGAGCTACATGAAAGCTATCAAAATAAAGTTTGAGGTACCAACCTTGTCCCCAACAATGGGGTGGAGCCTTTGATGATGGTTGGTGACGATCGATGGCAAGCTTTCCCTTCTTCTTTCCTCCTTTCCTCCTTTCCTCCTTTCCTTTCTCTCTTTTCCTCAATCTCCCCTATTGATTCCAATATCTCTTCTCTCTCTCTCTTTTTTTCTCTAACTTACTTCTATTCTCCTTTCTTTTTTTTTTCTAGCCTTTCTCCATCTTTTCTTTTTCCTTTTTTTTTTCCCTCCTCTCTTTTCCTCAATCTCCCCTTTTGATTCCAATATCTCTTCTCTCTCTCTCTCTTTTTCTCTAACTTACTTCTATTCTCCTCTCTTCTTTTTTTTCTAGCCTTTCTCCATCTTTTCTTTTTCCTTTTTTTTTCCATCCCTCATGTGGTTAGATGGGTGCTCCTTTTATAGATGACCCTTGGTTGCTTGAGCATGGCTCAAGAAGATGATGTATGATGGAGTTGGGCTCAAGGAAGTGAGGTCATGGGATGGGAAAGGTGTTGGGTTCAAGAAGGAGGTGGCATGAGGGAGTTGGTAGGTGTCAAATGGAGGTGGTTTAGAGTAGCTAAGGGATTAATTATAGGTTTTGGGGGATGGCTAAAGTGGAAGGCTTAAGAAGATGAGGTGATGGGTTATGACTCAAGATGTGGAAGGGATTTAGGGGCATGGAGGTTGAGGGATTTAAGGGCATGGAGGTTGAGGGATTTAAGGGCATGGAGGTTCAAGAAGTGGAGGGATTTATGGCTCAAGAGGTGGAGGGATTTAGGGGCATGGAGGTTCAAGAAGGAGGTGCCATGGTGGTGAGGGGTCAAGAAGGAGTTGTCATGGTGGGGGCTCAAGAAGGAGGTGTCATGGTGGTTCAAGAAGGAGTTGTCATGGTGGGGCTCAAGAAGGAGGGGGAAAAAGGTTCAAGGAGGAGGTGTCATGGTGGAGGGATGGCTCAAGAAGGAGGTGGTTTGAGGATTCAAGCCACCTCCACCCTTCCCCCTCTTCCTCTTCTTCTTCTTCTTCTTCTCTCTCTCTCTCTCTCTCTCTTTCTTTCTCTTCTTGACCGAACATATATATATATATATATATACATAAAAAAAAAAAAAAAACGTTTCTCCTTCTTCTCTCTTCCCATTCTCTCTCTCTCTTCCTCTCTCTCTCTCCTCTTAACTCTGAACATATATATATATATATATATATATATATATATATATATATATATATATATATATATATATATATATATATATATATATATATATATATATATATATATACTCGGTTTCCTCTCTCTTCCCATTCTCTTCTCTTCCTCTCTCTCTCTCCCCCTCTCTCTCTCTCTCTCTTGCCTTGTTGGATTCCCACTCCTTCTCTTTATACATACGTTATTTAATAATATAATATATAAAAATATATATAATATAACATATATTATATATATATTATATAATATATAAATGTATATAGTATATAAAATATACATAAAGTGCATACACATGGGCCGACCTGACTCGATCTGGGCCGGTTTGGGTTGGATCAGGCTGGACTGGTTGAGTTCGACGGGGTTGGACTAAATTGGGCTTGAGCTGGGTTGGGCTGAGTAAGAATGGACTGGATTGATTTCTCTCTCTATTATGGATCCTCTCAGCTTGCAATTTCGCATGAAAAATTTCGACGGCTTCTGTCTCAGATTTTCCACGTCCACTTCGAAAATGACGGATAATGGAGCACACTGACACTTGAATCGCCTGAATCGGACTTCGGATGATCAAGATATGAAGAATTGGAGTTTTTGACGATAATCCTACTGGCAACTTTGCATGGGACCCGCTGACGGCTTCCGTCCAAAATTCTTTACATCCATTTTGAAGAGGACAAGCAATGGAGTACACTGTCACTTGAATTGCCTGAATCGGACTTCAGATGATCTAGATATGAAGAATTGAAGTTTTGACGATAATCCAATCAGTAACTTTGCATGGGACCCGCTGGTGACTTCTGCCCAAAATTCTTTACGTCTATTTTGAAGAGGACAGACAATGGAGCACAGTAACGCTTGAATCGTCGGATTTGGATGTCAGACGATCAAGATATGGTCGAATGAAGTTCGATCGATTTAAATCACGATAATTTGCCCAATAAATCTTTAATTTATGATAATTTACAGAAAAACCCTTGGATTTAATAAGCAAATTTCAATCCGACTAAAATCGCGACATCTTCTTCGTTTGATATCGAAATTGAGTGATTCTGGTATCATTTCGAATGTATTTTCATGACCTTGCTGTAGGGCCCGCCAAAATCAGCTTTGCAATCACCGCTTAGCATCCAAACCTTGAATTGACCTGCAACTCTTCTGAATATGCCCACCAAGACTCTTATACATTGGGGACTCTCTGGCTCAGCCCAGCACACCATAGAGAGCACAGAGAAATTGATCGACTATTGGTTTGAGAGAGTTTCACTCGCCTCCCCTGTACTTTCCAAATTTTCATCCCCCTCCGCTCTCTTACTGCCTATACACCAATAAAGTTCTATTTGGCTGGGGATGGTAAAAATGGGGTGCTTACACCCAGCTGACTTTACTTTCAGGTATGTTTCTTCATTAAATTAATTAATTAATTTATTTATTTATCTTTTGTTTCAATTGTCTTGAAATCTATGAACTACATTGTTTGTCTTTAATACATTACTAGGGTTAGATTTGAATATGTTTGGAATTCATGTGTCGAATTGAGGTTTGAATGATGTTTGTATTTTTCCCATTTTCTGGAGGTTGTTTTGTTTATTTGAGTTGTGGAAAGCTTCATCATTTTTTGTTTGTACAGAGAATATATATGATTTTTATTTATTCATTCTTTTACTACTTTCAATAATTTCCATCATCTTATTTGTTACCTTTGTGGCTGAACTTTCCCATGCCTTACTAACTTAAGGCATATCAATATGGCCCATCTTTAATTAAGCTACTTCCATGTCCATCGATCCATCCCATGTCTAGTTGGTCATGTCTTAATTTTTCCCTTTGCTCAGACCAAATCCAATACTTAGTCTAGACCCTATTTTGGACCAATCTCATTTTAGTTGGTCATTTCCTTTCTTATTTGGTCTCCATGTTTAATAGATTGTTCCATTGATAATGGAACAATTCCATCTTGATTGGGCCAATCCCATTTTGATTGGACCAATCCCACTTGGAGTGTACCAATCCCCATCTCATTTGGATCGCTCGCATGCTTAATTGGGTCAATTCCGATTGTAATTCGCCTAAAACCAATTCAATCGAACCGATCACATGTGTATTTGGTTTCATCATTTTGTTCCAGGATCAGCCCATTGTTTTATCATGTGTAAGTTAAGCCCATTGGTTTTATTGTGTTTAGCCCATTATTTTATTTTGTATTAGCTCTGCCCATTATGATCATTTGTTTAAAATCAGCCCATCATTTATTTTAATTGTCATGCACATGGGCTGATCATCCTTTTTGTGTGTGGCCTGGGTTTAATCAACCCATTACCTACATACCTTTCATTTGCTCACCATAAGTGGGCTGGTCAGCCCTTTGTTTTATTTTCGTGATTGTCGTACATGAATTTATCAACCAATCTGCTTTTGTTGTTTGCTTGCTATAAGTGTTAGGTTTGTAAATATTTTATTTTTCCCATTTGTTCATATTATTTGTGGCATGATTATATTTGCTCCCCTCCTCCATTTTCTGCCATTTGTTTGGACGAGTATCCTTGGTGGTAAGAAGTTGGACTTAGAGTAAGGATGTAAAGATTACAGAGGACCAATCGGGTATTCTCCTTCTTTTTATTTAGTTGATCTATATGTTTCATTATGATTTCATCTACATATCTGATTGTCTATCACCTTTCACTTCGTTATAAATTATTAGAGGGGGGATGTGCTAAGTGAGCACCCACCTTTGCCGTGTAAGGTATGGGTTAGTGTAGGGTTCCCTAACCCCTAAAGATGTATCACATTCTAGTGCTTCATTGTAATAGATGTATGTTAGGATAACTATTCCCGCAATATGATATTTAGGGGACTCCAACGAGTTCAACCTCTCATGGAATCTGGGATTCTGTGCCGACCAATGCGGGCCCACTTAGGTTGAGGCCCGCACATGCCCTAGGATTGGATCCTTGAGTGCTATGGGGATAATCGTTGTACAAAATTATTAATGAAAAATATGCGATTGGGTAGACGTATGCATAGGATGGGTGGTCTAGCGAACGGTCCACCTGGGCATCCCGAATGTGGGATGTGAGTGAGATTTAGTGTACCCCCGTGTGTGGGGAGCTGAGGCATTTGGCCTTTCCTGAGTGTTGCCACGCGTGTCCATGGCTCATCAATCCATGGGAACTATGCTTGACCTGATTCTGGAGAGACAGAGGTCTCGAGGGATACGTAGGCTGCATGGGAGTTTGGTCGCTCCAGCTCGGTCAAATTGAGATAAGTTCCATGTATTATGGGGTTACCTCGCCGAGGGGATTTTCTTGTGATAAGGAGTACCTCAACACTGAGATGGGTCCCACTGTTATGGGGACATCTCTCACCATTGGATGTGTTCCATGATTATGGGAGCTTCCATCACTTGGGATGCGTTCTAATATTTTGGAAGTGTCCCCCTTTTCTTGCACACACTTGGTACGTACACACCCGCCCGAACTACGTTTGGCCTGATTCCCGCAGCACAGGGATACGTAGGTGGCCTGAGATTTTCCCAGACCTCGGTCATATATTATATATCTTTTTTTCTTTTCTTTTGATATATGATTAAGTTATTCTTTTAATTCTTTGATTCATTTTGTAATTATTTTCTTATTTAATCTGTTTAATTTCAGCTTATGTCATGCCTAGTTAGCAAAGAATTAGAAATTAACTTAGGATTCCCCTTTCTATCTTGTAATATATTTAGATAGCCCCAAGCATTCATAAACTGTAGGAAAGGATAGGATTTAGGGAGACCGATTCAACCAGGCGAGTTGGGTGCCTAACACCTTCCTAACTCGTAATTTGGCACATACCCGCCTTTGGTGAGACAAGATAGCCGTTCCATTTGCGCGAGTCAATAGTGTTCCTCTATTGAGGGACGTCATTTATAGGACCTAGACCTTATCTAGGTGGCGACTCCAGTCTTCTTACCCTCCACTGGCATGAGTGGATGGGATCTGAAGGTGAAAACTTTTCAGGTCCCAGTTTGAGTATAATGAGGGTAAACAATTTTAATTATATGAAAACTCAATTTAAAAAAATGATGATAAATCTAATTAAAATTTTCAAAAAGATTATTTTTTCCCATGTCCTCACAGCGTTATATGATGATTCTTGTCATTTCCGTGTGGATTCAAAATTATGATTTGAAGTTAGGTTTTTTTTTTTTTTTTTTTTTTTTTTTTGATAAAATATTGCAGAGAAACCAGAGGAAGAAGAAAGGGGTATAAAAGTTTACACACAATTTCAACTCTTTCCCGTCAGTCCATTTACTAACGTTTGCCTAACTTGGGTGGTAGTTGATTTTTTTAAACAACTTGGGTGGTAGGTGATTAGGCCAATTCTTTTTGGGTGGTAGTTAAAATTTTTTCTTGAATTAAATATTGAGAGTTTATTCAGTATTGTTCAATAGTTAGATCTCTCTGAAGAACTTGTTTTTATAGAGAAAATCAAGAAAAAACTAGAGATAATCAAGAAAAAATTCGGGGTAACAGAGCGTATTATTATCTAGGGTCTTTAATTCTAATTGTGAGGAAGAGAGTAGCATTGCGATTAATTTTACTTATTACATGTGTGGATGGATTTTGAACCAAGAACTGAATTCTTTCTCTCTAATTATTTTTTCATTTAAATTCTGTCTGTTTACTTTCTGTTTGATTCAACCAACCAAAACCCCTCATTCATTATTATGTTTGTTTAGCATTAATTAGTATATTTAGTTTGAGTAGAATATAAATCTTGATCAAATCACTCTCTGTGGGATCGACCTTTGCTTACCCTATTTACAGTTTATTAATTAGGTCAGTGAAGAAATACATAATTAATTTAGTGCATTCGACACACTACCAATCTAATTCCAACGAAGAAGTGATTATAGCCAGGGGTGCAAGTTTTACCCTGACAACCCGAACCCGCCCAGGCCCGCCCTGAACCCTGGCAGGGTTAAACCCGGCCCAACCGACGGCGGGGGTTGGGTTCAATTTTATATGAACCCGGCGGGGTTGGGTTGGGTTAGGTTGACCCCGGTTGAACCGCCCAACCCAACCCGTTATATTTGATTATTTATAAATATATGTTGTTTGTTTTGTCCTTGTTCCTTATTGTTTGGTTTGTATCTTAGTTCTTAAAGAATATCATAGGTTACTTGTATTTGCCTGTTTTAGTTGTATTGTTATTTGTGTTTGTTGTATATTTAAGGTCAATCGGGGTCAATATCGGGGTCAATCTAACCCGAATCGGGGTTATCGGGGTTGACGCCCTTCGAGGGTCAATCAAGGCGGTTAGGGTTAGGCCCAACCGTGGGTCGGGGTTAGGGTTATCTTTTTTGACCCCGCGGGGTTGGGCTGGTTAGGTTAAGTTTCAATGTCGGGGTTGGGGTTAGGGTTTTGGAACCCAGCCCAACCCGGCCCCTGTTGCCCCTAGTTGAATTGCATCGCTCATTGGATATGTGCAATAATTTGTATAGCACAATATTACATAAATATGTTGAGAAGAAGGAAAAATATATTATTTAAGATCGAGAATAGCATGGATAAGTGCCAACCAAAAACATGTTTATGTAATATTGTGCTATACACCAACCAAAGCTTAGTGTCTCATGACCTCTTTGGTGTTAGTCTTTTAGTTTTTACCAACCTAAAACTCCATTGTCTTTTTCTTTTGAAAGAGTACCGAAAAAATATGTTTTTGGACACAATTTCTCTATAAAATGGGATAAGTCTGTACATGATTTTTATTCTAAAATTCCATAGTCGTTCCATTGGTAGAAATTCCGTAGTACGAAATCACTATGGAAAACTGAGTGGCGTTGGAGTCCGGATCACTTGCACTTACTCTTCTAGTACGCTCTTTGGACAACAAGTGTCCTATGGAGTTAATTAATTCAACAGTGCATTATATCATTAAAAAAAAAATTCAAGTAAGTGCAAGTGATCCGGACTCGAGTCGGAGACAATGCAATTTGTCTGTTGGTTCATTATCTTCTCATTTGACATGTAAGCTTACAAATGCTAACTGCCATTTGGTTGATCTTGGAATTTTCCAAGTGGGCTTGACAGAGCATACAATTAGGATGAGTGCTGTGAGATTTGATTAGGATTCACTAATTTTAGAATGAAAATCAGTTATAGATTTTTTGATTCCTCTATCTCCGGATGCACCGATACATATAGTTGTTGTGTGAGGAACAATATATGTCTTTTTTTTTTTTTTTTTGGTTAAGGGGAACAATATATATATGTCTAATTTTAGGATATCTTAATTACATGAATTCTCATATCTTTTTCATTATGCCCACTCTTAAGATGAAAAGATAATGAGAATTCATGTAAAGACTTATCCCATTTTATAGAGGAATTGTGTCCAGATACGTACAGATGGACATGCCGCATTGTATTAAAAAAAATAAAAATAAAAATAAAAAACCCACAATCTCGTGTTAGGATACATACAGATGGACATGCCCACTCTTATGTCTAGATACATACAGATGGACATGGCGTACTGTATGAAACATATATTGTCTCCTCTATTCTTATAAATACCAGTTAGAAAAGGAACACATGCATGACCAGAGCACACGAAAACAATCATGGCAGCTTCGTCCAGTTCCTTCACCTTCTCCATCCTTATCATCACCTCTCTGCTCCTCCCAATATCTTCCAACTCCTCTCCATTGAGCTCACCAGAACAACAGCAAGACACTATCCCTAAATCCGATGTAGATCTTCTTGAGTTTCCTCTAAATTTAGAGTACTTGGAAGCCGAGTTCTTCCTCTGGGGAGCTTTGGGATATGGTTTAGATTCGGTAGCTCCTAACTTAACCCTGGGAGGCCCACCACCAATCGGCGCAAGGAAGGCGAATCTGGACCCTTTGGTCCGTGATATTATCACCCAGTTTGCATACCAGGAGGTTGGACATTTAAGGTTCGTCATCTTCATTCATGGTTTCTCATCAATCTGATGTTTTGATTAGTTCTTCTCTTCAATTTCCTTTAAAAAAATGACATCTGATATTATATATACACATTGCAGGGCCATTAAGAGAACAGTTCCAGGATTCCAGAGGCCATTGTTAGACTTGAGTGCGAAATCTTTTGCTAATGTGATTGATAAGGCATTTGGCCACAGCTTGAATCCACCGTTTGATCCTTATGCTAATGGAATTAACTTCTTGATTGCCTCATACCTTGTTCCTTACGTTGGACTCACAGGATACGTAGGAGCTAACCCTCGCCTCACTGGAGTTCCTTCTAAAAGGGTAAGAAGAACAGTACACATTCATAACAAAACCGTCTTTCTTACGGACACCTATCTATCTTTGTTCATATTGGCGTGGGTCCCACAACCCATAGACGATGATCCAATACCCAGAAGGGTAAACAGACGTTTCAAGTGAGCCGGCCTCAAAATGGAAATTTGTTCACAAAATCACGGAACCCATCTTCCTCGACGAGGGAAGTTTATCTCCCCACCTGGTAATCATCCCACCCTTTTGGGAACCGTGAATGGAGGTGGAAGACCCACTTCTGGTGTGTGGAATCCACATTCATCAACCCTTCTCAAGAGGGTGGGGTGGTTACCATGTGGATAGAGGATTTTGACTCATCGTCCATTGGGTGTGGGATTTGAGTACTTTCGACCATCTACGTGTATATGTACTTTCCATAGGATCCTATCACCGTCGATGTGGTGTGAGACCCACTGGATATAGATGGTGATGAAATCTCAAAAAAGATACAATACATGTTGGTGAACTATTCTCGTCTCAGGGGATTCATTTCTCAAGTATGAAATCCATTTTATATGAATGGTGATAGGGTCTCATGGAAAGTACTCGTATATGTGGTTCAATTTTTTTTTCTTTTGTTATTTTAATCCAAATGTCATGTTGTGATGATGCAGCTTGTTGCTGGGCTCCTTGGAGTGGAATCAGCCCAAGATGCCGTGATTAGAGCTTTGCTATACCAACAAGCCCAATTGACCGTGCAACCATATGGAATAACAGTTGCAGAGTTCACCAATAAAATTTCAGAACTAAGGAACCAACTGGGGCATGCAGGCATAAAAGATGAAGGCATTATTGTTCCCCCTAACTTGGGTGCTGAGGGAAAAATTGCTGGCAATATAATTGTTGGAAATGAGTATTCTGTTTCATATGATAGGACTCCCGAAGAAATATTGAGGATTGTCTATGGAAGTGGTGATGAACATGTACCTGGTGGTTTCTATCCTAAAGGGGGCAACGGGATAATTGCTAAGTCTTTTCTTGGCCACAAAGACTAATAATATGATTGTTTAGATCAAAGTAATAGTTTAATCAAGTTTTGAATATTTTGTGCTCTTAATAAAGCATGTGTTTATTTTATTTTTATTTTTTTGACAACTTTATTCCTATTATGGCCAATACAAAGTCAAACTTGTGTGGAAATTATACTTATTGATAGTGTTTTTTATTTATGAAGTTTGTATTATTACATCTACCTTTATCCCAAAAAAAAAAAAAAAAAAAAAAGTATTAATTGATCAAAGTAAAAAGTAAAATAAAAAAAATCTTGATCAACATGTGTTTTTTTAGAGTAAACTTTATCCTAATAGTCAATAGAGAGTCAAATTGGTTGAAACTAATTCAACTGATAGAGATTTTTGAAGAAGCTAGACCTTATGTTATTTCTTACGATCAATATGTTGGTCCATTTTGATCTTGGAAATTCGATGAAATGATTGAAACTATGATTTTTCATCAATTTTATCAACTTTGGTTCATACTAAATTCTCCGTTTGTTTCGATATAAAATTTTACGTATAACATTTTGTATGTAAAAAAATAATTTCAATGTTTATTTCCTAGGGATAAAATATAATGATCTCTACAAGGGATGGAAAAGAAACTTTGTCTTTGGTTTACCAATTGAAAACAAACTTTGAATTTTTTTTTTATATATAAAATATTATACATAAAATTTTACGTTGAAACAAACAGGGCATAAGTTGCAAATATTGGTAGTTTGACTCTAGTTTTACCAAGTTCATCTTATCACCATTTAGAAAGAATTCTTAACTCCATCCACCTTGAAGCAGGTCATGACAAAATCTAATAAGAGCTCACACAAAATTAACATAAGCCATTGCAATGGCAAGCTTGGATTCCATAAAATTATTGCCATAATGAAGAGCAATCTACCTCAAATTGAAAGCCTAAATAAGAACCAAAAAAAAACAAAAACCCTGATTTCCAAGTCCAAAGATCCGATAGAGATGTAGAGTGGTGGTGGATGCCATGTTGGGCTTTTTATTCTTCTCATTATGGGTTGTTTGATGGAGGGATTTGGAAGGATAAGGGCATGGTTTATGGATAAAACCAGATCGGAACATGTCTTGCTAGGGAATATTAGAGGAATCGGTGGGGTTAGGGTTTCGGTCGGAATAAGGGACCAGTTGAAGCCAATCAAGAAGAGACGATCCTCACTGCTAAGTCCTACCTATCAAACCTCGAGTTTCAAGAGGAACAGAAACAGAAACTCCGAGAGGAAGAAGGTGATATAGACAGTCCTGTGACGAAGGATGCTAGACAGTTAGTTCAAGTATTAGGATGAGAAAGAATAGGTTAAGTCATTTTTTTTTCCTCTTCCAAACACCACCTGCTTACAGTAGTTGGTGCAATTTCTTTAAACATGAATAGCACATTGTATTTAATGATTTGTATAGGCGAGGTCCACATCATTTTTTCTTTGTTTTTTTAAGGTGTGAAAATTTTCACTTTTCTTCCTTTTAGCTAGTCTCCCTTGCAATCAAACAAAGCCTAAAGTTTGGGCCACCTGGATGTGGATTTGCACCATGTTGAATAAATAGAAGTTAAATCTTAATCTAATTCAAAAGGGGAAGCGACAAGTCCAAGTCAATAAAAAAAAAAAAATTCTTTGTAGGATTAAACAATAGTATTCCAAATAAAAGTGCTAACGCCACGACTAGTCCATAAATTATTAAAGTTTCCATACAAACCAGACTAAGCAATAAAGTACCTCGTATTTTACCTTATGCTTTTGATTGTCTCACGATGCCATCTACAGCTTGGCCCGCAACAATACCTTGACCAACTCTAGGTCCAACAAATGGATCCCTTCAAATTACAAAATGGAAAAATTTTTTGTACAAGTTATATGCTTTGCCACCACTTTGTGGGAAATCACTAGGTATGAATATGTTAGATATTTTTACTCGATTAGTGAAATAGTATATTTCTCCAAAAAAACATGTTTTTGTTTTCGACGTACAATTTTTTAATTAATTTTTTTTTTACGAATGAATAGAATCTTGAGGAATTGTATGAACCTAAGATTATAATTATTGATACGGGCCTTTTCTACATAAAAGAGGAGTCCAATTTGTAGGTCACACAAGAAAAATTCTAGAGAATCCAGAATTTCGAAACCTGCTAAACTTCTTACCATTTCATGGTTAAAACTTAAGAAGCTACAGTTTAAAAGTCAAAAGATAAAAGTTTCAAAAAAAAAAATTTCAAACTAAAATTCAAAATTTTGTTTTCTGTTTTGGCGTGAAATTTTGGAGCTTGTTTTCTCGAGATGGTACAAGCAATGTAGGATGTTTATGTGGGTCTTACATTTCTTAGGGATTTTAGAGAAGGATGGTATATATGTAAGACGTGATCCTATAAATCTTGAGTCCTTAAAAGAAATGCTCTCTCTTGAGAGAGGAGACTGAGGTGTTCGGGCTGCGGGCTGCCTTTAACTGGCGTGCAGACCTTCTCCAAGTCATGTCGGCCCGTGGTCATGGGTGCGAGCGTGGGTGGTGTCTTTTGGAAAAAACACAAATGTCATAAGACGTGTCTCTAATACATATAGGTGCTTGTACATGGTTAGACACCTATACGTGTGAACAAATACGATCTAGGCCGTTGATTTAAGCATCCTTAGATCAAAGGCACGTCTCAGCCGTCCATCTGTATGGACGTGTCCCATCCAATGGATCCTTCGAAAGGACATCTATCCCCTATAAATAGAGGACAAAATCGGGAGGAAAAATCATTCTAGATTTGATATTTCTTTAGGAAATTATAACTTCTCTCTCTCTCCCTCCAACTCTCTCTACTCTGGTTTTAATCAACCTAGCCCTTTCTAATTTTGTGAAGACTGTTAGCCTTAGCTATCGATTTTTGACAACATCCAACACTTGTGTGCACATTGTTAGGTATGCCTTAGAACTATTTTATCTTGGAGGTTGATTTACGGGAACCAATGTACTATATTAAAGGTAAATACAACCTTAAAACAAGCGTGCTACATGACTCAGCTCTCCTTCGGTGTTTAATTTGACTCACATACACTATGTGTCATTACTTATTTTATTATATGCTTTGATTTGTTGAATATATATGCTTATGTCATATGCGTAATATTTAGTCTTAAGCATATTATAATTATTGTGATTATATTTTTCATACAAAACAAAAGAATTCTCCCTTTTAGGCCTTTCTGGGTGTTTTCCTATATTATAATTTTATCCGATTGGTTAATGGGTCTCTTTGATATTATTTTTGTATTTGTTTTTATTTATATTTTAAAAATAAAAAAAATCATTTTTTATCAAAATTAAAAATTTTGTTCCCAAGGTGATGATACCAGCTCACGAAATGCATAGAATAAAATATTTGAAAGGAAAATGCATATTATAAGCCGACAAGTTACCACGAGAAAAGATCTGGAATGAGATGACATGTCTCCATGAAAACGAGAGTCCCACCCCCCCCCCCCCCCGCCCCCCGGGGGGGGGGGGGGGAGCCCCGGGGGCGGGGGGGGCCCCCCCCCCCCCCCAGGGGGGAGGGGGGGGGGGGCGGGGGGAGGTTTTAACCCACAGTCCCTGCAGCTGAGTCGACAAAATTGGTTTCACAGTTTCACCTCGGAATCGGATTCAAATCGTTTCCTCTCTGAGATTTGGAAAGAGGGGTGGCGGTCTGGATGAATGACCGCCACCTGGCTCTCTGGTGAATCTGAACCGACACCCCAGTCGACAAGCTGAGCCGACAAGGGTATCTCGGCTTGGATGGATGGTTCAGATTCACCTGACAGCCAGATGTCGGCATCCATCTAGGCCGCCACCCCTCCTCCCGAATCTTAAGGAGGAGACTATGTGGATCCCCTGGAACCGGCATTGGTTCCAGTTGTAGAACCGACATTGGTTCTTGTAGAGAAGAAATTGATCTAGTTTTAGAGAACCAACATTGGTTCATGTAGAAGAAGTTGATCCGGTCCAACGCCGGTGCCCCACACGCACCCTTGCTGCTGGTATATATTCTTTTTTGTATGCTTAATAAATTTTAATGTTTTTAAAATTTAAACTTCTTTTTAAAATTTTTTTACTGTAAAACATGGCAGCGCTTATGGAATTTTGGGTGTAGAAGTTTTATCATTGCCTGTATTTCTTTTTAAATATGAGAAGGAATAACATTATTTTTTGGATAAATAATAAATTACACATACTATCTCTCGACTATAGATTAATTATATTAATCATCCATAATTCTGACAATTACAAATACCATCCCTTATTTTTGAAACATGTAACAAAAAGATCCATTCCATTAACATTGTTGAGTCTAAATTTTAAAAGACAACTTTACTCTTATTCTATTCCCATTCTTCTTTTTTTATAATAGGTAAGAAAAAAAAAAAGAATTGTTTAAAGAACTGTTCTCTCTCTTATTACTCATCCCCTTTTTGGTTTGTAGTTAGTTGTCGGAGTGAGCATTCATTCATAGCGCCTTCCAATAGAAGTGAATACTTTGAGGTTGAGGTCTCGCTTGTACAAGCCATTTCATGTGATTTTCAAATGACGAAGTGGTGGAGCAAGACGAAAAAGAGACCTGTCCACTCCGGCTATCCCTTTTTGCTTGAACTCTGAATTGTCAGTTGGACCCAACTGATCAGGCCTAGAGCACTCCTTGCCATATTCAAAATTCTGGATTGCCATTACGTGATTTGGAAGGACAGTACTGTATTGTGATCTAAGGGCATCTGCCGTGGAAACATATCATCTCTTTTCCTATAGGTCTATTTTGCACTTCAAAGAGGAAATCATTTGAAAACAGTTAGCAATCACATTTTTAATCCACCAAGGAATGGTTTTGCTATGCCCATGAGGTACTCTGACATGGAACAACATTTCAGATCACTCCTTCGGTACTTAGGTTAAAAAAAATGGCTTCCTTAAAGAAACCCACTTACCCCATCTTTTTTTTCTTCCTTAAATTTATCCTCATCTCGCATTTGGGTTTGAAATTCATCCGTGTTTGTTGAACTTGCTGACTTCAAATGATATTTGCAGCCATCGTAGCCTTGAAGACGAAAATGGCTATCAAAGTGCAGAGAGAGAGAGAGAGACCCACAATGACCGACCATTGATTTTGTGATTTGCTTCAACTTGTCTGTTTCGTTTTTCATCTTTAGATGGATCTGGACGTACGCAAGAATAAGATAAATGTCGCTGGAGTCAACGTTCGCTAGAGGAAGTCCACTTTGTTCGAACGTTGTCGTCATTGGAGTGGCTGTGGAAAGAGATGTTGTTGAAGTAGAAGATGTTGGGGGAGAAGCTGTTGTTGTGTTCTTCTTCACGAAATATGAAAAGAGATAGGCGAAGGGTTTTTTCTTCCTTAAAATTTTAGAACGACCTAATATCACCAATAAACTTAACACCATCAATGGAATGGATATTTTTGTTATATGTTTATGAAATTAGAGATGGTATGTGTAATTGTGAGAAACTAGTGGATGGTAGATATAATTAATCTATAGTCCAGGGGATAGTATGTGTAATTTTTTCTTTTTTTCTTTTTTTAATGGAACCCTCATTCAAATCACATGGCTCAGTGATTGTATTTTTTGTATTTTTATGAAACTTTGGAACCCTTTTAAGTCTTAACCATTTTTGTGCTTGTTTAGAACTTAAATGGACCATTGGGACTATGACAGATCTTCCATCCAATGAACCTACCCTCACCTATCTACCTTTTCTATGGACAAAAAATATAAAGAAAATCTATCAGAAATAATCTACAATAAGTTCACAAAAACTAACTCCATGGTAGCGTTTAGGGTGTCAATCAATCGGCTTGATCGAGCTTATTCAGCCCCTATCATTTTACGTCACGTACCTGGCCACCTAGTTATTCGATCCTTCATTGGTGACGCATGGACAAGTTTATATTTAATTCGATCGATTTCGGTCTATAGTCAGTGTTATGCTATTCGGGCTAATCAGTCTGTAAATGGGCTGTAATGAGCTCATGCCAAATTGTAAATAAAACTAGAGAAGTATGAAGAGGTTCCAAATTTAGGATGAAGAAAGTTCATATAGAAAGATCGATTTCTCCTTTAGATGTATGAAAGAAAACTTTTTACTTATATCAATCCTAAAAAATTTGAGTGATTGCTAAGTTGGCAAGGGACCATGCCTCAAAGTAGAGGTACCTTTGAATTCAACTCCTCCCCACCACTTGCAGCCACCCATACAAGGCTTGATGGTTGTCATGGGCCTTGGTTGATTTGGACATGTGGATGGTGGGGTCTACATGGACCTAGATTTAACCCAGTCTACCCAAACAATGGGCCATAGTTCCTCGTTAAGACCAAACCATGGGCCATGGTTCCTTGTTAAGAAATTTTTTTTTCGTTATTATATATGTTATATATAATATACGATTATACATATTGCATCATACTATAGACTGGATTGGACTAAACCAGAGTTACTCAGGGCCAACTAATCTAGTCAAATCAGGATTAATCAGGGTCAGATTGGGTCGGATTGAGTCCGATAGGACCGGATTTGGGCTCCAAGGTGAAGAGGAATTGGGTGGGGATCGTTTCCTGTTGTCCATTCATCAATCAAACGGACTAAGCTCCATTAGCATGAGTGTCGACTTATTCAGTCTGTTTGATGGACGACTAAACAATAAGAGACGATCCGGGTTAAGAGGAATTTGATCCCAAACTCTGCACCTTAATAATTCAAAGTTATGTCTAATACAAAAAAAAAAAAAAAAATCTAAGGTAGGGCTATAATAGTGTCGGGTTGGGTTGGATTTTTCAATACCCTAACCCTAACCCTGACTATTTAAACTGAACCCTAACCTTACCTAATCTTGTCAAAGTCAAAAAATATACAACCCTAACCTTGAACCTGGTAGAGTTGGGCCTAATCCTAACGTACCTTGATTGACCCTGACAGGGCCAGATTAGGCCGGGTTCACCCTGATTAACCCTAAATAAGGATAAAAAAGAAACAATAATTCTAACAAACAGGGGAAGACAAGCCGAACTGCCACAGAAAAGGAAAAAAAGCTACTGAATTACGACGAACATGGGAAAACAAGAACAACATATTGCATATGATTTATTAGGAAAACAATACAGATAACAAAGGAACTACTATCACACAATACTATTTCTTCGAAATTAGATCACGTCTGCGTATTGCTATCACCTACTATTCGATTCTTTCATTTCAAACGTTGAACATTGTTAAGGCTCTCGAGAGAATGGGAAAATAACCATATAAAAAAAAAAAAAAAAGAGATCACGGAGGCAAATCTTCCATCAAGAGAGAGATAGAAAACCCAAATACCAATGCAAAGAACAATTGCTTGTCTCATTTTATTTATGAGATAAAGACGAGAATGAGATGGTATGAAAGAAAGAAAAATAATGAACTGTTTCACAGAGGGAGAAAGATAGTAAGAGAGAGAAATAACAGGGGAGAGGGAAACAAAACTATGGCAAATTTATAGGGAAACAAAACTAGGCATGAATATTGATGGATTTCGGTCATACCTGCAACAGAGATGATGTGAATCCACTTAATTGTAACCAATTGACCCGCGATGGTGAGGTAGGTGAGAGTCGAGAGAAATTAGGGAGAATTGGAGAGAGATTAGGGAGGGCTTGGTCGCTTGGGAGTTTGGGAGGTATCGTAGACTCGCCGCCATGAGAGTTGAGAGACTGAGAGTGTAAGTCGAGAGAGATTAAGTGAGTGATTGAGACTCAAGAGAAATTAGGTTTAGGGTTTGGTTTCATTCAAATGTATATATATATATATATATATATATATATATAGGGTCAGGCCGGGCCGGGCTCAACTCGAGGGTCAATCCCAACCTAATTCAATATATATATATATATATAGGGTCAGGCCGGGCCGGGCTCAACTCGAGGGTCAATCCCAACCTAATCCAATCTTGTCAAATCAAAATTTAGATCTTAATCCAATCCTGTCAAGATTAGGGCCCGATTCAACCCTGCCAGGTTCAGGACGAATATGAGTTACCCGGTAAAACTTGCACCCCTATTCTAGGTCCTGATTTGCTTCTTGATTATGAATTTTCAAAATCTTAGGCGGCTGCTTGTCAACGGTCAGTAAAAGTAATCTATCCTCACAGTTTTGATTGTGTCGTCAACGTTACCCAGCCGTTTCAAGATTAACGGAATACATCAGTGTTCTTCAAATTCGACAACTTTGGGGTAAGGATCTTCCACGCTGCTAGCATAGGAAGTTTCTCATGTCACATCAATAGACAGTAACGGTCAACAAAGAATCCTAATCCCTATGTGGGACGTGGTCCACCCGTCAACTATCATCATCAAGATTCCCACGCTGCCTGCGTGGAATCCTTTTCCCATTTTAAACCTCATCGTTAACGGAATCTGCAATAGTACAAACCCTATTCATTGTCTCAGTCAACGTCAGAGGAAGGAAAGAGAATCACTGGCGGCGGGCCCCACAACCGCTAGGCCACAACTGGCTTTTGTGAATCTACTAATAATTAAAGGCCTTTCGACAACGCTACCATCTCCCAAGCACGTTTCGGGCATCTAAGAATATAATAAGCAAACAAATCCGAGTTTCGAACGCGCGAAACCCTTCGCGCCCTTCCATGTTCCGATTCTAACTCGAAAAAAGGGGTAAATTATTTTAAATTTTTTTTTTATAAGTATATATTAAATACGTTCTTCACATAATTTGACCCAGGTATATGAGATCGAAAGTTCTCTGTTGACTCTCAGAGCATCTCCGAAATCATCTCCGCCGGATCTGTACCTCGCAAGGGTGAGTATCTCAGATCGATTCTCCTTTACAGTGCGTTGCTGTATTACATTTCATTTAATCTCATCTTGCTCGAACGGTTTTCTCGACTTTCCCACAGTTTGTTTCAGTTATTCTGGTTTCTTGATTCAAGACTTGGATAGTTGGATATGAACTTCTGTGCATTTCTGGATACATCTTTCCTTATGTACTATTACACAATATAATTCCAGCAGTTCAGATCTGAGAGCTCGTTTCCAGGAGCGTTGACCTGAGTTATGATTTCCTGAGTTAATTTTCGGCCCAGAAAAGCTTCGTTTGCGGATTTGGTAGCTTTTTAGAAGTTTCTGATTGATGATTGTTTACTTCACTTTTTTGTTTTAAAGAATTTATTTAGTTGAAGCGTGAAGACAGGGAAACAATTCTCTGTTTCACTTTGGTAGAAACTTTTATTGCAAAGTAAAAGTAAATAATCTTTTGGACCGATCCGGTGGACTAAAACCTAACTGATATTGCTCAATCAGTATTGACCTTAGCATCAATGTTGCATATAGTTTCTATAAAACTGAAGATACGATCCTATCCTAGTTTGGCAATAGTAGGAGGATAAAGCAGAATGCTGCTATTTTAAAAGGTTTTTGACTTGTTCTTGGGGATTGGTTAGATTTTATTGCTGCCAGGAAAGTTGGGGCATTACATTAGTTTTTAATTATGGGAGTTGCTAGTTGTATGTAAGGATTTCTTTTTCAGTATTTAGTATTGAAATTGATACTTTCTACTGCTGATCTAACATGTTATCCAACTAAAACTTTTTCCTGGCATTATGTTTTTCTGATTGTGCTGAATGGATCTTGGGACATTTTTAGTTGCAAGATATGTTGCAATGGAACATAGTTATATAAACAGACTTAATCGTATCACCTAGGAATGGTTTCCTTGATCTTCCCAAAATATTGTTGCCGCATCTGACTCGGAAGACTCTTCTGTGTTTCGATTTCTTTGTCACACAGCCTGAACTGTCCTTCTCTGTTTGATTCTACTCTAAAATTTTACATTTTCATGACAGCAAACTCTTGGATAACGATGGATTTTTCGGTTATGAGTATTCTGAGCAATGGATTAGATTGGTTCAAAGTTGAATATGATCCTCCTCTTGCTCGAGCTGTTGTGTTTGGAGTTCCTATTGGTGGTACGTTGTTCAAATTTCTCCATTGAAAAGAAAAGATGTTCATTTCACATTTTACCTTATTTTCTCTTACACCTGATTATTTTTTATATCCTGTGGTTGAAGGGCATCTTGTTGTGGAAGCTCTTCTTGTGATAGCTATCCTTTTCCTACTACTCCAAAAGAGTTATAAGCCCCCTAAACGGCCTTTGACAGAGAAGGTTAGTGAAATTAACTGGTTAGCTATCATATCTTTTCTGTAAAAACGAGTGGGCTACAGAGCAAGGAGCATAGATTAAATGATATAAATATGTGAGATGAAAAGTTAAAATACATTTCCCAATCTCAAAAGCATTACATATCATGCTGCAGAATACACCTACTACATACTGAACCCCTTAGTGAGCCTTTCCTTTCCTAGCTAAATAGTCCACCGTCGCATGTGGTGATAAAGGAGCATAGGGTTTCTCTATCCATCCCATTTATTTTTATAGATATCAGGATCATTGCCATAAACTCTTTCAAACAATTAACACCTTCCTCAAATGCTTTTAGAAGTAATTGCATTGAAAATCGCAATCCCATTTAGAAGTTTCTATGGTAGATGATAATTTTGTTGATGCGGAAGTTCTGTACTCCTGGTCAGAGTTCTCTAGGAAGCTCTTCTTCCAGCCATCAATCTTCCCTAAAGCTTATTCTTCTTCATTAGAAGCTTAAATCTCTCTCTCTCTCTTGGGAGAAATTCCTTGTATTATTAAGGTATTTTTCCAAACACCCATCCTGATTGCAGTTGAAGGAATGTGGTGAGGTGAAACTTGGTTCATTACCTTCAGGCATCTAAAACCTTGTGTCGCACTTTCTTTTGTATAAACATCCTTTTCCACTTCACAAAATGAAACTTCCATATTACCCCTCTTCATCCATCCGCTAGAGAGTCCCTGCAAAGCTTTTCCACTCTTAGTGTAATTGAGCAAAGCACATTCAAAATGGATATCCTACTTCAAAGGCACACCCCACCCCGGAAGAAAAAAAAAGAGAAAAAAGTGTGTTCTCTATGCATCCTATTTAAAATGGGATTCCAAATTGATGAGGATATTGATCCAATCCTGGTGGGTATACCCAAGTATTAGGAGGAAATGAGCACATCCAATATCCCAAAATTTCTGGCTCCTGAAATAACTTCATCCTCCTTGGAAACTATTTTATGAAAGAGCCTCTTGGTTCCCCTCTCTTGTGAGAAAGATAATTGTATGATCTTACATATTTTTGGATATAATTTGAAACATCCAGAAAAGAAACTTCAACTATCCATAAGAGGGAGGAATGTGACTGCGTACTGTACAAGTACACCAAGAATCAATAGCTCAATCTCAATGTCTAGCAAAATGGGAAGGATCTCATACTGTAACGCCCCAACCTCCAAGCAACCGTCAAAATATTGTCCTCTTTAGCCCATGGGCCTTAAGGCTTTAAAACGCTTCTTTACATGTTGAGGAGGCTAAGGATTATCAATTAGCCTAGTCTCTTCCCCCTAACTAATGTGGGACTAAATTTGTGCACCTTTATTGATCTCCCGAACCACCTGGTACTCATCGTATCTTGGTGGGGAACCCTCAATGGTCTCCCAGGATGGTCCGTACTCGCCACCTTCAGGTGTCACATTCTCCCTCCTTTGGACACAGCGTACCCGCTGTGGCCCCACATGGTATCAGGGTCCGTTCTGATACCAATTATAACGCCCCAACTTCCAAGCAATCATCAAAATATTGTCCTCTTTGGTCCATGGGCCTCAAGGTTTGCTAAGGGTTATCAACTAGCAAAGTCTCTTCCCCTTAACCAATGTGGGACTAAGTTTGTGCATCCTTATCGATCTGCCGAGTCACCTGGTACTTGCCGTATTTTGGTGGGGACCCCTAAACGATCTCCCAGGATGGTTGGTACTCGCCACCCTCGGGTGTCACATGTATCATCCCTTATAACTCGTCCTTAGCAAGTTCATTTAAGCTTTTGCTAGATCTGGTTCTTTACCTTGAAAAATGTATGAAGAAGCTATAAACAAGTGCACTTTCCTAGAAAATGAGTGGGTATGCATAAAGAAAATGTATAGCCAATATCTAGAGCTGGATCATCATCGACTTCTAATGTGACCATTGATGAGCGAGAGATATGAAGCCCGAGTAATACTCAATCTTGTTTGTGGTGACTTGGACATGCTAATTGAGCTGGAGAACTGGATGATATTCCTATCATGTCCTTATATGCTCCTCAAATAGCAACAGGTAGGCTGGCTAGGTTTTGAGTTTTCATCTTGAGAATCCACCAAGTTGAGCTTCATGGCTGCTGGATTCCACAGGAACTGAAGCTGAGCAGCCCTCTAGATTTAAGTGACTGTAGTCGCATATAATCAAATCAGAGGATGTGCCTTGGAATATGTCCATCATGGCTGCTTACCAAGCAAATCTTTCCATGAGAATCTCAATGATATATCTTGGAACATGCAAGCTGCTCATGAATAGTATCTTATTTTGGTCCTTCCATACACTCCATGTCTACCTAGGGGGTCTATCAATAGGAGTTTGCCTCTGTTCCGTAGTAAGTTAAATATGTTAAGAGGAATAACAAACTCAAAAGAGACATGGAGAAATGGACCTGTAATGCCCCTAGGAAACAATACTGGACAAAAAGATAGGTCGGTTCGTAATACTTAAATTCTTCAAAGAAATTCCTTAAGCTGTGTTCGGTTGCTCACCCATGGGCCATGGGAAAATTTTGATAGCTTTGGGCATTTGGTTGTAAAATATGAGGAAACTGACATAAAACAAGAAAAGAGGTTTTTGAAATGCCTTACTTTCTTGATGCATGGGGGGACTATGATTTAGTGAGGAAGAAGCGGGAGATAACTAGTAGAAGAATATTTTTCTGTTGTTGTAAGTTAGTTGTGGTTTGCCTTCTTTGGAAGCTTGTTGTACTTTGTCGTACTTTCTTTGCAAGGCAACCTCAAATAGTAGAACATTGAGGTAGTTTTCTGTTCTTTTCTTTGGGAAAATTACTAACCCAATCATTGCCTGCTTTCTCAGCCTGGCTATTCAACAAAATTCCTACATTGGTTTTTGTTCAGCAACTCTTAAACTCTAACCTTAAATTGTTGAACTGAGCTTCCAATTAGAACATTGGCCTTTAGGTTCTGATCAATGAAAGAAATTATTTTTTCTTGGAACAATGGGAGAAGACTATTTGATGGGGTGGCAACCGGTATAGAAACAAAGAAGAAGAATCAAAGAGGAAAACTCAATAGAAAGGAGGGGGATAACAGATTTTAGGAAAGAAAATAGGAATTAAGAATTAATAAGAAGAAAAGAGGGGTAGGGACAGAATTAACATAGGAGGGAAGAAGGAGCGAAGAGAGAAACTTACAATCAGTGAGGGAGTTCCATTTTTTCTTTTTTCTTTCATTGCATCATTATTCATACCCAAAAAAAAGAAAGAAATGGATACAAATGGAGACATTGGGAGGGGGGAGGGGGTAGCTGTAACTACTTGTGGCAGTTACAACTCTTTGTTTAAAATAAAATAACCTGATGCGGAAGCAAATGTTTAATTCAAATTTAACCTAAAATCTTGCTATAGGGATCGTTTACATCAGTCCAAATACTTTCTCAGCAGAAAATAGCAAAATAGAATTGTAAGAGTGTAGTAAATTCCACTTATCTTGAAATTTGTCCGTTAGAAAAACACCAAACTTGGGGGAGATGGTCTCTAAGATGTCTAAGATGTACTTTCTAACATATCTGAATTGTAGCGTGATCCAACCACGGAGGAAGAAACCAATCTCACCCGTAAACGCCTCTATTTTCTGACAACGAATCAGAATACTGTAATCTGACTTTATCTTCAAACTTCCAACACTAGGTAACCAGGAACAAGAGTGTGGATATCATAGAACCAGCAAAGATTGAATGAACTTGAATGAATTATAAGATAATTGAAAACAAAAAGTAATTGTGGTTGAGTCTCACAACCGAAGAGACCCAACCCAATGAAAAGTCGATAGCATTTTCTAAGGGTTCAATTCTGATTTCCTTCTTCTCCTATATTCTTATTTATAGAGCTTAGAAAAGATACAACTAAGGAAGGATTATTTCCTTCAAGGAATAACCAAAAATAAACTTGAATAAGAATAGGAAACTTGCCTTTATAATCTTAGGAAAGTTTCTAAAACAAAGAAACATCTAAAATTGACTCATAAAGTAAACCAACTTAGAAAACAAAATAACAACTAATTATTTAGGAAACTAAGCTAACTTATTGAATTTAGAAGGTAACAAAGATCTCTAAAAATCTGTTGGTACTGTTCACGTGAACAGTGTTGTTGGTTGGTTGACTTCTTTAGCTTGGCTACATTGTTGGCTAGGCTTTTGTCTTCTTCTTCTTGGCATTTTGTCCTTTTGTTTAGGTATTGTTTGGAGGATTTTTTATTCTTTCTAGAGTGTGCTTGTATTGCATCATAACCATAAGGGGGGAATGTTCATGTGAACAGTGAATAGGGGTTTTTAAATGTTGTAAAAAAATAATAATAATAACATAATTCAAAATACAAGAAATGACAGAAGTAAGAACAGCCCCCACAGGTCCTACATCAATCCTCCCTTAAAAAAAGAAAAAGAAATTGACCTTGAGTTTGGATAAACCCAGTGATGTAAATTAAATGTGTTTGTAACCGCAAGTGCACGGTATCATGCAGTAACGGGTCAATCTCAGGGAGGAATCGTTATTATCCTAACTCAAATAAGGCAAAGCATACCAAATGGATTTGAATGAATTAACCATCCTAATTACTTCCAATAAAAAATAATCAAGACGCAAAAAAAGATAATTATCAATTCCTAACAGCACGAAGATTTATATTAACCATAGAGTAACACCGATCTATTGCATGAAGGGAATAAAATTAAAAATAAAAGAATGTAAGAAGAACTTATTTTGTTAGAAGATTCCTCTGTCGTTGTTCGTCGTCTTGTTGTCACTTCAAGGCAATGTGCAAACGATTACAAAGGGAGCCTTCTCCCCTAAATTAAATTAGTAATGAGGTACAACCTATTTTTATCTACCCTACTACAGAGTTCTATAATTGAAATTAAAACTTGAAGAAAAAAAAAAATAAATTAAGTAAGAAGAACATAACTTGAAAAGAAGAAACTAAGAATCTCAAACTCTCTCATAAATTTTCAAAACTAAAAAAAAAAGCTTACAATAGAATTCTTGGATGATTTTTTTTATTGCTGAGCATCACATATATATACAAGTGAGTAAAGATCACAATCAATCTTTACAATTGGATTACAAGAGATTTTGTGGAGATAATTTTGGTAACCGAATTCCAATCTTGTAGGTTCATTGTATTTGGACAATTTTTGAGTAGAAAAAATTTTGCACCAACTTATCATATCTTTAGCATCATTATCTCTTCTTGAAAACTTCCATAATCTATTGGAGCTTTCCATTCTTCCATGCCATGTCAATCTTGTAAATTTGATTCCAAATAAGTAAGGAATATTTTCTCAAGAGAATAAAATCTTTCACATGAGATTGGGCTACTCTTTGACTTGGTCCAAGGCTGATCTTATACACAAAATTCGTGGTTCTCTTTATAAAATTCATTCCTATGCCCGGCTACTTAGTTGACTGGGTGAGTTAACTGGACAAGATCATGAAAAATTCATAAAATAGTTTTTTCAAGCTCAAATTTCTCCATTCTTTCACCTACACCCTACAAATATAAAATCAACATTAAATATCTGAGAAGCATCATAAATAGAATAAGAGATGCATATTTTATACCTTAAATTCACACATAAAATGTGTTCATCACCCAGGAAACTGGTTGATGTGATGTTTATCCATGCTGTACAAATGCTCCAGTAATTCACGAGGAGAGGGGATGAAATTTGAATCTGCACGTCCTATTCTTAATAATATTGAGTGTAATGTTGATCTGAGAGTGATCTCACAAGAGGGTGGGAGGAAAGCTTCAGCCATACAGGAAAAAGAAGAAGAAGAGAGAGACACCCAACTTGGTTCTGATACCAAAATCATGGGGTCGCAACCAGTAAAGAAACAAAGAAGAGGAATTTGAGAGAGGAAAACTCAATAGAAGGGAAGGGGGATCACAGATTTCAGGAAAGAAAATAATCATTAAGAATTAAGAAGAAGAAAAGACGGGTAGAGACAAAATTAACATAGAAGGAGGGAAGAAGGGGAGAAGAGAAAAACTTACAATCAGAGAGAGAGTTCCATTTATTTTTTTCATTCATTGCATCATTGTTCATACCCAAAAAACAAGAAATAAATGGCTTTAAAAGCCTACATAGGGAGACCGTGGGGTTGGGCCGGGGGGGGGGGCTTTTACTTGCTGTAACAAGAAATGACAGAAGTAGGAACGGCCTCCACATGTCCTTCATCACTATACTATTGGCAAAGAGGCGATTGCCTTTCCTTTATTGTAGAGCACCAATTATCCAATTTTTTATTTGGCTCCTGAGGACGACATTAGCTGGGGATGGGAATCAGGATGGGATCTTGGAAGCCAATTTCCAGAAGCTGGAATTTCCTTGTCATTCATGTTCTTTTTATCTTGTCATATTGTTAATTTAAACTAGCTATATGTTCTTTCCCCCCCTTTCCTGTTGGTGACTTCTAAGCTAAGGGTCTTGTGCCATTTATTGAAGGAGAGGCGTGCCAAATATCTACCCTCTACCGTGTCTAACATTCGTTGTTAGATTTTGGGGAAATTTTATGCTGCATTTGCTAATATTCTTTGTGTTATTTTGTTACCAAAAGATGAAGAAGCTCCAGCGGTTTTAAACTGAAAGTTGTTGAGAAAAATGTTTCCTAACATTGCCTTGATCTTTAACCAATCTCGTGTTGAAAAGTGCTCGTGATCTTACTGCAGGAAATAGATATGCTTTGTGAAGAATGGGTTCCAGAATCTCTTATTCCTCCTCTCACGGAGGAGATGAAATATGAGTCACCCGTATTGGACAGGTAAAGGATCTTTATTCCTGCATTTTTGTTCCTTTTGTCTCAATTGTTGGATTTGGGATTTCTTTGTCTTTACTGCAATGAATTCTACATTATTAATTCCAGTTTGGATTAATGATGTTGGATTTTTTGCTCACAACTTTTCCATAAATGTTATGCCTTTGCCGTTAGTGTTTGTCCTTTGCCTGCATTTTTAGATAGATAGTCAAGAGAATCACAATATAGGGTGCTTTGTTAACTATCTTATGCTAAGGCAATGTCTAGTTTCTTTTTTAGGTTTCGTAGGAATTTCTCATGCATGTGAGAATACTCTTGCATAAGCCCCTTCGCGAAGCGGGGGTAAGGCTGCATACATAAGCCCCTCCGGGACCCCGCAGTGGCGGGAGTGCACTGGGAACACCCTTTTTATGTGAGAATAATCTTGCTCATGAGTTGCCATTTCATACAGTGCTGCAGGGCCACATACGGTAATTGATGGAAGGGAAGTTGTGAACTTTGCATCAACAAATTACCTTGGGTTAATAGGAAATGAGAAGTTACATGTGAGAAGAGCTTACTCATGTTGTTTCTTAATTTTCTTTCCTCTGGTTGTTTCGATTAAATGAAGTATTTTTTATTCATCTGAATCTCAGGAGTCATGTACTGCAGCAGTGGAGAAGTATGGTGTTGGATCTTGTGGTCCTCGTGGTTTCTATGGAACAATTGGTAAGGCATGATAATTATTAGCCCTTGATAAACTGCCATAAATGTCCTTTTTGATGAACTAGGTGGCATTTATGGAACTGGATTCTATGTGAAGAGCTATTAAGAGTTGAGATTTTCTTGTAAAAACCTAGTAACTTTTTGCCTCTTGTCTAGATGTCCACCTTGATTGTGAGGAAAGGATTGCAAAGTTTTTGGGAACTCCTGATTCAATACTTTATTCGTTTGGGATTTCTACTATGTTCAGTGCCATTCCAGCCTTATGCAAGAAAGGAGACATCATCGTTGCGTAAGTACATAGTTACTTCTACTATTTTATAATTTTAGTTATCAAGAAGAAAAATGGCATACATATAAGTATTTGGAAGGAAAGAATTTTTAGTACAGCTGTCCCAACTGCTAAGAATGTACAAAAAAATAAGTTCGTTAAATATCGGGCTTGGGTACTCATTCCTTGAGATCTTTTTCATTAGCTTTTACTTTTGTGAAGTACTGGTTTGGTTTATGATGGTTACCCCTTTTTTTGTTGTAAAAATGATGATTCAGAAAACTGTGAATTATCTACTTCTGTCCTCTAATGTCTATGGTGTATTCTATGGTTTAGTTAGAAGGTCGTGTAGGTCTTTGTTGGTGGTACAAGTGGATCTATAGATTCTTTATGTATGGCAATCAGTATTCATTCCCTCATTTCCCTATGAACTTTATGTTTTTTTATTGAAGCAAGTCTTGTTACAGTCAAATGTTCTCCTTTTGGAGCATTAAGTTCAATTGTATTCTAAATAGAACGATTAATGTCCCCACTTTACCATCCCCTTTTTTTCCTAGTTACTGACGGACCCTATTAAAGCTCCGACCTAGCTCATTGCAGTATTCTCTTGGTGACATTTATTCTTTGGTTTTTGTTCTTGAAAAATACAACATGATTGTATGCATGCATGTATGTATAATATAGGATATAGTTTGGCAATTGGTTTTCAAAATGTAAAATTTCCAGTCCTTGGATTGTTCTCCTTTTCAGGGATGAGGGTGTCCACTGGGCAATACAAAATGGTCTTCACCTTTCCAGAAGCACCATTGTGTATTTCAAGCATAATGATATGGAGTCCCTGGGAAATACATTGGAGAAAATTACTCGAGAAAATAAGCGAGTAACTAAGGTGCGGCGTTATATTGTGGTTGAAGCTATATACCAGGTAACTTTTTATTGGTTACGCATCTCATCTTGGAAAGTTTTAATTTTTTTCGAAGTGTTTTCTATAAGACTAAGTTGTAACTGCTCTTGCTATTTGGGTGGTAAATAATCTTTAGTTGAATTTCCACTTGACTTGTTGTAGTAACAATATGTACGAGTGAAACTGTTTTAAAATGCTTTATCTATTGATTGGTAAAGTTTTATTAGGAAAGACAGAGGAAATATACAGTTCTAAATTTTGGTTGAAATCTGAAATTTCAGTGGAAATGTTTCGGTAACGAAGTGTATGTTCGAAACAAAAAGTTCCCAAATTTCGGCGGTCTGAAATCACTGTTTCGATCGAAACATGTGTACTTTGACCTTAAAAGTCAAAGTAGTACAAGACATGGAACATTATACTGTATACAAGAGGGACGGTATACAACACACAATATTTATTTATGACTGCTGTAATTTATGTAAATGTTTATTAACTTTTATATTTCATTTACTTAGATATTATTCATTAATAAGTGAAATAAAATAGAAATTAGAAAATAAGAGAAGATGGAGAGAATCGATGTGTCTTGATCGTCTCTTTGTAGCTTGTATTTATAGAAAATAGAAAACAACTATTAGATAGGATCTAGGATTCTACAAGTCAGAGTCTTAGTCATAAACTAAAGACAAAGTAAACTCAAAATAGGAAAAGGAAACTAACAAGCCTAATTGGTAAAGGAAACTAATAAAGCAAAGTAATAATGTAATTAGGAGTCCATATGCTAATGGAAGTCCAGGTCCTTGAAATTAGCACTAATTACTTTGATAAGTCAAAGTAGTGTATGGATACAATTTTATTACGCTAACACCCCTCTCAAGCTAGAGCATGGGGGGCATGTGAGAGCTTCAGCTTGAAATAATATAGCAGCGGAAGCAACAGTTGTAGTAGTAGGAACTATAACAGTAGTAGTGGCAGCAATAGTAGTAGTAGTAGCAGTAGTAGCAGTACAATATAGGTCACTGTGAACCAAGTAGTAGTAGTAGTAGCATAATATAGATCATTTTGTACCAAGTAACAATAGCAAGAGCAGCAATGGTGGTGGCTGTACACCTAATGGAGAACCTTAAATGACTCAAAAAGGAAATCCAGATGATTGCTCTGATATCATATAACAAAATAGAAAATAAGAGAAGATGGAGAGAATCGATGTGTCCTGCTCTTTTTTTTTTGTAGCTTGTATTTATAGAAAATAGAAAATAATTATTAGATAAGATTTAAGACTCTACAAGTCAGAGTCTTAGTCACAAATTAAAGACAAAGTAAACCCAAAATAAGAAAAGGAAACTAACAAGCCTATTTGGTAAATGAAACTAATAAAACAAACTAATAAACTAATTAGGAATCCATATACTTAAAGGAGTCCAAGTCCTAGAAACTAATACTAATTACTTTGACCAAGTCAAACAATGTATGGTTACAATTTTATTACGCTAACAATAAGCAAACACCCCCATTTAAATCCAATAAAAATAGTCTAAAATTTAAATTCCAAAAGAATAAAAAGTCAACTTTCTAGTTCAAGAATAAAAACTAGATTTTTGATCTCGAGACGATTTTCAACCTTCAAATGCTGGCTTTTTTCTTCAATATAAAAATTCCATAAATCTTATTAGAGTAAAACATCATTAAAAATCAAGAGTCCATCAAAATAATCTTTTGTTTTGATTTTCAAAAAATTATTTCCATTCAGACGACTTTAAACAGCATTTGCATACTTCGGACAAGGTTTGACCAGAACGTAACTTCTTCAATATAATTCGAATTTAAACAATCTCGGATTTATTGCAAAACTGATTATTTAACTTTGAATATAATCCTCAGGTTCTAGCGTACATTAGCATACTATGATGTAGACATAGAAATATCATTTGGGATTTTTTTTTTGGTGGATATGTTAAGAAGGTTAAGAATGCATCACACAAAAAAAATTGGGCTAAAAAGAATAATTTTTTAGTCACCGAAACTGATTTCAAAAATTGCTAGAAAATTTTCATTGTTTCGGCAAAATTTATTTCGGTTTTTGGCCTGGCGAAAAAGAGGCATGTAACTGAAATTTAGAACCTTTTTATTGAGAGGGACATGGATAAGAGGGCCCTAAACATACAAAAATTATAGAAATACTTGATGTCAACATGGACACATTGTTTATAATAGAGAAACCCCAACCACTTGACACAGATGTATGTACGTGAATTTGTATAATAATTTTTTAATATACAATGACCTAGGTGCAGTTATAATTATGTTCTTTCAGGGCAATAATTATATATTCCTCCATATGATAATCCCTTGTACAATTCTGGTTCACCTGAATTTTTTTTTGAAAATTTTCCATATTTTGAGTTTTGCACTAAAAGAAAAGGGGAATAAAATAAATTTAATTACCGAAAATTGTTGAAAAGAAATATTTGTGGCTCTCTGTTCATTCAAAATATTGATGAAATTGTGTTGGTATTTTTCCCAAGCTTAACCCAACACCATGTCCATTTTCAGATATAAGAACACTGCTTCAACCATTTGTGGGATTTGTAGAAAATTTAAAAAATATAAAAGTAAGATTCATTTATATAGAAGTATACATATGTGGTGGATTCATTAATGATTCACAGATTCAAAAAGCCAAAAAGAAAATAATTCACTCCCTTTCGATATCTTGCATCTAGTCTTACCCTTGTGGATCTCTCTCTCATTTAATATGTGATAGGTTCAATCTTACATGTCTCTGTTACATAATTATTCAAAAAATTTGCTGTGAAATCATGTGTTTGCTGGTAACATATCTTGGAAATGCCATCTGGATTGGTTTATGATACATAGATGTGCATCAATATCTGCCATACCCATAGGATTTTGTGATAGTGGCTTTGTCTTCTAAATTTCTGCCCATAGGATAGTGGCTTGGTCATACCCTTCTTTTTCCCACATTTTTTAACGTCTCCCTAGTTTGACAATTTTTCCTTTATTTTGAAACTTTTTATACATTTTCCCTGAAACTTATATATCTTGTACTGAGGCTACTTTTGTATTGAAGTTTTGATCCTCAATTAGAAGTATGGGCACTTTAGAGTGTTGAGGTTCAAACTGTAGGATACTCAAATTCATATTTTTCTTTCTGTTGCTGATGCTAATAATTCACCACTCCTGTTGTTGCATAGTATTAATACGTTCTGTTTCCTCTGGGCATGCTTTAACTGATGAAAGGAATTATGCATTTTAGGTCATGCCATAGCGGATAAATTTTGTAACTTCCGTCTGAAGTTAGGCTTCAGCTGCACTTAATTATTCATTCTTCCACTAATGTTCTAATTGAATGTTGACGTCTATGTTTTCCTTTTACTACTTTTTCTTCTATCCTTTTGATTGTAATTTCCACAGTTAGGAGATGACCTTGCAATATGTCTTAATGATTTCAGAATTCAGGGCAACTAGCTCCACTAGATGTGATTGTCAAACTGAAGGAGAAGTATCGATTCCGTGTCTTATTGGATGAGACCAACTCAATTGGTGTGCTCGGAGATTGTGGAAGAGGTCTTAGTGAACATTATAGAATTCCGGTATGTTTCAAAGATTTGTTAGATCTAACTGATGACCAGTTGCTGCTCATATTTCTTATCATTTCATGCTGCTACAGGTTGAGAAAATTGATGTTATAACTGCTGCTATGGGGAGTGCCTTGGCTACAGATGGAGGATTCTGCACTGGAAGTGTTAAAGTCGTAGATCACCAAGTATGAAATTATTACATAGAACAATAGTTCTAATGGTAGAATTTGGATGTGCTTGACTTGCTAAAATCCTTGATTGCTATTTGTGAGGCTAATGTCAAGATTTATTTCAAGTGTATCTGAGGTTCAGATTGAGTATCTTTTTTATTTTATTTTTATTCTTTTAATCATTTTTCTTCTGTTTGCTTTATTTGCCAGCGCCTTGGTAGCTCTGGGTATGTTTTCTCTGCATCTTTGCCTCCTTATCTTGCAAGTGCTGCAATTACTGCATTTGATATCTTGGAGGAAAATCCTCATTTAATCACCAAGCTTAAGCGAAACATTACTCTATTATTGGAAGGTTTGTCTTACCTTG
Organism: Protea cynaroides; assembly: GCA_028583415.1. Taxonomy (NCBI): domain Eukaryota; kingdom Viridiplantae; phylum Streptophyta; class Magnoliopsida; order Proteales; family Proteaceae; genus Protea; species Protea cynaroides. The sequence continues at coordinate 71,016,026 of CM053265.1, read as the reverse complement.
TTGCTTTTCAAAGGGACCAAATTTTGTTCTTTTCTTCTTTTGTATTTCTACTGAATCTCTCTCATGTTGCAATCGTTCTATTACTATCTTCAGCGTTGGCTTCTTGAACATCTTAGTTTTTAATGTGTTGTAACATGATAATCAAATTGAAGTATTGGGAGTAATATATATTTGACAAAGATTTCTGTTACCATTCAAAAGTTCATTCACTACTTTGATTGTTTAACAAGTGCGGTGGACCAAGTTAAAATAAACAATTCAGATACTTCTGTGGTGCTTTTTGCATCCATCATATTGCAGTCTTGTCTGTGGGTTAAATAGCTGCAGTTTTAAGTCTTGTAATCGTCTACTTAATGCAGGTTTGTCAGATTTACCAGGCCTGTCAATTGCAAGTAACCCACAATCTCCCCTTGTCTTCCTCAAGCTAAAACGCACAACAGGGTCCTTCCAGAACGATTTACAGCTGCTTGAAGATATTGCCGATCTTGTAAGTCAACCGAGAAGTTGAATCTTTTTGGATTACACTTTGATGATTCAAATATTGGATCATTCTGTTTCCCTGACTATTGTCCATTTTCAGATGTTGAAGGAAGATTCTGTGTTTGTAGTGGCTTCCAAAAGGTCTACCCTTGATAAGTGTCGCCTTCCTGTTGGGATCAGGGTATTTGTTTCTGCTGCCCACACAGAATCTGATTTGCTGAGGCTCTCAGAGTCATTAAAGAGAGTTACAACTTTAATACTGTCAGATTACAATTAACAGGTGCACATCTATTTTTTATCTGATTTTTGTATTTGTAATCTTGTTTACATTGACGGTGAAGAAAGGTGAAGGCAGGCTAATGGAAATTAATAGAATTTAATTCCCTTTTTTTATTATTGATGTCTTACTTTTGTACTTGTAGCATGTACATAGGGTTTAAATTATTTATGGGCCAATAATCATATAAAGGTGCTTTGTGTTAGAGAAAATATCTCCCCCTCCTCCCCCAACCATCTTTTTATTGATCAATATAGAACCTAATTGAAAAGTGCAAAAGAAAGATAATCCACATAATATGGGATATATTTGGGGCAATGATTGTATAAAGATGCGTCAAAATGCTCTCTTGATGCTCCACTTTTGGTTGAATCTGCTAGAAAGTTCATAATATGAGTTTTTATATGGGATATTGATAGAAGTGATGGCCAAATAGATCAAGATAATCATTCTAGCTCATGGGAATTGCTCTTATTATTCCCTGGAGAGCAACACACCGTCAGATTGTAGAAACCTGGAACTTGAGAATTAAATGGTGACATGTATTGGCTACTTGGGCTTATGTCAGTTTTTGTCTAAATATCGCTTATGGACTAGGTGACCATATGCAGTTCAGGGAGGCTAGGAGACACTTGCCGAGGTGATGGTTAACTAGGTTTTGTGTCTAGGAGACCAGGCGCACACCAAGGCTGGTGTTCTGGCTAAGCAACTTCCAGCCAATAAATTGTTTGTTAATGCACATGTTCTATTTATCTCATGTATATTTTATCATATAGTATTTCTTACACTATAAATTATTTTATTTTTCAGGTGTAGGAAAAGTATGAGTTAGATGCGTTTAAAGTCCTTATTTGCTCAGCAAACCCATATTGTGTACCAGATTACAGCCAAGTGTGTAATATATTAATATTAATGGGAATGAATAATATTCTAGTAGTATCCATTGTGTTGGCAGTTTTGTATTTACTGTTTTGGTGCTGACCAACACAATTTGATGATTCCAACAAAATATATTTTTTTTTACCCCCCCACCCCAAAAAAAAAAAAAAAAAAACTGAATATATTTGCTGGAACTTTCCAACTGTTTCTATTCTTCTCTCATCAAGACGTGTGGGACCCAAGTTTTCTAGGTCCCAAAAGAAAAAAGTAATTGTCCTCTCTGGGATTCAGGCTGGTATCCCATTGAATCTCTTTGGCTTCAAAAACTCCATTTTGACCTCAAGACATCTCTCTAGAACATTCCCCAATCATTATTAACTATTATTGGATGTGTAAATTGAAGTTGTTAGCCCTCGTGGATAACCTTTTGTAGTGATGTGACTTTTAACTTGTACCAGTTTACTAAAAGAACTGAGGGGGGCTTATATTCGCTATAGTAGTTAAAATATACTTTGTATCTACCCCCATAGTGGGATTCTGCAATCTGATTTAATTGGCACACGGTGCTTCTGCAGCTACCTCCTGCAGGTTATCTGGGCTCAGATCCTTGTGAATAGGTGTTTTTAGCTTTTTCTGCAAGCAAATTATTAAATTGATTTGGAAATCCATGATAATCAGTTGAACTAGGCTATTAGAATGGTTTCTTGTCCAGTGGAGGAGAAATTGAACAAGAAATCATGGTATAGGTGGTGGGTTTATTTATTTATTTATTTTTATTTTTATTATTTTTTTAATATTTAATATTTCGTAGTGGTGGATGAGAAGAGAGTCAGTAAACTAAAAAGTGAAGCAACTAAAAAACTATTTATCAAATCCTCAAACCTTGAATACCGAAATCAGAAATATGAGCTACATCACCCTACATAATTAAGGGGATGGTTTAGAGTTGTAGGATAATAGTGTTCATTGTGGTAACTAATCGGAGTCTGTTAAGAGTATTGGAATGGCCGTTCTCCAAGTTCTCTCTTATATTATTTGTTAGTTGGATTTTGGGTTTAGCTCTGCTACTTTTGAAATGCATTTGGACTTTGGAGTGTTTGCTAATGATTATGGAAATGGATTCTGAGCCAAAATCTGAATCGAAGCAAAATCTAGAGTTGCACTGCAAAATGTTGTACCTACTTGAAATCCTGAATGTTGCCACCCCTCGTCCCTACCCCAACCCCTGAACACAAGTAGAGCCTGGAATAACTTCGAATACAAATTACACCGTAAAAGTATGCTTTTTGTAGCAGATTATTGTTTCTCTATCTAGTATCTATGTATTATTTATTTATTCTAGCAAATAAGGACCTCATCATAACATTCTCAGGGACAAGATCAGATTTACGATGAGGAAACATTTCTTTCTTCTTCTCTTTTTTTTTTTTTTGCTTTATTAGAAGGAAAATAAAAGAAGGATACAATGGATCCTCTCAAAGGAGGAGCTGCACGGGTTACCTTCCCGAAGGAGGGGAGAAGGGCCCAAATAAAACTCAATGCAAAACCCAAAGCCCCCTAGGGGTGGGGAGGAACACAAAGATCACAAAAACAGAAAATACTTAAAAAGACATCACACTAAGCCCGGGGCCAAAGCGAATGCTCAAAGAATCTGAGAGGCTTGACTAGGAGGCACATGGAGAACCATGCATTGAATGGAATCGCTCGGGCTGCACTCTGATTCTCGAACTCCTCCTCAGGGTAGAAGTTTCCCCTTTGAGTTCTATCCGATCCATTAAAGACAAACTAATCTACTTCTTCCCAAAGATCAAAAGCACTAGCCCTGATTTAATCACTGTCATTAGAAAGTTTGTAGTAGAATAGGGTACTTTAGATGAGAATCGACTTGACTTGCGGCTACAGTGAGGCGGATAAAATAGTTGTACTAAGATGATGAGATCACAGCCTGAATCGTACCACGATCGGCACGGTGCTAAAGTTAGTATTTGCCTCCACAGGTGCAACCAGGTTGATGATGCAAACCTGACTCCGAGATAAAAGAGTATTGGCTTCCTGCAACAAACTTGCACTAGTTTGATGAGCCTCTTAGAGAACTTAAGAGTTGTGCTCAAACTAAAATACAAAAATGACCAAAACTTATGCTATAAAGAGGGAGAAGAGAGAGAGAGAGAGAGAGAGAGAGAGTTGTACACAATTTGTACGTTATCAATTAATTTTTCAAGAGGATTCCTCCTCTATTTATAGAGTTTGAGATGTCGCTTGAAGGTACCCCTTTGAAAAGTTGTGTCTCATGATGGTATCCCATTGTAAAGTTGCGACCCTTTAAATCTAAGGTTTAGATATGGTCATCTAAATCTAAAAGTCCAGTTTTGTACCCTCTCATAAGGACGCAATCCTAGGAACAGATATGTCCTTTGATTAAGGGACACATCAGTTGCTGACCACGATTTCTGACCTCAAACGATGATTTCTATCCACGACCGACCCCCATGACCTCCATAAGCCCCATGACCTCCATGACCCATATGAGGTCCATGACCTTCGTGACTTTTATGAGGTTCATGACCTTTATGACCTTTATGAGGTTCATGACCTTTATGACCTTTATGAGACTCATCTGAGGAGCATCCGAGGCACATCCGAGGCCTCCATGACCTTCAAGACATCTATGATGTTCATGATCCGAGGCTTCCGAGGCTCATCCGAAGCACATCGGAGGCCGCCATGACGTTCATGATGTCCATGATGTTCAAGATCCGAGGCCTTTCAAGGCCTACGAGACCTTCAATGCCGGCCTCTAAAACCTCTATAGCCTCCCTTAAGAGCGGACTTCATCTCCCGACTTGAGTCAACCCATCTTATTAGCACGGAATCAAAGAAAAATAAAAAACCACAAGAAAATAAGTTATAAATAGATATATATTAGGTATTTTAGAAACTACGAAAGTACAACAAAGTTCCCCTTCCATACGCCTAGCTTCAATAACTGAATCAATGAACCATGTGGGGTGTGATGATCGGGTGGTTTGGGCAGATTGTATAGGGCTGGAGGTGGGTTTTATGGATAGGATGTTTGGGTTCTTAGCTCCTGCGCCAGCATGGAGAACATAGGCCAATATTTGGGGATGGTGTGCTATGAGAACAGGAAGAGACTTCCTTGGTGTGCTATGAGAACAGGAGACTTCCTTCGTGTGCTACAAGATATTTCCCCTTCTTCCAAGTAATCATCAATTAAGCATCAAGCGAACAAGTTTTGCAAATATTGATTTCCTATCGTAGCTCTCCTCAATACAAGGGGCCTACCATAACTCAGCCGGATAGTGTTGGTTCTGGATTAGCCGTGTTGAAATGAGATACTCTGGTCTATTGATGCTTTATGACAACGTGTTTCATGCACTGTTGAAACTGACAACATCGTTAATGCATAACCTAACCTTCTAGGCCCGCTAAAATAAAGTTTGATTTGCAATAATGTGTTGCTAGGAGGTTCATCATCCTTTTGACTGCTTGACCTTCTTTTGCATTAAATCAGGTAGTCCAAAGGGGACCAGATTGGTTTAAAAGGGTTGGCCTGACCCCTAATGCAGGGTGGTCAAGAGACAGTCTAGGAGTGAAGAATAGAATCCCAAGAAGTACTGCTCATCCAGGAAAGAAAGGGTTTGTACGTGTGTAGATTGCAGTGTGCTGCATCGCTGATTATGACTCATATTTCAAAATCAGTAGCATGGCGTCAATCGAGATATCTCGGTTTCAATACTAACAGAGATGAAACCAAGGTTCAGTACACTTTGTTTTAGAATTCGACCTAGTTTCGACTGGCAGTTGAACCAAAATCAGTAGTGACAACCCCCAAACTCTAATTAAACTTTCAAACACCTTGCAGGTTATTTAAAGGTTTGATGGGTGAGTTCACATTGATGGTGGGACCAGTAAGGTTCATGCATCACCAGAATGCTCAGGATGTGCCTCTAATAGAGCCAGTGAGGCACTTGTAAAAGAATCACTTAAATGGGAAATTAGGTATAGAAAAGGAGAATATAACAATAAAAGATAAAGTTGGAAGCACTGAAGCTTTTATTGATGAAAGAATTCAATTTTACAAACAGTTTATTCCATATAATACGTGGTTCAGATTTGAAACACTAATCCATATCTATCAACAAATCTTCACCAAACAAGTAAGATATTCTTTCTACCAACCATGAATTTCTTCCATCCCTTGTCTCCTCTACTTGTGTGGGTAATAACTTAGACCTACACAAAGGACATGTCATCTGTCCTTGATCCACCCATCTATCTAGGCACTCCATGTGAAACAAATGAGAGCAATTAGGTAGCTCTCTGATCTCATGGCGTCTCTCCATACAACTCAAGCACACAGCACAGACTGACTTGTCATCTTCCCATGACTCTGCTCTCTCAAGGAAACTGCCGAATTCTGTTACTGGAAGACTTCTCTTGATTGACTCTAGTATACCACTACTTATCTTCTTTGATGCAGAACACTGTGGTGGAGCTTGGAGATCCTCTGTGAAGACATAATCATTGTGATCCTCCCAGGAATATAATTGATCAGACGGATCAAGTATCCCTAGATGAAAGAGTGCCAGCATAAGAATGATCCTGATATGGGTTAGTAGGTTTACAAGGTTTTTGAGAAACTTTGGAACTTCAATTCTCCCAACACAAGGAAAACCCATGAGTCAGATGGTGGTAGGATGCAAGCCAAGAAATAAGGGAAAGTTTGCAAGCCAAGGAGTAAGGGAAAGTTGAGCAATGGTTCGAAGGGAAGAACTATGAAGTAATTCCAAGGCTTATATAGGACTTTCAAAGATTGGGTTGGTTGGGTGGGCCAAACTTTTACCTATAGAAAATCTTAGGTGCTTAGCATATGAAAAATAAAAATAAAAATAATATAATATAAAGCAAAAAGGTTTCGTATATGATAGTATATGTATACGGTTATACTTTCAGTCATTAGATGAAGAAGTGTAATCTCAAAACTACCCTCCGTTACTAAATGAAGGGCTGATACACTGACCCTGTGCATACATGGGCCGTGTACGACAACCTCCCCTTATATAAATTAACAAAGTCTATTACTTTATAATTAATATAATAATTGGAATAGATAACTTTTTACATTTGAACAACTGTTGGCCTACTAATATACTTATCTAAAGTTAGTGGTTCCAACTTATTGCAAAGCTTACATTATTGTTAATAAAATTAAGTGTGAACCTAGCATACTTTATCTTTTCCTTTAAAGATCAACTCATCTTTGGCCTTTTACTGAGCCAGTCTAATCAATTTATCATACTATGCAAACTATATTGACCGTTCGATTAAAAGCTAAAGCTTAAATGTGTCCAAAAGTATACAAACAGGAGGTGAACAATCATATCAAAGATTTGCTGGAGTCTGGTGATGGTTGTTCAAACTATACCCCGTCTCTCAAGTAAGTGCAAAGGGGGAGGTCCCATACTACCTCATACATGAGGTGTGTGGGGCCTTGTTCCAGTTAGCTAGCATTATAAACTTAATTAAGACTTTAAAATAAGCTAATAATGAATAGAACTTGTTTTTTTTAGCGTTACCGTGTACATACACGACCATGTGTATTGGCCCTTCATCCAATTGGGGAACTCATCCGACGGGTGAAGCATGGGCCGATGTTTTGCACGGCCGTGCATAAAACTTTCCCCTAAGTCATTATAGAATAAAATGAGAAAGAATTAGATGGGAAATGGTGGATGACATCAGTAGTAAGGTTAGAAAATGTTTTAGCTAGCTAGTTATATTGTGCTTTGTTCAACAATGCATGTGGTTAAGCAAAAGCTAGTGTCCTTCAATTTCTATAAAATTAAGCACCCAGATTCCTTGATCATTAAGACAGAGCCCTTAGCCGTTGGTGAGGAAAAGTGGGGATCTGATACCTGATCTTTTGATGGCCAAATTCTTATCCTGTAAGCAAAAAACAAATGAAACATGGCTGAGTGATGGGCCGGCCAGTTGGTGCTTGTCATGTGACGGTTACTGAAGCTGACGATTTTTAATGATTTGGGACTAACCGATTTGCCCAATTCGGATCTTTAACAGTTGTGATCATGGTATGGAACGTATCTAGACTTTCATGTTTCAATCATTAAAACTCTTACATGTGATTTTAGTTACCTAATCATTTTTAAAAAGGGTTATTACCCACTGCTGGTCTCGCCGATGTAGAATCTTGGAAGAGATGAATTTGGAGTTGATTCTAACCCTTGACATTTTAAGGACATTTTCTTTAACAATCCCAACCTTTGATTCTAACCCTTGACATTTTACGGACATTTTCTTTAACAATCCGAATCTTTTTTTTACCGTTGTTCTAAGCAATGGTTGGATTCAAATCCTCTCATGCTCTTCATGTAGACATGAGGAAATTCAGTGACTATCATCCACTGTACTTGTAGAGTAAACTACAGTCATTGAATTTTCTTGTGCCAGTGTAAGGGACATGATAAGATTTCTATCCGCAATGGTCTCTAGTGATCTAATCATTTTGAAACCTCAAATTCACGATCCGTGCGTGTGAGACTGCATAGAATTTTCAAAGTCAGATAAGCTTAACTTGAAAGAATGTTCTTGAGAATATTAGTTCCCAGTTGGGAGTATGGTTGATATAAAATCTGTTCTGAGTCAATCATTGGATGTTCTTTCCTTATTCTCCTTGGTTTATTTCTAATTCAATGGAACTTGGAAGTCCTTATTGTATAATTAAACATAGGAGTAGCCCTAAAATGATCTTGGGAAGAAGTGAGAAAAGATACAAAGAGGTCGGGTTGAAATTGTTTCATTGTGACTTCGTGATCATAGATTTTAATCTGACAACTTCTCTACGGAGCAAAAGTAAAACTGTATACATTAATCAATCACCTAATAAATTAAAACCTCAAACACTTGGTATATCCAGTTTAGACAGTTACGCACAATAATGAACAAAGCTAACCTTAACCAGAATTGAATGGCAAAACAGGATCTATATTATAATATCCAGAGCCACATAGCATGAAGTCGCATGGATTAAAAGAACAAAAAAATAAATAAATAAAAATGAATAGAGAAGGAGGAGGTGGCAGTTCAGATGAAGGAGATAAGAGAGAGTCAAGTATAATAAGCATGAGGTAGCTTAGGGAAAGTAGGAGGCGGCTGCTGGGGTTTAGAAAAAAAAAGAACAAAGATAGAGAGACGTTAAAGCAGGAGGAGGTGGCATAAGGGGAAGGCGGTTAGAGAAGAAGCAGATAAAAAGAGAAAGGAGAGGGGAAGTAGTTATTAAAAAAAAAGGAACAAAGATAAAGAGAGATGTGAAAGCAGGAGGAGGTCGCTTTAGGGGAAGGCGGTTAGAGAAGAAGCAGATAAGAAAAGAAAGGTGAGGGGAAGTATGAGGTGGCGGTGAAAGAGGAGGAGGTGGCGCTAGGGGTTTGAATAAAAAGATTAGGTCGTGGAAGAGAAGCAAGTGAAGGAAGGAGAAAAAAAAAAAAAAAAAAGGGTTTATGAGTTTTCGTGTGTTTTGTTGTCCTGTTTCTTTAGATAGTTATTTTTTTTAAACTTTGTTTGATGGTAAAGAAAGAAAAAGAAGTGAATTTTTTTAACTTTAAATAGAAATAGAAACTTTTATAGTTGTAATATGAAGTGTAAATTAATAACTAAATATGGAATGATTTTGAATTGGTTACATAGTAATGATAACATGTACAGTAATCATTACAAAAATTTTCATTTAAAATTTTAAAATTTTCTTTTCTTTTTTTATCAACCCCCTTGTAACTAAACAAAGTCTTATTGTTTTTGGGGTGGATTTATTTAGGTTTGATCTTTTGGGTTGGTTATATGTCGATCATCGACTTAGTTTCCCCGTTTATGGATTTTTCTTGTTGCATGTGGTTGTGGGTTTTTCGTTGTTGTGTAGGGAGTATTTTCTCTCAGGACAGGTTTGTATATTTTCTTTGGCAATAAATGATCTAAGTATATAAAAAAAAGATTTAGATTTCATTTTTATTTGTATAAGAATGGAATGAGAGAAATAAAAGGAAGAGAGAGAAGGGAGGAGAGAGATGGAGAAGGAAAGAGAAGGAAGGATAAAGAAGGAGAGGATATTGAGGTAGGAGAGAAAGGGGACCGGAGTTTTCCTTTTTTATCTTCTTAAATATTATTATAGACTTTTAAAAAAGATTCTTTTTAATTTTGAGGGTATTATTATCATAAATATATTAATGATGATGAATATCATCATCAAATAGATTGGGAGAGAATATTTTTAAAAGTTAGAGAGGTGATTAACATTTGTGTATCAAGTTGAGAGATGATTGCCTTAAAGATATACTTTTGAGGAGATGGAAGAAATTTTCCTAAGAAGAATGTTGTATATTCATTCTTATTATTTTTATATTCTAATGTATATTTGATGAGAGTTGTTTATACAATTTTATAGTATATTTATCATATAATGAAGATTCTTTGGACGATAAAAAAGTAAATCACATAACTTAGTAACTTACCCCTTTTCAGAATTGAGTTGTGACATATATTGATGATCTTACATGGTTAGAACAAAACTAGAGAAAGAAAGATCTTTGCCAACTGTCTTTATTGTGCATTGAGCAGGTACTCATGATATGGCAAACCCACAATGATTTCTTGTGTGTTTGGGAAGGAACAGTGAAGATGTGGCTGACATAGTGTTCGCCCTTTTAGGTCGAATACCCCAAAGACACCTAACTCGGATCCGCATCTTCTTCTCCTCGTGGTTCTGGGAGGACAACGACAACCTAGTTTGGATGACCAACACGTGGCTCTCGATGAATCGGAGATCCACGTTCAAGCCGACACCCAGCTGACAAGCCAAGCTGACAGGGGGTGTCGGTTCAAACGTGGGTCTCGGATTCATCCGAGAGTCACGTGTCAACCATCTTGATTGGATTACCGCATCCTGCCAAAACCACTGGGAATAGACAATGTAAATCCACCCAACCTCCACTCTTTCGGCACTAATCAAGCGTAACCAAATCCTCTTCTCCCAGAGGTTTGGGAGGAGAGGATGTGGATCCGCTGATCAAGCTGTCCAGTTTTCTTAACTGAACTGTACCCAAAAGTGAGTCTTGTTTGCCATGTGGTCGATGCCTTTTAGGCAGCCATGTAGACGGTTCTACATTTGAATAATCTTGGTTTAATCTTATAAATTTTTTATTCTCATCATCATCATCATCATCATCATCATCATCATCATCATCATCATCATCATCATCATCATTTTCTTAACTATTTATATTAGTGTAGAATATATGTCTCTAGATCGGTCTACATAGGAAATCAAATGATTATCTTTTTACAGATGGACAAATCAGATTGGTTTAAACCCAAATGAAGCAAATGAATATAAGATGACGTACACTGATAAAAGGATACTTCCAATGGTCATGAGTTCAACACTCTCTTGAGGGAGGGATTACCTTGACAGTAAATTACATTTGGGCTCCGGGTTGACATCCTTTGGGCAATTTCGAGTAAAGTGGCCTGGGCTATGTATTAGTTTAATTTGTAGGGAAATTTATTTTGTATCGTCTTTGGATTTAGGTTCAAATATAATGATTATTTTGAAGTTCACAACAATTATAATCGTACCTCATTGATTAACATTGTTAAGTTTTTACCAAAATAAAATTAACCTTGTTAAGTAAAAAAAAAAAATTAATGTCAACTTTACCTTTGTTGAGGATGAAATGATATTTTTAAGAAAAAATTTCATCTATATCCTATCAAGGATTGCTAACATCATTTACACCTACAAGATTGCAAAAACATTACCTAGGTTCACTTACTAACGGAAATCACTAAAATTGTTGAAATACAATTTATCCCTCATATTATAAATTAAAAAATTAAAAAATTAAAAAATTATATTGATTTATTAATTTGACTTTCAAATCAAACTTATATTTTCTCTCCCTCTTTCCTTTTCACCCTCACCCAAGCCCTAATGTTGGAGTCCCCTCTGCGTTATGCGTCCACGTTGGCATCCCAACTCTGCCATTGGTCAATGTATGTGCTCCCATTTTTCATCGCTGAAACCTCAATAAAAACTCTGCAGTTTTTCTTACCGGGTTCATAGAAACCCATGATGCTTCTACTACATTAAATATTCTTGAAGATGAATCGAAATGCAAGTCCCGTAATTTTGGTGATGGTTCTAATATCTAGAAATGTACAGAGAGGAATAGTTAAGGAGGAATCCTTTTCGATGATGGCCAGGAGGGATAGTTGTAGAATAGGGAGGAGTTGGGGATAAGCATCTTTAATAATTACAAAATCAAACCCGTGAAATTCCCCTTTCTTCTCCTCTAAAAATTTTTCCTCCCATTCATCTGCATTTATGCAATTCTCACCCAAAATCACTGTCATGGAAAGCAAGACTCCTCCTGCAAGTAGCAAAAAGAGAGGAAGGAAACATCATAATCTTGACAAAATATATGGGTGCTGGCCTTGAATTCCTACATAAGATTTGGAAAAGAACTGATAATAACTTCGTTGTTCTCTCTCTCCCTCTGCCATGTTCAAAAAGCTTCAAATCTGAGATTCTGTTATTGGTAGATCAATGAGATAGAGCTTTGTTTAATGAATTTGTCATTTGTGTAGCCTTCCTTCTTTGTATTCTTTGTAATTTGTACCATTTGTTTTTCCCCATCGGAGAAATTCTGTAACTATGCTTCAATGGAACGGTTTCGCAGGGCAAAGGCAACAGAAACATTTAACAAATTGCAGAGCTTTGATCAATTCATTAATTTACAGCTGATTCCAGTATTCCGATTCAACTCAAAACCATGAGAGAAACCTTAAATTTATAGCAATAAAATTTGATTTTTAGAAATTAAAATCTCAAACCCTAACTTATTTCTCACAAATTCGGTTTTGCAGCAAAGGAAGCTGCAAACTTCTTCATGTTCCCTCACCCCAGATTTTTGCTTTCAGGTTGGTGTTCCCTACTTCAGAAACCTCAAGGATCTTCTCAAGTTCCCTCAATTTGGATATAACATAATCACCACTTGTGTTGTCTCTTGCCATTTTCAATAAAAATTGGAACTTCCCAATAAAGAGCAAACATATAGACCCAAAACAGGTAGGATAGCTTGGCGTCTTTCATCACTGAAACCTCAAAATTACAGGCTGAATTAAGATTTGGAGGAAAACTAGAGTCTTTGTGCTTCTCTGAACCTTCGGCCATGGTAGACAAACCAGTCGTAGCAGGAATCCATTTTCTTCCACAATGGCAACGACATCACAAAAAGGGAAACAAGGTTAGCGAAACTGGGGATACTGAACTCTGTTACAGAGTCCTTGAAATCGGTGTCGATCTGGTTAACCAACGGACCTCAAACCCTGCAAATGGAGACCAAATTGCACCCGCCCTCCTCCACCTTCTTCTCCTATGGCAGTGGCCGTTTCTTTGCCTTCTTCAAATTAACTTTGTCGTCGCTAGCAGAACCGTAGTCAGGGAAGATGAAGATATGCACCATCAACAGCAAAGAAGAAGAAGTCTTTACGGTCACCATGGTTGAGAAGATGATTCTGAGGGTTTTCTTTTCTTTCTCTTTTACTGTTACGAAAAAGAAATTTCTCTTTTACTGTTACAAAAGGAAAACAGATCTTTGGGGTAGGATAACAAATCACATAAATGTTGTGATTGTCTTTTAAACCGACTAAAATGGTAGTATCGTCCATGAAATATTCCAGTTGACATCAGTATCTAAGGGAATCTTGTGACGGAGTAGACTTCTTTGATTAGCACAACAAAGTTTTTGGGTGGTAGGTGATGTTTTTGTAATCTTGTGGGCGTAGATGATGTTAGCAATCTTTGATGGGGTGTAGATAAATTTTTTTCTATTTTTAACCTTTCAAAATATTAAATAGTTAAATGATAAAATTAACCCTTCCAAACCCTTATATTAAAAACAATTTTCAACACTCAAAATGTTGCACCTTCTTCCACATCTTCCCTTTTTGAGATATAGTTAGCACTTATTAGTAGAATATTTAATCGCGAGGGAGTTTTTTGAAGTGCCTTTTGCTAAAGATTTTGACAGAATTTAGAGAGAGGATAAGGCCATACGGAAGGGTTAGCGGAAGAAAGTAGATTACGATATGGATCTTATTTCCTATTTAGTATGGCTACGATTGAATTTTCTTGGATTGATGGGTTAGTGGAAGAAAGCAGCACTAGTGGAGGAGGGATTGTACTGGCTTCTGAGAAGCAAAACCTATTGAAAACCGGACTTCGGAACTCAGACTGAAGTTCCTTATCATAATCCAAATGTGAGCGCTTTCTCAGGTACAATCTTCCAACAAGAACCGAAGCTTCTGCAAGTTACATGGAGCTTAGAGAAATAGAGCCTGACTAAATCAGGTAAAGCTGAATCATGGTGGTCTCGAATTTCCTCAAAGAAGATAAGAAGAAGCCCGATTTGATGAATTGCCTCTCGTGTACTTCGGACTTGCAACTGACCTAGTTGACCCTACATCGCTTGTCCTTTTTCACGAATAAGAAATAAGATCCGTATCATAATTTGTTTAAAGGTTTGAAATTTGGTTTCCCCTTATTTTTTTGTTTCTAAATCTTTCTCTTGTTTCTTCAAAAGTTCGAAGATTCATAAGTTTGGTCGAAATGGCTGGATCCTGAGATTTCTAGCATCCCTACGAAGGTGTTTCGCTAGCAACCCTTCTTCGTGATCTTATCACTAGGAACCCCTCCATTTTTTGGGAGGACTCTAGCAATGGCCTCTTCAATTTCATTGGGAATTTGTTGTTCCCCTTCCTCTCCTTTGCCGGATTTTTCTTCTTGTTCTGCATAGCTCAGGGAGGCCCTAGAGGGCCCGACGGGTCTGGCGGTCCTATGGATTTTAGTTGCTCAAAATCCAAATTCCAAGAGGTTTTTGAGAACGGAGTCACTTTATATGACGTCACTGGTTTCGATCAGGCAAGATTGGAATTGGAGGAGGTGGGTGATTTCTTAAAGAATCCAGACAAATACAACACTCTCGGATCCAAAATCCCCAGTGGTTGCCTCTTGGTTGGACCTCTTGGGACCGGGAAAACTCTTGGTCAGGGTAGTTGCAGGAGAAACTGGGGTGCCCTTTTTCTCTTGTGCGGCATCTACGTTCGTGGAGCTTTTGTGGGTTGTGGTCATTTGATTTCACTTTCTTTGTTCACTTCAGTTCATGATTTCAAAGAAAGAGTGGAAAGACGAAGATGAAAGGAAAAGGGAAAGGGAAAGGGAAAAGATTATTCTTGTCTTTTTATTTTACGAAAGGACTATATAAACCTTTTGCCTTATGCATAAGGGCATTTTTTGCCTCCAACATTTGAATGCATGCTGACATTAGCAACTAACGGAAAATTTCAAACAAAGTGGGGCTGTCTATAACAAGGTTTGGCAATTAGGGGTAGTACGCGTAATTGTTGTGAACTTTAGGATAGTAGTTGTATTTTGACCTAAGTCTAGGGGTGGTACAAGTAAATTTCCCTAAATTTTGTCAGACTTATATAAGCTACATCTTATTTTATCATTGTTCAAAGTTTAGCCCTAGAAAAACAGGGAAGCCTATGCCGTCTAAAGGGGTGCAAGTTTAACCCTATTGACCCGAACCTGCTCTAGCACACCCTGAGCCCTAACAAGGCCAAGCTCACCCTGCCTAACCTGGCCTTGTCTTCTCTTTCTTTTTTTCTTTTTTTTTTCTTCTTCTTCTCCTTTCTCGTGTTCTTTCTTCTTTTTCTTCCACCTCCTCTGATTCTTTCTTCTTCTCCTTAGTATGGGCTAGCCCATGCATCCCCTCCTCCCCCCTCCCCATGGTCAAAGTCAGCCCAGCCCGGCCCTAGTGGTAGGTTAGGGTAGGATTTTTCAGGCCTTGAGTTAGGACCAGCCCAGGTTAGGCCTAGGCCATCTAAGCTTGGGCTGATGTTTTAAGAAGCTTGGCCCAGCCTGACCCTATTGCAGCCCTACTATTTATCAATTCTAATAAGAGCTTCAAAAGCATTTCAAAGAATAAAATCTAGCCAGAACCGACTTTGGAGAGGTGATACAGAATATGAATGGATTGGGATCCTCTATAGTGATGCCACCCCTGTAGTGAGGATCTCACCCACTCAAAATGAATCTACATATATCCCGATGCACTTTGAGTAGATCGGGATACGTGCTAATCCACTTTGAGTGGGTGAGATCCTCACTATAGGGATGACCTCATTATAGAGGATCTTTTTCGAATTATGAATCCTCTCACACTCTTTAAGTTTCATTAAACTCATAGAAAATCCTGTTGCAACCAACATTAATAAAAAAGAAGTTACAACATTTCTTTTTTACCCTTTTAGTATGACACTTATTATTGTAAATTGGGCAAACTCCTACCATTCCACGTGTGTATTCCAAAAATATATTGATAGATTAATAAACGTTATTTTACAAGCTTTTTTTTATAAGGGACTTAAAAATCCCCTCTCCCCCCCCAGGGCTTACCTTTCGGGAGAGATAAAATAAAAACCTTTGAGAATAAAATAAAAGGTAATCAAAAGAGGGTTACAACATCTAGCATGGTTTTAAGTATCCGGATTGAATACACCATATCAGCCCATAAAAATCGGTTTCAACGGTAACAGATCTCGATACGATACCTGATACCTTCATTTTTTTAATTACTTTTAATTTAGTATAGGCCATGTGTCACTGCCACTGATTCCATACCAATTTTTTGTCGGTTTTCACCGTGAACTAAAGTCTCAATTCTAACGAATGCACCCAAAGTTAAATTCCACATATAGAATTAACTCACACAGTAAATAAAGTAATGGCCTCTTAATCCCTTTTGCATTATTTAGGTGGCTCAATGTCTTACTAGTTAAGTAAAAAGCTAAAGGTATAAGCAGCAGGTTCCCCACCTTGCACCAAACTTCACTGTAATCATGGTTTGTTCAAACTTCTAAAGGACTTTATTCAACTAATCATTAGCTTGAACTTTTATCCAAAAATAATTTATTCCTAGGTTGTCTGATCATGAATTTAGTAATCGAATTCAGGCTCCCGATTCCGGTGACCTTTTCCAATTCCCAGCTGATTCCGATCGATTCTTGTAGGATCGAAATCAGAATCGAGAGTTTTAATTTATGTGATTCAATTAAAAAACAAGAAGAAGATGGAGAAGAAGAAGCTTATCTGCAAATCTATAAAGCATTATGAGTTCATTAATCATTTATTTCAGGAGTTGCAGTTTTTTTTTTTTCCTTTTTAATGGACAAAATACAATTACTGATAATTAAGGAGACTTATCTTTCTGTAAATCAGGACTAAAAGAAAGCACCTTCAATTCAAACCATACCTGCTTGAAGACCTTGATAATAAGATCATGGTATTCATCAGAATTCAAAGTTAGATAACATGCCAAGAGCTCCTCAAACTCTTCCATCCGTCCTATCTTATTCTCAGATATCATTTCCACCATTGAATCTCTGAAATCCTCTTCTGGGTCTAACGAACATTTCTCTATTGCAAAGCTTTCTAAACCTGTTGTTGATGTTGTTTCCTCTACTGCTCTTTCTTTCATCTTCATCTTCTTCATCTTGGCTTTCTTCATGTCTTCAAGAGCCTTTATTTTGCAGACCTCACTCTTTGAAGGAGTTCTTGGAGAAGAAGACACTCTAACTTTGCAACTCTGTTTTGTTCTCCTCTGTAATTCTCCGCTGATGTAGGCAGATTTCCCCTGTTTCTCATTTCTTGACAAGAACTCAATCTTCAAGTCTTTTGCTTTCTTCTTCACTGAATCTGATCCTATTTGTTGGGTTGTTTCCACCGAAGCAGTTGTCTTCCTCGAATCAGAAGAAACATAGAGAGATTGCCTTGAACTGTAATTCTGGTCCACGGTCGTTTGTGAGGTTTCTATTGGATTCAAACCCATTGAACTCTGCTGATTCTCTATATGCGATAAAAACTGCTCTTTTTCTGCAATTCTTCCACCTGACTTCCGAGATTTTCTGCTTGTAACTTTGGAATCCTTGGGAATTTCACATTTTACATTTGCTGGAGAACCTCTGGTTTTTCTAATATCAGAGACCATATTAGTAAAATTCGGCGATTGTTCAGTTCTTGTTGTCATTGCAGCTGATCTGCAACTACGACAACTAGACCTTGGTGGGAATTCAAGGTCATCCTCAGAATCATACCATACTGAACGCAAAGGAGCTCTGGATTTCTTACCATCAGAGCTCTCTCCACCAAAAGAAAGTCTCCAATAGTCATCGTCACCATCAATTTCAGTTAAAGCTTTACTCCTCCTCTGGCTCATTCTCCTGCCAGTGACCTCAGGTGAGAAAGCAGAGTCCTTTGGATGCCGTCGTGGCGTCGAATTCAGGGATGGCGACATGGGTTTCGTTTTCCTTTTGGTTCTAGCATGTTTGGATTCAGATTTGATGCCCATTTGCTTGAATTTTGAAATCCAAGAGACAGGGAAAACTTTGGAAAACACTGAGGAGCGAGATGACTGAGCAGAGTGGTTGGTGGTGGTGGTGGATTTCTTTCTTCCCCATTTCATCTTTCAGTGATCTAGTGATCTAGTAAGTGGTTTGAAAGAAGAGAAAGATCAGAGAGGATGCACGAGAGGGACTGAGAGGGGATGATAGCTGAATTGAATGAAGGGAAGGTAGCAGTTAGAGAGACAGTTAAGATGTTATGGAAGACGTGGGTCTTACTGGTCCCTTCATTCAAAAGAAATACCCGCCTACTTCTTGTGAGTTGTGACCATTTCCCCTCACTTTTTATAAATTAGTAGCTTGTAGAATCTGGTGTTTCTTTTGCTTTTCCTACACTTTTCCCCCTTAAGAATGTGATTTTTATTTCTTTTGTTTTGTTGGTAACAAAGGTTCAAAATCCCCACATTCAAAATCGATTTGATATGGCCAATGAGGAGTTGACACTTGATTGATACTGCATATAATATGTTAATTAAAATAGAATTAGATCAAGGATCGATCTGGTACGAATCGACCAATCCAGCCACTTGGTATGGATTATATTGGGAGTAGTCCCACATTCTTAATGAGATTGGAATCTTGGGTTCTTATATATGGAAGAGTCCCTCCACTTACTAGTTCGAACTTTTGAGTTGAAAACTTGACATGGTATCACAACTCCAAGTTTTCTTTCATAGAAATCCTAAGAAAAAAAGGTCAGTCACCGAAAGAAGGACTATGGTCACCCAAAAAAGGGTAGTCACCCCGAAGGGACTACATGTCATCTGAAAAGAGGAATCAGTCATCTAAAAAGTGCTATGTATTACCACATATACACTATGCTACATGCGATGGGAGTATTGGGAGTAGTCCCACATTGCTAATGAGATTAGATTCTTAGGTTCTTATTTATGGAAGAGTCCCTCCACCTACTTAGGGTAGAGTCCGTCCTCTTGACATGTGACTTGTGTAGAGAAGGGGTATTTTGGTAATTTAGATGGGAAGGATGGGGTTTTGCATGATCCAACAGATACACTGATGGCTGGATATCTCATAAGCAGAAGATGTGTATTACCTGTTTAGCAAATAAGTGCTAACAGTAAGTACGTAGACAAATGCCCTATGTTTTGGACATTTGTCCGTTTGCTTAGTCTGGAAAAACTGTCAAATTTCCAACTCAAAAGTTCGAACTATTAAGTGGTGGGATTCTCCATATATAAGACCCCAAGATTCAATCTCATTAGCAATGTGAGATTATTCCAATACTCCCCTTCACATGTAACCCTACCGTTAAGTAATGTATATGTGGTAGTATATGGGGCATTACATGACACTTTTCAGCTTTGGTGCATTTGGCGTCCCTCCCTCTCTCGGACGGTGACTTGGCCTCTTTTTAGGATTATTATGAGAGGGAACGTAGAGCTCTGATACCATGTCAAGTTTCCAATTAAAAGTTCGAACTAGTAAGTGGAGGGACTTTCCATATATAAGACTTCAAGATTCCAATCTCATTATCAATGTGGGACTATTCCCAATAAAAACCAGTGCCCGAGATCATCAACAAAGCTTATCTGTTCTGGTAACGACGTTTACAGGAATGACTGCAATGCACAAAGCATGAATGTGATCGAAGAACACGGCAAATTAAGGATGCAGAGGACAAGAGGTACATGATGGCATGTGGAAGGAATGAAACTGGTCATAGAAATTGGAATGAGCTCAAGGTACCTCCTGCAGAGTTCACGTTTGGAGCTTTAATTGCTAACAAATTAATCTGCCTTCAAGGGAGAATCAATGTTTTGCGTATGTAAAGAATTACTCGTGTTCACTCTCTCTCTCTCTCTCAGGTCACTTTCGAAAGCCAGATGTTGGTCCTTCAACATTTCCATCATCGATGATGGCTCCAATCCTCCTTCCTGAAATGCACTGCTACAAATCCAAAAGAGAAGATTGAATTCCACGTGGTCGCGCTCGTGAAAAAACGGGGGCTCCCCCTGCCTTGTGCTGCTCCTCCTCCTTCATTTTCTGTCTCTATCACTCCCCTTCCAAAAGAAGATATCCATGGCTTCCAGAAAACATGGCTCCACTCCCCTGCATAGTAGTGGCTTTCTAAACAGGGGCTCGCCAATCGTTGTTTCTTCTCTCTCTTTCTCTCTCTCTCTCTCTAAACACAAGTGAACTCTAATTTACGGGATTTGATTGACAAAGTGCAGGTAAGTTTTGTAGGTTGAGTTGAATTCTAAGTTTTGAGTATTTCTTTAGGACAAGAGAGATATAACTAGAAACCTAACCATGACAGTAACAGGCAGAACATATACCATTGAGTTCTCCCAGGCAGAAATCTGAGCATCAGTCGTTTTTTCATACTCAATTCCTTGGATAGCCTTGGATAGAATAAACAAAGAGTGGAGAAATGGTTTATGAGATTTGGAGCAAAAACCAAGCTAACCCAAAACATAACTCCATATCCTCCCATTTTGGTTTGGGATGACCCGAACGACACCAAGTCCATCAAGGAGGGTTCACTCAATGGCTTTCAAGATGCCTAGGTGGTGAAATGGTAAGACACATGAAACTCAAAATCTTGTGCTAAAGAAGACACTCGACTTGGTTGAGTGGTTTGAACCTGTTTATCACCGCAAGTCTAAGGCTTAGTCTCGTGTCCGAATCTTGCCACCCGCTTCTTTCCCCCAGTTAGACATGCTACGTGTCAAGCTTTGAAATGATCAAGACCTACATCAAATAGAATTTATTATCAGGAAAATCTCAGATCTATGATTATCAGATATTGGGTTATCTTGTGCAATTAATGGAGCATGCACTTGAAACATGCCACATGCATATTAAGCTTTGAAATGATATAGTTCACGTCTAAGTAGGTATTATCTTAGAGATTAAAATGATATTCTAGTGTACGAGGCTTCTGTTATTATAAGATCCAGACTCTGTAGAGGAGCAGAATGTATGTAGCTTTACACCCCCCCCCCGCGGTGCACCGCGCAATACTGAGAGGTTATTTCCATCTTAAAGATTAATCAATAATCTAAGTGCTATTCTGTACAACATTTTGAAACCACATTGAACAGTTCTTCAATGAATCATTTGGACGAATTCCCTTCTAGTCTCTTAGATTGGTCCCATAACTATCTAACGAGCCCGCGCTCTAATATCTTAAATTGGTCCCATAACTATGTGACGATGGCCCCTGATTTTGTTAAGATAGGAGACAGTTGGCATGTTATGGGAGTCTTAGACTTTAGTCTTAACACCCGAACTTGAGATTTTCCCAGTGGTGGCATGAGAATAGTATCATCCACACATGGTTAGAGTAAAAGAGAGAAAACAACAAAAAGAGAAAAAACCATGTCAGATGGCCATGCTATATCGATTGCAGGGACAACTTTTTTTCCTTTATTTTCGAGAAAATTCTGCAAACTGTATATTCAAGGAGGTGTAAATTTTCTGCATATTATATATCAATGGGGTCTTTTGACCCCTCGGTTAGTTTATTTATTTATTTTATTTACTTATTTTTTTGGTAACGTTCTGTCTATTTTGATGTAAAATTTTATGTGTAATATTTTTTTTCAATGTTTGTTTTCAAGAGGTATATTACTCTAAGGGGAGGTAAAAGGACCTTCATCTGTCATTTATCTATTGGAAAAAAAAAACTTTGAAAATTAAAGTTTATATAAAAAATATTATAGGTAAAATTTTACGTCAAAACAAATGAGGCCTAAAGAAATTTATTCTATAACTCATGTAAATCAGCATCAATGATACTGAGATCATACAGCCATGGAGTACATGATGGCCAAATTGTCATGCATGAAAGACACAAGGCCTGCGACACAAAAGATCATGAAGCTAGGGAGTATATAGGTGCCCTAGGGTATGTTTGCCATAAATTTTTTAGCTCTATCTGCCTTACCAAGTAGCTCAAATCCATGGATTGTATAATGGAGTAATGGACGTGCTATCCGAGAAATTTGTTCCTTATTTTAAGCACTTCACAGTCATTTTTCTAACCTTCAAATGAAGTTGGATGAATTTAAACAGTTGTTATTACATGATAAAGTTAATGTTTTCCTAGTGTGATTTATATGTTCTAGAATCTAGGATAGGACTTAGGAGACTTCACAAGACCAGTTTGTTTTTGTTTTTTTTTTATAAATCACATAAAGCACATATGTTATCAATAGTATTGGGAGTTCAGTCTCACATTGATCACCAAATAGTCTCCAGTCTCCTTCTATTTGCACATTGAAGTCCCTCCATATTACTTCTCTGTACGTGGGTCTATTTATATGACACCTGTTTGCGTTTAATGCCCTAATATTGGTATTGATTCCATTTCATAAGTACACATTGGATCATCACAAAAATCAGAATGTACATGAAATATGTTTTTGCACGATCCGACTGATCAGATCGGTGTCGAATATCCCCTTGATGAAGGTTGAAGATAAGATAGATTGGTTTGAGGGACCCATGCATGCAACTAGTGAAAAGACAGTGAAATAGTTCATGGCTGACCTTGGAATTGAGGCGTGGATACAGAACGCCTGCAGCTTTAACTGAACGCTAAAAGTTAGCATAGCCTTCATCATCAGCTCATCATCTCTCTGCAGGTACTATCATATACAGAGAAATGTAGAACAAATGTTTCTTGTCTTCCATTGATGCTTTGAGTTTGATGAGAGGAAAGCCTGCCTACTCTGTATAACTAAAGAGGAAGTGTTTTCTCTGCAACAGATTCCTTGGCTTTATAGCCTTTGCAAAGTTTTCATCAATCACTACTGTTCAATCCTATTGTCGCTTGTAAAGGTTTTAATTGAATTATTGACATGACTAGTCTCTTCACTCACATGAGATTGTTTCCTTCTCCCTCTGAACAATTCAGACTAGGATCTGACTGAGTTTCATTCATGAGTTTTTTTTTTTTTCCCTTTTCAATTCATTCATTGGAGAGAGGGTAAAGGGACTCTGAGATAGGAGTTTGATTGGTAAAAAAAAATCCTCTTTCTGGCTGCCAAGTGGTAGTGAGGATCCCAGCTCTTCATAGTGTATCGCCGATTGGGATCCTTACTACCGCTTGACAGTCACTATAGAGAATCCGATTCTTGATTGGCAGCAATAACCAAAACTAAACTCTTCCATTCTAACCAGTGATGGTGATTTAAATTATAAGCTAAAGTAGCTTGTGGAAATTATTTTGCTTACCAATTAATTGGTTTTCTGTAATATATATATATATAGTAAAAGTGTTAAAAATGAACCAAAATCGAATCGGTCATTTAAACCAAAAATCATAATTTTTATATAGTAAAAGGTGTTAAAAATGAACCAAAATCTAATCGGTCATTTAAACCAAAATCATAATTTTTTTTAAACGATTTAATTATGGTTTAAAAAATGAAACCATTTAGTTAGAGTTTGGATTCTGATTTCAAGAAAAAAAGAAGCTTTCCATAAAGCCTAGTGCTTCTAAATCATAAAGCCCACCTTGATAACTCTCTTCAAGAAAAATAAATTAAAATTATTTTAATATTCTCTCTCTCTCTCTCCCCCTTCCAACGAATTCACTTAAAAGTTGGATAATCAAAATCAATGAAATAATTGGTTTTGGTAACAATTTAATAAATGATCGAGGTTTTTGTTTTAGCCCTTTCACACCGAACCAAAACAGAATAGAACTGTCAAACCGAAACCTCACCGTTAACATCCTTACTACAAATTGCCACCAGCCAAAGGACGAATGGGGAGGGGGAGGGGATGCAGAAGAGGAGGCTCAAGCACGAGACCTTCACTAGGCCTGACTTTGACAAGATAGGGAGGACGCTACCAACCGACCAAATGGGTGCCTACGATATTTAATCATTCTTGTTTCTTCGTATCATTAAAATTAGTTCTTCACAAAGAGAGAGAGAGAGAGAGAGAGAGAGAGAGAGAGAGAGAGAAAATTTCCCATTACATTGCTAATTTTTCGTTGAGAATAGTTCACTTGATGTATTTGTATTCTCTTTAGGATCTCATCATTGTGTATATCTAGTGGATTCCACACCACACCGACGATGATAGAATTTTATAGAGAGTACATGTATATGCAAGATGATCATAACTCTCTTTTGTTGAGCAATAGAGAATTTATTGAGCGAATGGGTTGGAAGCCAAGGTCTTGATTTGAGCCAGTAAGACATTTTAGTTAGACCTAAAATTTAACCTTTTCCATAGGGGGCAGTCTACTAAATGGGCTGGTTGTGCTTTTGGACGGTGAGATGGGCCAATCCCTTAATTTAAAGGCCAACTAAAATTAAATTTTTTGGCCCCACAAAGGCTTGATGCAATATCCAAATTCCAAACAGCCAGTTGGGTTGGTCCCGACTTTAAGAACTACCCTAATGGCCTATCAAAAGTAAATCTCTTATGTATTTAATGAGTTTGGTTGGCAAGAAAAGGAGAGAAAGAAAAGAAAAATAATAAGACAAAAATAATAATATTTAAAAATAAAAATCTACGCCTTTCTTTTCTTTTGTATCCAAAATGCATTTCAAGAGAATTCACTGATTCAGAATCAGCCTCCGGCATTAAACATTGTAAAATTTTGAGAATGGGTTAGGGATTACTGCCTGGTTGTGTCCCTGCACCAGTATGAGTCAATGAGAGAGCACATCAAGATGCTATTCATGCTGCCACTTTCAAAAGTGAAACATTTATATTAATGTTTTACCAAAAAAAAAAACATTTATATTAATGTTGATTTATTTCCTTTGGGGCTTAACAGGTACTTGAGGGGCCCTTTTTTGGGTGAGCCCGAACATGCAGTCTGATATATCGTTGAGAAACTGTTCGACCTTTTCACTGGCCATTCATTGTTCAACCTAGGGTCAGCCCAACCCAGAGTTCCTTTAGCCGTGCCCAGGCTTGGCCTAGCTTTAACTCTAGGCTGGGTTGAATTGATCTTGATTAACCGTGACCATGGGAAAGGGGAAGGGAGATATGGGGGCTGGCCAGGTTGAGGAGAAAAAGAATAAAGAAAAAGATGAAGACAGGATCAGGTTGGCGGGGCCAATCTCAGCTTAAGGCCTCAACCTTAACTCTAACTTAGGGCCAGAAATTCTCAGCCCTAGCTCACTCTAAGGGCCAGGGTATCTAAGCCCAGGTCTTGTGTAGGCTTTGTGATAAACCTTGAATGACACTGAGAGGGGGGGGGGTGAATCGGTGTGAATAATTTCTCCCTTGAAATTTCTTTCTTTGCCCCAATGATATTCACAAAATAACCTGTCCCAAACACAATCGTATGCAAATCTACCTCACACCACTCAGTGGCCAGGTCTACCAGATTTGCACACCCATCCTGCAATTCATTCCACGCACTTCACAAAGCTCATAAACAAGCAAACCACAACACACAAAAATTACGTGGTTCACCACCACAGTGAGTGATGGCTAATCCACGGAGTAATGCCCAATGGGCTTCGTATTTACTCAATACTCAACTTTTAGCCCTTTACAGGACAAGGATGCTCACCCTAAATTTTCCCAAGATAAACCGAGAGGGCGTAACAACGCCGAATCGGGCATAAAGCCGGTGTCCAAAGACCCACCGAACACACCACAACAGATACAATTTTTGGGGCTTATAATGATGCCCTACAATTAAATCCCACCCTAGCAAGGCATTCAATATTTTTCTTCTCTTTTTCTTTGCCTAATGCTAGCATACAATAGATTCCCATGTACCATAGGCATTCAACATCATTATCCTACTTGAACATACAATAGATTGGTTCAATAAATAATAAAAGGGATAAGAAAATCTCACAACCAAATTTTCTGATAATTGACGATGTTCTTCTTCATCGGGTAGTCAATAAACCCTTGCCATATGCGATCAAGCTCTTCCAGCCTTCAAGAACACTTCAATGTATCGGCATTAGCATCAGCAGCAATGGAGAATGACTGTCTTCAAAGCCCAAAGCAAGAAAAATCAAAAAATAAGAGGTTTTTCCTCTTTTTCTTCAAAAACACCCCTTCTGCGATTTTTCTCGCGGCCAACAGTCTCTACAAACATTCTCAATGGAAAGAGCATTAAAAACCTAGCTCGGTGCAACTTGGATCGTCGGATTTGGCCACCGGATGGCCAAGTTATGGCATAAACAAGTTCGGCCTCTGAAAAAATTCCAAATGGAATCTTTTAATTCCATATGGTGCGCCTGCGCTGCACCGTAGCCGCGCCCACCGTCTGGGTGTCGCGCTCTGATTGGTTGAAGGAGGAATCAAGACTTTTGGCCGTCGGATCTCATTTAAAAAGGCGGGATTTGATTCTCGCCGCTGGATCTGCATAAATAGCGTCAGATCCAGTCGGCTTTGACACCAGCCGCACGATCTGGATCATTAGAGTCGCGGCACCGTAAGCGCGACACACTGGATCGCAGCTTAACTTCCATGTGATGCGGCGCATGATTATGCGCTGCGTCTGGCCAATCAGCTCTCTCGCGATGGGATCTGACGCCTCCGCCTGAGAAACACCATAGCCCGCGTTGTTTAGAATCGTCCATCTGGAATCTGACATGCGTGGCTCCATCTTGACCATCAATAGGGTATTTTAACTTTTGTGAACTACCCAAAATACCCCTAAGAATTCTGAAAATGGCCTCTATATTCATTCTTCAAGTTTATTAAAACCGCTGCAGGGTGGATTTCCAGAGAGCTTTTCTCTCTCCTGAAAATCCGTCGAACACTTGGTGTGCGTGCGGACTTGTGCGCGCGGCATGCGAGAAGGCTTGCGGCAGGACATGCCATGCGGGCTGGCCTGCCTTGCGGGCTGGCTAGCTTGCTGCCAAGGCAAGCTCGGCCTTGCCTTGCGGGCTGGCTGGCTTCTTGGCAAGGCAAGCCTGGCTTGCCTTGCGGGCCGGGCTGCCTTGTGGCTGGCCTCTTTGTGCCACTTGGCTGGCTTCTTTGTCTTTGGCTGCTCGGCCGGGCTGGCCGGCTTGTCTAGGTGGCATACCACCTGTGGTGGGTCCCACCTTCTCTCTCCCGGGTCCCACTTTCTCTCTCCTTTTCCTCCCTCTTTCTCTCTCCTCTAATTCTTTCACCTCTTCCATGCTTCACAGTACCTGTAACAAAGCCGTATTACCTGTATCACTGCCATGTCGCCTGTAAGGTCCGCAGACACTCTCTCTCATCAAACTGGACCCAGTTGGCCCAATTTGCCAACAATTACAATATATAGGCCAACACTTTGGACAGGACCAAACTTGCACGACTAGGTTTTTTTTTTTTTTTTTTTTTTTTGGGGACGTCCTACTGTCACACGATTTGTTATTGTCTATGAACATAAGATCATTTTGCAGCCCAAAATGGCAGCAGCAATTGGTTCTTCAGTCAAGTTTGTTTTGAGTGTTAGGGCCTATCAAGGTTTCTATTACAATGTAATAAGCACGTGTAATAGCCACGTGTCTAAGAGTACATTCTATGTATTTATATTGTAGCTTTGTATAAATACGATGGAGTAACAAGAATAAAGATATGGAGAATTCCATAACTTCTGCGTGTTTACCAGAGTAACATGGTATCAAAGCAGGGCTACTCCTCTTGATAAAATCTCTCTGGTTCTTCGATCTATGAAGCGTTTCTACTTGTTTTTTTTTCTAGTTCTTCGCTCTGTGAAGGACGTCTGAAGCTGTTTTTTTCTGATTCTTTCTCACTGCTCCATTGTCTGAAGGTGTTCTGCAAGTGTTTTTTTTCTTTCTTTCTCAGGTCTGTGTTCTTGAATTTCTTGATCTGGTTTGTTCCTTCTACTCTCAGTTTTCTCTGGTTCCTGGCTTAGGGTACTGTTTTACCCTATTTTGATTCAGTGTTGAGTGTTTCCACTGGATCTAGTCTTTGCTTCCGCTAGTGTCTCTTGATTTTAGGTTTTTTTTTTCTCTCCATTTCTGTCTCTGAAATTCTCGATTTAAATTTTCTGTGGTCTAAATCAGTAATTCTTTGTCTTGATTTGTGTATTATCTCCTCAATCGAAGATTCTTGAAGGTTCTTGGTGTTGTCCATGCTTAAATCTGTTCCTATTCTTTGAAGATTCTTGGTTTCTTGGTTTCGACAATTTTTTGGTTAATTCTCTGTTGCTCGATAAATTTTTTTTTTGGTGATGAAGTCTTCACAGTCTGTTCCCTCTGGTTCCTCTCCTTCGACATTATACCCTGCCGATAATCCGGGTAATGTCCTGGTATCTCATTTGCTGGACGACGATAATTATCCAACCTGGATGCGGGCAATGAAGATTGCTCTTGGAGCGAAAAATAAGTTCGTGTTTGTTGATGGCACTTATCCCCGACCTAATCCTAAAGATGATTCTGATGCAGCTGCTCTCTGGGATCAGTGTGACCTCATGGTCATGTCTTGGATATACAATGCCTTGAAGAGGGAGCTGCAAGAAACAGTCCTATATGCCAAGAGTGCTCGGGATCTTTGGCTCGAGTTGGAGATTCACTATGCTCAAGGTAATGGTGCCAGAATTTATGACCTTAAGCGTCGAATTGCTATCCTGCAACAGGACCATTTGTCTATCTCTGGTGACTATTCAGTTCTGAAGGTTTTATGGGATGAGTTAGACTCTTATCTGCAACTCCTTGAGTGCACTTGTGGTGCTTTGTCTTCCTGTACTTGCAAGCTACTATCTACTCTGTCTGCTATGGCTCAGTCTGAGAAGGTGTTCCAATTCTTGATGGGGCTTAATGATATCTATGGGACAATTAGAACCCAGATACTATCAATGGATCCTCTGCCTCCTTCAGCGAAAGCATATGCACTTGTTCTGCAAGAAGAACGACATCGAGGCCTTTGCTTACCTCAGGTACCAACTGATAATTCTGCCTTTGTTCTCACTCGTCAGTCAGACTTCAAGAAGAAGTCGATCTGCTCTCACTGTCATCGACTAGGACATACGAAAGAAAAGTGTTTCACTCTTCATGGTTTTCCTCCCAATTTTGGCCGACGCAATACAAGAGTTTTTTCAGCTCCAAAGGGGTCTCAGGTTCATGCTGTTACAAACATCGTGTCTGAGGATATTGATACAGTATCTCCTTCACATGAGTCTATTTCTGCTCGGCCTGAACAATTTCATCAGCTCACCACAGACCAATACAATCAGTTAGTGTCCTTTATCAATACCTCTTGTTGTCTATACTATGCTTATAGAATAGTTTCTGTTATATATATATATATATGTATATGCACTATATAAACTGAAATCTCATGTACTCAAGAAAACATGTATTAATATGAAATACACCTATGCACCAATATATATGTATCTATATATATATATATTAATATCAACTATATGATATGTCATAAATGTAACATAAATGGCGTACCTTTTTGAAGAGATCCGAAACAGAGAGACGGGTTGAGTCGTGTTGGTACACTCTCCTTAAAACAGTGTTTGCCCTCTATTGGTGCAAAGGTTCCCCGCAAATCTGCTTCCAAGATGAAACAACCCTTTGAACGGATACCCACCCAGTGTGCACGCACTGACAGGTATATGCGGATCCGACGGTTGAGATCAACTCTCAATAGGAAGGAAAAATGATTCTGACTCTTACTTCAAAAGAGAATAGAGAGAGAGAGAGTTGGAGAAGAAGAGAGATAGAGATTTCGTACTCTATTGAATGAGAATATATGCTTGGGGTTGGGCTCTATTTATAGAGCCAAACAGACCTCTTGGAGGTGTCCTCTGGATGGGGTGTGACCCTCCAGATCCACTGGAAGGGTGTGCCCCTCCAGATGGACCGTCCAGATCATCTTAGA
The DNA here is from genome assembly GCA_028583415.1 of Protea cynaroides. Lineage (NCBI taxonomy): Eukaryota > Viridiplantae > Streptophyta > Magnoliopsida > Proteales > Proteaceae > Protea > Protea cynaroides. Next base: position 70,986,049 of record CM053265.1, on the reverse strand, counting down.
TCTCAGATCTTGAGATCTAAGGTCCAGATGATGTCTTTTAATTTGTAGAGTTGCATCTCTACATGTCACTCCTTTTCCAAAAAGACATCTGGGTAGGGGTGTGTCTGAACCCGCCACAACCCACAACCCGCACCCAGCACCCAGCACCCAGCGCCCGTGGCCCGTGGCCCTCGACCCACGCCCATGCCCACGCCCACGCCCACGCCCGCGCCCTGCGTCACGGTCACGGTCGCAGGTCGTGGTCCGCGGTCTAGGCGCGCGCGCGCGCGTGTGTGTGTGTGGCTTGCTCTCATTCAGGGGCTCAAAAGACAAGGTGATATGTCCTATAAATAAAGGTCTCATCCCCTCTAACCATAAGCAATGTGGGACTAAACCAATCCTACATTGGTTATGCCAACTCAAAAACCGAAAAACAAATTTCCCGCCCAAACCGAAAACGAAATTTTTGGCGCTACTCGAAAAGTTTGAAATTTTGAAGTCTTTTCAAACTTAAATTGGAAAAACTATTTTGACTTTGTTTATTTGACTTTTTCCAACAATTCCCCCACAAGATTGAAAAGACATAGTAAAACACGAATAAGAAGTTGATCTCATGAGAACTGTAAGCGACGTCGTTGTAGATGAAGCTAGCTTCTTGAATCTACACTAGGTCTGATAGGCCACGCTACAGAGTACGGGTGAAGCTAGCTTCTTGAATCTTTCCTCATTGGTGTAGCTGACTGACCTACCAGCCACCTCTTACAGTCCGACCCTCGAAAAGATCCCTTTAAAAAAAAAATGGACATATTTTAAACCGGCCTTATCCCTATCCTGGTTCATGAATGTTTATGAGAATTCGCCTTTAAAATTCTCATTGGAAGCGGCCCCACTTCCTACATTCAATAAGGTCAGCCCATAGTGTGCACCACAGTTAACACACCCCCACATTCCTCTGGGATAATTTGGCTTAATTAAGAATCATTGAGATTCATCCTCCATTCATTGTGGTGAGTACTATCTTACCATCTAACCAGAATGAGCAATTTGTGATAGTACTAAACAAATCATCTGCGTGACTTCGTTCTTACCCATTGAACCTAATTCCAGGGATCTCCTATCACATAGGTTGGGTTTCCATCACATGACTTATGTCACAGGCTTTAAGCTCATTCCTTTAGATGTGTCAAATATGACCTTGGTGGTTTGAGGCTTTGTAAATATATCGGCCAGATTCTTTTCTGATCTTACAAAGTCGATAGCTATCGTTCCTTCACTTATATACTGCCTCACAAGGTTGTGTCTCAGGCGTATATGTCTTCTTTTTCCGTTATATATCTTGCTTTTTGCCTTAGCAATAGCTGCCTGACTATCACAATGTAGTGATATTGGGGGCATAGGCTTAGGCCATAACGGAATTTCTATCACCAAATTTTTAAGCCATTCGGCTTCTGCCCCAGCCTTCTCTAAGGCTATAAATTCTGCCTCCATAGTGGAACCTGTCCCACAGGTTTGTTTAACTGATTTTCAAGAAATCGCTCCTCCACCAAGAGTATAAATGTAACCACTTGTGGCTAAGGACTCTTCTGTATCAGAGATCCAGTTAGCATCACAATACCCTTCTATGACTGAGGGATTTCCATTATAGTGTAAACCATAGTTTATTGTTCCTTTCAAGTACCTCAATAACCTTGTCAGAGCTTCCCAATGCTCTTTTCCAGGGTTATGAGTATGTTGACTCAACTTCCCCACCGCCAAAGCTATGTCCGGTCTTGTTGAGTTCATTAGGTATGAAACCGAACCTATAATTTGGGAATACTCCTTTTGGGAGACTGGTTCACCATGGTGTTTTATGAGATGACTCCCTACCTCTAACGGTATCTTTATAGGAGAGTACTCATAAAAACCATATTTCTTTAAAAGGCTTTCCACATAATGAGCTTGAGATAATATAATCTCATTGGCTTTTCTAATAACTTTGATGCCTAAAATGACATCGACTTCTCCCATGTCTTTTGTATCAAATTTAGATATAAGAAATTTCTTTGTTAAATTTAAAACATTTAAATCAGTCCCCATTATCAGCATATCATCAACATACAGAACAATAATCACACCCTTTCCATTTTGGAATTTACTATACACACACCTTTCAGAATTATTAATAGTAAAACCATTAGTTAATAACACATGATCAAGTTTCTCATGCCATTGTTTAGGTGCTTGTTTTAAACCATACAAAGATTTAATTAATTTACATACTTTATGTTCTTGTCCTGATACTATGCATCCTTCGAGTTGTTTGATATAAATTTCTTCCTCTAAAACTCCATTTAGAAAAGCAGTTTTAACATCCATTTGATGAATTACTAAGTTATAAATAGATGCAATGGCAAATAAAGTTCGTATTGTTACAATACGAGCTACAGGGGAGAAAGTATCAAAATAATCTATATCCTTCTTTTGTCTAAAACCTTTCACCACCAACCTTGCCTTGAACTTATCAAGAGATCCATCAGGCTTAAATTTCTTTTTAAAGATCCATTTAGAATCCAAAAGCTTTGTACCTGGTGGAAGAGTCACCAATTCCCAAGTATGATTTTGGATAATAGAATCTAATTCACTTTTAATAGCTTCTTTCCAGAATATGGCATCTGGAGAAGTTACAGCCTCTTGATAAGTAAAGGGGTCTCTATCCACATGATATAATAACATATCATCACCTAGGTTTGTAGGTCTTCTTTGTCTTTTACTTCTCCTAAGTAAATCAGTAGATAATTCACTAGATCCTTGTTCTAAGCTCATATCATTTCTTATAACAGGGTTTTCACAAAGGTTATCATTAGAAGAAGTTCTAACTAGTTTGGGAAACACATGCTCAAAAAATTCAGCATCACGAGATTTAATAATTGTATTAGCATCAAAAACATTTTCAATAGTTTTCAAAACCAAAAACCTATATGCAGCACTATGATGAGCATATCCAATGAAAACACAATCACAAGTCCTAGGTCCAAACTTCCTTTTCTTTGGTTCGGGTATTCTAACTTTGGCTAAACACCCCCACACCTTTAAATGATGAAAGGATGGTTTCCTTCCATGCCAAAGTTCAAAAGGAATAAGATTACAGGTTTTTGAAGGTATTCTATTAAGAATATAACATGCAGATAATATAGCCTCCCCCCACATATTATAAGGTAACCCAGAACTAATAAGGAAACAATTCACCATTTCTTTTAAGGTTTTATTTTTCCTTTCTGCTACACCATTAGACTCAGGTTGGTATGGTGCAGTAGTTTCATGAATTATTCCATTTTCTTCACAAAATCGAGATAGGTTATGAGTTCCATACTCAGTTCCTCTGTCGGTTCTCAATCTTTTAATTTTCTTATTAAGCTGATTTTCAACTTCTAACTTATATGATTTAAATGCATATTCAGCTTCATCTTTAGATTTTAAAAGATATACCTTAGTATACCTAGAATAATCATCAATGAAGGTTATATAATATTTATTACCTCCTCTTGATTCAAGAGATTTAAAATCAGCTAAGTCACTATGAATTAATTCTAAAAGATTGGTTTGTCTTTCTACAGATTTATGTGGTTTTTTAGTTATTTTTGCTTCAATGCAAATAGGGCATTTATGTCTTGAGAATTCAAAAGGAGTATGAAAATATCCCAAGTGAGATAGTCTTTTAATATATGGTATACTACGATGCCCTAATCTACCATGCCAAACATCAAATGACTCAACCAAGTAAGAAGAAGTAGGAATTTCATTCATAACACTGTCAACACTTATTACAAAGAGGCCATTACTAGCATATCCCTTCCCAACATATTTGTCCCCCTGAAGTATGATAACCTTATCAGCTTCAAAGCTGAGTTTCATTCCAGCTTTGTTTAGACGGAAATCGGAAACCAGATTTCTACGAATGTCTGGGACATGCAGCACTTCATTCAAAACAAGGGTCTTTCCGGGTTAGCTTCGGTGCTACTTGACCCTTGCCCATCACAGTGAAGACTGGGAATTCCCCATATACACATAATCGGATCCTTTGATCGAGAATATTTAATAAATACAGATTGGTCGAGCATATGTGTTTGAAGCCCGGTGTCGATAATCCACTCCTTTGGTTTTTCAACCAAATTCACCTCAGTGACAACAGCTGCAAACAGGTCCTGTTAAGTGAGATGGACCTTTGCTTTGTCATTCCCCAGTTTCTTCTTGAGAGCCCGGCAGTCCTTTTTGAAGTGACCCGGTTTCCCACAGAATAAGCATCCACCCTTGGTCTTCTTGAATTTCCCTTCCTTCTTCACCTGGAGACGTTTCTTTGACTTTTCTCTCTTGTCAGATTTCTCGCCTTCCACAAGATTAGCCTTGGTCTTGAATTCCTTGGCCTTTTCCACATTGTCAGTCTCACGGTTCTTCTCTTCGATTTTGATCCGCATTATATAATGCTCAAGAGTCCAGTCTTTGGATTTGTGCTTCATATGAGATTTGAAGTCACTCCGAGAATTTGCGATTTCTCAATCAATGCCGCGAAATGAACCGTTCGGTAGAGACATGCCTTCTTTAACAAGGCTTGCTACCAACACTTGGAACATATCCATTTGCATTGATACGCTCAAGTCTTCTTTCATTTTGAAGTTCGGGAAATTTGCCGTAACATATTTCTTACATCCAAAGATCCTCCGGGAGAATACTTCTTATCCGAGCCTCCCATATAGTGTATGCATACTCATATGAGGAGTACACATTGTACAACTCATTAGTCATAGAGTTCAAGATCCGGTTCTTACATTGGAAATCAGCATTGATCCATGCAACCCTCTTGGACTCGATTTCCGGGTCATCGAAACCTCGGGCATTTTTTGGTCAATTGCGAATATGGCCCCCGGTTGAGACAGGGGCAAAGTGCATCATCTGTCTCCGCGCTTAAAGTTTGAACCATTAAATGGCTCAATCTTTGTCAAACTCCGACATGATGCGCAGTTTCCCAATGGGTGGACCAACTTCGGTGGTAATCCCGATTCAGCCATGAGTCAACTACAAATTATATAACACAAGAAAATAAATAAACGAACAAGATACTTGTTTTTAAGATTGTTGTCTATACTATGCTTATAGAATAGTTTTGCGTTATATATATATATATATATATATATATGCATATATATATATATATATATATATATATATATATATATATCCTATATAAACTGAAATCTCATGTACTCAAGAAAGCATGTATTAATATGAAATACACCTATGCACCAATATATATGTATCTATATATATATATAATATCAACTATATGATATGTCATAAATGTAACATAAATGGCGTACCTTTTTGAAGAGATCCGAAAGCGAGAGACGGGTTGAGTCGTGTTGGTACACTCTCCTTAAAACAGATTTTGCCCTCTATTGGTGCAAAGGTTCCCCGCAAATCTGCTTCCAAGATGAAACAACCCTTTGAACGGATACCCACCCAGTGTGCACGCACTGACAGGTATATGCGGATCCGACGGTTGAGATCAACTCTCAATAGGAAGGAAAAACGATTCTGACTCTTACTTCAAAAGAGAATAGAGAGAGAGAGAGTTGGAGAAGAAGAGAGATAGAGATTTCGTACTCTATTGAATGAGAATATATGCTTGGGGTTGGGCTCTATTTATAGAGCCAAACAGACCTCTTGGAGGTGTCCTCTGGATGGGGTGTGACCCTCCAGATCCACTGGAAGGGTGTGCCCCTCCAGATGGACCGTCCAGATCATCTTAGATCTCAGATCTTGAGATCTAAGGTCCAGATGATGTCTTTTAATTTGTAGAGTTGCATCTCTACATGTCACTCCTTTTCCAAAAAGACATCTGGGTAGGGGTGTGTCTGAACCCGCCACAACCCATAACCCGCACCCAGCACCCAGCGCCCGTGGCCCTCGGCCCACGCCCGCGCCCTGCGTCACGGTCACGGTCGCAGGTCGCGGTCCGCGGTCCGCGGTCCGGCGCGCGCGCGCGTGTGTGTGTGTGTGGCTTGCTCTCATTCAGGGGCTCAAAAGACAAGGTGATATGTCCTATAAATAAAGGTCTCATCCCCTCTAACCATAAGCAATGTGGGACTAAACCAATCCTACATTGGTTATGCCAACTCAAAAACCGAAAAACAAATTTCCCGCCCAAACCGAAAACGAAATTTTTGGCGCTACTCGAAAAGTTTGAAATTTTGAAGTCTTTTCAAACTTAAATTGGAAAAACTGTTTTGACTTTGTTTATTTGACTTTTTCCAACACCTCTTCAACTGTGAACTTTGCAGGTATGCATCCTACTCATTGTTTCTCTGCGACTTCTTCTTTGTCTAAACCATGGATTATTGATTCCGGAGCAACTAATCACTTTGCCTGTGCTCCACCAACATACCCAACCTCTCGTGCTGTGTCTCATAAGTCCCCTGTTATACTTCCAGATGGTTCACAGTATCCAGTCACTCAGTTAGGAACATATGCTTTAACTGATAATCTACATTTACAAAATGTTTGTCATGTTCCCAGCTTTTCTTTCAATCTTTTATCTGTTGCTCAAATTACTGCTTCCCTGAACTGCTCTGTGACATTTTTCTCAACATTCTGTGTCTTTCAGGACTTACCAACCAAGATGGTGATTGGACTGGGTCAGGTACGTGACGGGTTGTACCACTTTGACTCATCTGGAGTTGCTGCTTCTTCATCTTCTTCATCTGTTGTTGCTGCCACTATCTCCACAGTGTGGCACAATAGGTTAGGTCATCCCTCAGTTCATATCCCTCACATTCATTCTCGTGTTGATGTTTGTAAAATTTGTCCATTAGCCAAACATGCTCGTACTCCTTTTCATAACAGTGTATCTCGGTCTTTAGTTTCCTTTGAGCTCATACATGCTGATATTTGGGGTCCCTATTTTACAGCCTCCAGTACAGGCTGCCATTATTTTTTGACCATTGTAGATGATTACTCTAGATCCACGTGGGTATATCTGATGAAAAATAAATCTGATACTTTTCTATATCTGTCTTTGTTTTTTAAGATGGTTTCCACTCAGTTTTCGGCTGTCATAAAATTTTTAAGGACTGATAATGGTCAAGAATTTCTTTCCACTTCATTACAAAATCTGCTTCATTCTATGGGCATTATTCACCAACTCACATGTGTATACACACCTCAACAAAATGGTGTGGTAGAAAGGAAACATAGACACCTATTGCAAGTTGCTAGGGCTCTTAGGTTTCAATCCTCTTTACCTTTGTCATTTTGGGGTGATTGTGTCTTAACCGCATGTTATCTCATCAATAGGTTACCTTCTCCAATTCTTTCTGGCAAATCACCTTATGAAATTTTGTTTCATAAAACCCCATCCTATGATCATTTACGTTCTTTTGGTTGTCTTTGTTATGCAAAAAATCTCTCACGCACTCTGCACAAGTTTTCTCCTCGTGCCATCCCTTGCATCTTTGTTGGGTATCCTCCTAATCACAAGGGTTACTGGTTATATAGTTTGGTTACCAACACATATCTTACTAGTAGGGATGTACTTTTTTATGAAGACATATTTCCATTTATCTCTGCAGACCATTCTTCTTCCTCTACAGTGGTTCCTTTACCTGTCACAGATAGTCAGACTTTTGTTGATCTTTCAACTCTCTTTCCAAACCCATCTGTCAATCCTTCATCTTCTTCAGTTTCAGACACTATTATTTCTTCTCCATCATCTTTTTTGAACTTGGACACCAATAATTCTTCATCATCAGATATGGTTCCCGTCTCCTCTATCACAAATTTTGACTCTATTTCTCAGCCTACTGACTTGGTTTTTGCTGGTCCACGACGCTCCAGTAGACCTAGGCATTCCTCTATACTGCTCAAAGATTTTGTGTGCAACCATGTTACAGGCCCATCCATGTCCATCTCATCTCCAGGTAATTCTGTTTACCCTATTCAGGCCCATTTATCTTTTTTTAACAATTCTTCTTATCAGGCCTTATTGTCCAGTTTATGTACCCAATCTGAACCCAAGTCCTATAAGCAGGCTGCTCAAAGTCCATTATGGCAGACTGCTATAGCTGAAGAAATGAAAGCTCTTATGCAAAATAATACATGGTCCATTGAAAAGTTACCACCTGGAAAACAACCCATTGGCTGTAAATGGATTTTTAAAATAAAACATAATGCTGATGGGTCAATTGATAGGTATAAGGCCCGCTTAGTAGCCAAAGGATATACCCAATTAGAAGGACTCAATTATCATGAAACCTTTGCGCCAGTTGCAAAAATAGTTACTGTGAGAAGCCTTATATCCTTGGCTGCCTATCGAAAGTGGGATTTATATCAATTAGATGTCAAAAATGTCTTCCTTCATGGGGATTTGGATGAAGAAGTGTATATGCGTCCCCCTCCGGGCCATACACATAATGGAAACCCACTAGTTTCAGATCTGGTGTGTAGACTTCACAAGTCTCTTTATGGGCTTAAACAGGCCCCAAGACAGTGGAACAAAAAGCTTGTTGATGTGCTAATTCAATTGCACTTCAAACAATCACTTGCGGATGCCTCTTTATTTGTTTACAATGATGGTGTAATCTTCACAGCTCTTTTAGTTTATGTTGACGACATCATCCTTACCGGGTCCCATCCTGATCATGTTACTCAAACAAAGGCCCAGCTTCATCAATTTTTCCAGATCAAAGATTTGGGGTTGCTCACATATTTTTTGGGCATCGAGGTTGTGTCCACTTCTAATGGTTTGTTGCTGTGTCAACAAAAATATGCAATGGATATATTAGGGGATTCAGGCTTCCTTGGTTGCAAACCCAACCCATTTCCCATGGAACAACATTTAAAGTTAGACAATGAATCTGATACTCCTCTTCAAGACCCGGCAGCCTATCGTTGTCTCATTGGCAGATTGATTTACTTGACGGTCACTAGACCGGATCTATGCTATGCCGTGCACAATCTCAGCCAGTTCATGCACAGTCCTAGGGAGCCGAATCTCAATGCTGCTCATCGAGTCCTGAGGTATATTAAGGGCTCACTTTCTCTTGGGCTTAATATGACACCAGCCCATGAACCAGTTTTGACTGGGTATTGTGACTCTGATTGGGCCAGCTGCCCTTTCACTCATCGATCTACTACTGGTTACATTACATTTTTTGGTGATTGCCCTCTTTCATGGAAAACTAAGAAGCAACTTACCGTTTCACGGTCCTCCGCCGAAGCTGAATATCACTCTTTAGCATCACTCACATGTGAAATCATATGGTTAAAGGCGGTTTTCACTGATTTGGGGTTTCTTCATCCAGCTCCAATATCTGTATATTGTGATAGTCAGGCAGCTCTTCATATAGCAGCCAATCCGGTTTTTCATGAGAGAACGAAACATATTGAAGTGGATTGCCACTTGGTTCGGGAAAAACTGCAAAGTGGTCTTCTCCAACTGTTTCACATTCGATCACGCTTACAACGGGTTGATATTTTAACTAAACCATTGGGCCAAGGTTCTTTCTCCTTGTTCCTTGACAAGCTAGGACTTCGGTGCCTCCTGTGTCCGCTTGAGGGGGGATATTACAATGTAATAAGCACGTGTAATAGCCACGTGTCTAAGAGTACATTCTATGTATTTATATTGTAGCTTTGTATAAATACGATGGAGTAACAAGAATAAAGATATAGAGAATTCCAGAACTTCTACGTGTTTACCAGAGTAATAGTTTCAAAACTCAGAATCAGGTAAGGATCGATCTCCATCAATTCCAATTTGAAGCTGCTCGGAATCAGCCAGACTTTTTTTTGGGTGGGTTGGGTGGTTGGGGTTTAAAGAATCTGTTGAACTCAATTGAAACTTAACGGTAGGACTCAACTATGTAGGAGATTTTCTCTCCATAATTATGCCCCATTGACCAATCATGGCCTAGGAGATATCTCTATATATTAGAATTTGGAATGATTAAAGAAATCCAATCCTACCCAATTAAGGGAATGAGTCCTACTGGCATTGCATTCCTTAATGGGAGGATGCCACATCCCATTTCTATATGTATCTGACTTTTAGGTCTTTTCTAACCTAGGACCGATTTACCTTTGCAGGATATGATTAAATGCATTGGCAAGATCCTGTTGATCTTTATATTTAAAGATATATATTGGCAATTCCACCAACTGCTAACCGATTTTTAAAAGCCATGGGGATCAACAAACAAACAAACCAGCCAATTGACAACCATATTCAGTGGCTGACCCTCTTCGCAAAGGAAGTTCCATCTATGTGTAAAGGATCACATTATTGACTCAACCATTTTCTTTCCTCCGCCACCCTTTACCCGCAAATGAAGAAAAATGGTTTCACTTTTTTCATTGGACTAAGTTTTCCATCACCCACAATCTCTCTTCATCCACAGGTTGTCACATTCATATGAAATTCTTTAAATAATGAGAAGGATATTTCATATATTCATTCAGTAACGAGGAGTAGTAGAATCCTCTCCATCCAAGGTGAAGAAAAACTCTCTCTCTTTTCAATTCTCCCTATTTTTCGGGAGAGATTTTGTCACATGTCAAAACATAGGAATCCCACTGATTTACAGTGCATGATCCACTATAATTTGTAGTCGGATTGGGGATTCATATCCTTTCCTCCCCAAGGTTGGGAGGAGGGGGACGTCCCTGTTGGATGACCGACACGTGGGACTCAGGTGAATTCGAGTCCTCCATCCGAGCTGACACCCTTTGTGGGCTCAGTTTGTCGGCTCGGTGTCGGCTCGGATAGAGGACTCGGATTCACCTGAACCCCATGTGTCGGTGTTGTCTATACTATGCTTATAGAATAGTTTCTGTTATATATATATGTATATGCACTATATAAACTGAAATCTCATGTCTCAAAAAAGCATGTATTAATATGAAATACACCTATGCTCAATATATATATGTATCTATATATATATTTAATATCAACTATATGATATGTCATAATGTAACATACATGGCGTCTTTTTGAAGAGATCGAAAGCAGAGCGGGTTAGTCGTGTTGGTACTCTCCTTAAACGTGTTGCCCTCTATTGGTGCAAAGGTTCCTCGTAAATCGCTTCCAAGATGAAACAACCCTTTGAGCGGATACCCACCCGGTGTGCCGCAGCGGTATATGCGGATCCGGCGGTTGAGATCACTCTCAATAGGAAGGAAAAACGATTCGACTCTTACTTCAAAAGAGAATGGAGAGAGAGAGAGAGGTTGGAGAAGAGAGAGAGTAGATTTCGTACTCTATTGAATGGAATATGCTTGGGGTTGGGCTCTATTTATAGGCCAAACGGACCTCTTGGAGGTGTCCTCCGGATGGGGTGTGACCCTCCGGATCCCGGGAAGGGTGCCCTCCGGATGGACCGTCGGATCATCTTAGTCTCGGATCTTGGTCTAGGTCTAGATGATGTCTTTTAATTTGTAGAGTTGCATCTTGTCACCCTTTTCAAAAGACTGGGTAGGGGTGTTCGACCCGCCCCCCACACCCGCCCCGGCCTGGCGCCCGGGCCTGCGCCCGCCCTGCGTCCGGTCGCGTCGCGGTGCGGTCCGCGGTTCGGCGCGTGTTGGCGGTGTGTGTTGCTTGCTCTCTTCGGGGCTCAAAAGACAAGGTGATATGCCCTATAAATAAAGGTCTCATCCCTCTAACCATAAGCAATGTGGGACTAAACCAATCCTCATTGGTTATGCCACTCAAAACCGAAAAACAAATTTCCCCCAAGCAGAAACGAAATTTTTGGCGCTACTCGAAAGTTTGAAATTTTGAAGTCTTTTCAAACTTAAATTGGAAAATCTGTTTTGACTTTGTTTATTTGACTTTTTCCAACAGTCGGCCATCCAAAGGGGGTGTTCCCCCTCCTCCCGTATCTCTAGCAGGAGAGGATTTGAATCATCGAATTGGAGGATAATACTTATGAGAACCAAACTCTAGGGACTGATCATACTTGAGCTAGTCTAACCTGAATTAGACTGACCCAACCTTATATTTATGAAATTGGGTAAAATGAAGGTCAAAGGAAAAGGAAGGGAAATGAAAAAAATTCTCAAACCCGGAAAAATAAATTTCTATCATCATTAACCCACATGACTATGTTTTTAACTCCAATCCAATCTATTTTTTGTTATTAAATTTCACATTACTTTGCAACCAAATGATTTTCATTTAAAAATAAAATAAAAATTACAACTAAAAAAATATCATTACTAAGAAATTCAAGTAGTTTATAAATTATAAAATCATGTTGAGCAATGTTTATAAAAGTCTCTTCTTTAAGTTTGAAAATTTTATTTTCCTTCCCTTTGATTTCTCTTACAACAAATAAAGTCTAAGAAAAGAAATCTACATGCTACCTACGTGTAATGGAATCTCCACACTCAATGGAGACATGGAAAGGTTGTCGCACGGTTTGTCAATGCTGGTCCACATGTTAGAGAGAGAGAGAGAGAGAGAGAGAGAGAGAGAGAGAGAGAGAGAGAGCCAATATAAACGGCTGTGAGCAGCTGAGAGCTTCAGATATTAATTAAGACACCAAGGGGATGACTGTCCGGAGGTTGGGTGTTTGTTTATAGACTGAGTTAAAGATTTCAAGCCAGGAAAACCTTTTATGCCGGCGGGCACCACTGTCTCCTTTGATGTAATTCTAGACAAGACACTCACTCCGCACCATACTTGCATTACTCTTTACTGTCCCTGAATATGGATTTTTTTTTAAAAGACACAGACTGCACTCTTCACTGCCTAGATTAGTCTCGTATGAAATTTCAGGGTCTAATTCCTTTTTCTATTGATATAAATTCAATGTATCTCAATGCACGTGTGTACCCATATCCAAACATTACTCTACGTGCATTCTTTTAATTCTAAACAGTAACTGGTAATTAGATAAAAAAAACAATAAAAATTAAAAATAGTAATCCATGTAACAATAGAATGTGACGTTTCTGAACTCACAAGATAAATTTGGATTATTCATTTTTATAAGAACCAAACAGAAAATATAATAATATAAATCAAATTTAAATTTTCAATTATTCACTTACATCCTGCTGAATTAATGCTTGTGATAGTTGGGAGATCATGTTCCTTTAACTACAAAGTAGGGCACGCCATTTGTGACTTGTGAGACTTAAACCAGTAGACATAGAGAAAGGAATGATTCAACATTGTCTTATGTCTTATCATAAAACACTGACTTTTGAGTTGTGAAGACAAAACCAGTGGACCTTTTAAAAATTGATTTTTATTGGATGTTTAAAGTCGAAACGACAAATCCTCATACCTAACCCAATCAAAGACCCCTTTTAGACGTTTTAAAATGTCACCTCCCTGGGACATGAGAGATGAAGTGCCAGATGAGCATTTGCAACATAGTGGAAGGAAAAGAATTTTCTGTTCCACTGTTTGATTCATGTATCAGATTGGGGACCAATAATGGACCAATAATAGTATATATGTACGTATTCAGTTGGGGGATAGGGTGGCCATTTCACTTTTTCTATTTTTGGTTCAGATATAGACTACTGAAAATGAATTGTTTTTCCCTACATAATGTTTTGTAATGAATATATTCAGAGGGAGAAGATTCCCATAATGCTAATATAATAAGAATCTTTCATGCCACACAATAAGGATGCGGGAATAATATCATTATGAGGGATCTACAATGTTAGAGAAAAGAGAGAAAGAGTCCCCATGCTAGCTACCATTGTGATAATACATGTTAGTTTAAGAGGAAACAAAGAAGTCGTCTCACGAGTTTGATGAACAATTGATGATTATTTTTTAAAAGGGTGTGGTAATACATGTTAGTTTTTATTTATTTATGGAAGAAAAAACCCTTTCAGTGAAATAACCATCCCACCCCTGATTATTTAAAGGGTTCAAGTGAGAAGGCATACAGAATGGACCGACAACAACACAATAGATAAGAATAAAACTGAAAAGAAAAGAATTCTATTTTCCCAAAACACCTTATGCATATAGTATCATAAAATGAAAGATTATTTATGTCCAATTGAAACAGCAACTTGTTGAATCTCGCCAAAACAACCCCCTATAGTTTTCTTTACCGAGATATCTCTTTTTTTTTTTTTTTTTTTTTTTTTTTTTTGGGTTCCCAGAGATATTTTTTTAGTGCAAGAGGGAGGCTTGGCAGGGAATTGACACAAAGCAAAGGTACCCTTTATTTATTTAATTATTTCTAGGAAGTTAGACTTGGTACATATATATTAGTTGATAGCCTTATAGTGTTTTGATTGGCAGTGGATGACTCTGATTTTTCAATGGTGGTAATAAATGTTAATTTTTATTTATTTATGGGTATTTGAAGGTCGTAGTTCGTTGGTAGAGGATAAAATACAGCCTGAATAATAAATTTCCAACCCGTCATTTTCATTTAAAACCTAAACAAACTCCACTTATTTTTCGCCAAACATTTCATCTCCACTCTCTTTCTCTCTGATTGGCGACAGGTATATATCTGCTCCTAATTGACGGCAACAAGCATCTACCGCACCACCTTGTTGCTGTATTTCATTGGCGGTCAAACCCTAAAGAACACATGGTATGAGAGAACTGCTTCTTTTTTTTTTCCATTATTTTTATTGATCGTTTATAATTTTTGTGTTGTTTTCACATTATTAAATATGCGATTCTATTTAATTAGGATAAGACTTTATTATTATTGTTTTTGTTATATATATTTTTAAAACAATAGATTTTGATGATTTTATTTTTCATTTTCTTATTAATTTTTATGTTTTCATATCGAAATCTTTCCAGCATTTGTCGTATTTTTTCAATGTGCTTTTGAATTTTATATTTTCTATTGGCACATTCTGAATGCTAGTAAAGGGGAAAAAAAAGTGAAATCAATTTGAAAAGAGAAAATGAAAAATTTAGGTTCTCAAACATAATCTTTATTTTTCATCTTAAATACTAGTAATTCAATTTCATAACGTAGTAAAACTTAATAACTAAATCTGTATTTTTTTTTGGAATTAATTACATAATTAATCATGTTAACTAATGACTAAAAATTTTTATTTTGATTTTAATTGAATTTCACTGTCTTTCCTTATTTCCTATTGAATCAAAGGGACCACTATGTTTAATCTTCAAATACTTATATTAGACAAGAATAGAAAACATGTTTTAATTAGCCTCAAAAGAATTTTCTGTCCTGTCTGAAATGTCAAGAGTTAGATAGATGCTTAAGCTTCAAAAACAATATTCTTTACCTAAAAATAAAATAAAATAAAAAAAGGTAATAATTTAAGAAATTTTAGCTTATTTTCACTAGTACCAGAAGGAGGGAGAGATAAACTAAAAATTTCTTGAACGACATGTTATGCGTGAAACTTGATATCATCTTAAGTAAAGAAATATTGTTCTCTCTACCATTGTTTCGAGGTAGTTTACTAGAGGTACTATTGTACTTTCGGGGTTTAGGATTTCTTTTTATATAGGGTGTAATCTTGTAAGGAGAGATATTGAGAGTTGCAATTTCTTTCATTGAAATAGTGGAATCGATGACTGATTGCTCTGTCATGGATATAACTCATACACATTGTGTAGGTGAATTTTGTAAAATCATTATGTGGTGTTCTCTTTCGTTTTTCTTTTTGTTATTGTTCCTTTGTTGTATTATTAATTCCTAACACAATAAGCTATAATTTAGACTGCACTTGATTTTGCTTGGAATGACATGAAATGAAATGATTACTATTTTTGCTAACATATAAATGTAAATAGTGTTTACAAAAAATGAAAATATTACAAAAAGAAATAATATCATTTTTATTAATTAAAAAAAGATCATAAAGACCTAAATCTTATTCTATTAAGTATGTATTTTTTTTATATGGATTGTCGATAAGGTATCAAATAATTTGATTATCTTATTTTTTTTTATCGTATAATACGTACATTTGTTTTTATTAGTGAGAGCGTAATATTATCATTTCACTTTTCCAGTAAAGAATCTTGCAAGGTAATGCCAACTCTAACACTGACATTAATGACAATTTATTTTTATTAAATTTGTGAAATATCCATTATAACTTTGATTTAAAAGACATTTTATAAGAAAAAATAAATAATTAAAGGAATATGCTATGTTCTAAAGGCATCTATATAATGTTCATTTAGACAAACCCATTAAGTATTAACATGCTTGTAGGAGCAGAGATCAATCACTCAATCAGTCAATTATAAACATGACCTTAAAACCAAATGCTATTGGCCGGAATTCAGAACAAGAGATAATCCAATTCTGGTGCTAACCAAACTTGGCTTTTTTGTTTGGACTGATGCCTAACTTCTTGGCTTTTCAATGTTGCTCAGACTTCAGTCTACGTAGTTTTCCTCCAATGCATTTCCTTTCTATCAAAGAATTATGAGAAAAAAAAATAATCTCCAATACCAAACCTAACACAGTTAGCTTTTTATTTAGGAACGAAGCTGCTAGTCCTAATTAATCCACCAAATTTGAGCCTAGATCTTTCTAATTCAGGTTGGTACATTCAACTAGTTAGGTAGTCATTCTAAGGCAATATATGTTGGAAATAATCTCACAGTAACTTATATATTTGAGAGTCTCTTCATTTACAAGTTGGAACTTTTGATATGGAAACTTAATATGGTATCAGAGTTCCAACTTCCTTTTTATGATCGCCCAAAATAAATATCACAAATACCATATACACTGCCACCCAATAAAAAGACAACACGTGATCAAGGAGAGTGTTAGGAATAATCTTATATTGGTTCATATACCTGAAAATTTCTTGACTTACAAGTTCGAACTTTTAACATAAAAACTTAATAATATATATTGTGACCTTGCATGCCCCAATGGCTGATGCATTCCTTTATTTACTAGAAAACCCTTTCTTGCTCAATTTAAGGTCACCATTATATTAATTTTGTTTGTTGAATTAGTTAGGTTCCTCCAGGGATAGATCTGATCGGATGATCTAATTATCCAGCTTCTCTCATAATTTCTGGTAGGTGAGTACTGATCAGTAGTTTAAGAGGAAGCAGTACTACTAGCTAGCATGAAGTTCATCATCTAAGACTAGTGGGCATAAAGATGGTCGGATCCAGACTTGTCTAGATCCAACTTTGCTCTGGTGAATGATTTGATATGTATGCTGTACCCATTAATGTGGAATAATATATGAACCACAAAGCTGTTGGAGAGGCGATGTCTTGTGGCCTCAAGTTGGTGTAGGGTTTACATGGGAGTAATTTTGGAAATTAAATCTTTAATTTTTTTATTTTTTTTATTTTAAATAGTTAGTTTTTGAGGTTATTATTGTGATGGATGTATTTTTTTTGTAAAAGAAAGAGAACTTGTAATCTCCATTGTTAGTGAAAATTTGCTCTCATTTCTGTGTGAATATATATATATATATATTTTTTTTGCTAATGACGAATATCTAGACTTTTGGCCTGATTAATCGTACGGGTTTATAACCGCATGGACTGGGTTATTTTAGGTTGAATGAGAACCATTTCATCACTTGCACCCATAACAGAAAAGAAAGAGCACTTAA
Source organism: Protea cynaroides (assembly GCA_028583415.1). Classification (NCBI taxonomy): domain Eukaryota; kingdom Viridiplantae; phylum Streptophyta; class Magnoliopsida; order Proteales; family Proteaceae; genus Protea; species Protea cynaroides. Next base: position 70,968,469 of record CM053265.1, on the reverse strand, counting down.
CACCCCGTATGAGTGATCCTAAGACAGTAAGAGGAGTCGAACTCAGTACCAACTTCCACATCCTGACACGTAGACTCCTTGCCAACTGAACTATATCCCCTTGGAGTTGTCTCTATGTGAACATAAGCACGCTCTCAAACCGCATATATCATTGCAATGTGTGATTGTTTTTCTTTTTATTTTGTTGTGATTTTCTAGGTCGTAAATAAGGTTCGATTTCTACAAAGCAACTTGGTTTCAAATCGAATTTATATATATTTAATTGGATAAATTCATGTGAAACTGGGCATTGCAAATGAATGTGGGTTGATTCTAAATTCGAAAAAGCAATCAAATACAAAATGGGATATTGATAGTCCTTGTAATATTGGATTCCATAATAATTTATGGAGAGGAGTATTCCAGTCCAGCTGAGTGTATTCTGTACTTGCATTAAATCCCATTGGATGAAAGCTAACACAAGTATCCAAGATGAGAGATAAGAGGTCATTTGACCGCCACAGGAGAAGATGTAGGGGGAACAATCAGACATAAAACATTTTCCATAATTTATGAATTTATACAACTAATCATTATTATTGCATCAAACATTATAATTCATATGTATACATATAAATTATAATATAAAATTTTGAAGTATATTTTTTGGGGAAGTTTTATTTTATATAAGTAGGCCTCGAGGGGATTTGAACTAATAACCTCTTAATTCTGGGGTGTTAGTTTTTACCAACTGAAATATTCCCTTGGGGTTTTATGGAGAAATTTTAAGATTCCTTACTCATGTGTTTTCAATCCAAATGAAATTGAACAAATGGCAAAATGAAAACCTTCGATAATGCAAAAGTACCAACAAGATGCAAAGACATAAATGGGAAGATATGTCTATAATGAATCATATATAATTCAATTTATGTTCAAAATTGATTATGTGGTCCTCCCCAGACTCCACACTGATGGGAGTCTCATACACTAGGTACGTCTTTTTTTATATTAAATTCATCATATGATCACCATAATCTAATGGACATCATTCTTCCTCTTTGTCCAAAGATTCTTTATCTGTACTCTCTATTGGGGAATATATATATATATATCTATATATATATATATATATATATAGTTGGGGAAATAAATGAAAAAATCCATTGGCTGTCAATTGAGTTCTTATAGTTGGTCTGACTTACATCAAATCATTAACCAGAATTGAAAATTCTAACCCGTTCATTCTATGCCCTAAAACTCCAACTAACATTGGGGTTGGGTGCGGTTAATGTATACACGTGTACACCATGGGTTGACTTTATTTCGTACTTAATTGAATGTCTAAACTAACGTACGTGCATCTAACACACGTAATGACAGCGCACGAGGGGGTGGGTATAAATGACAAATTAATTGGGACCACAACATGCATGTATTCAATGGAGTATCCATCACATATACTCTGTCAAGTACTGAATCAAGTTGCATAGATTGATCTCAACTCTCATGCACGTGCGTTTATAATTGAAGTCATAAATATATAAACCACTCACAAGTCACACACATGGATCTAGGGATCGGATCATATCGGTAAAAGTGGCCGATCCAGATCGAGTTCAGTTGGACCCTGACTGATCCGTGTGAAACCCATATGTGGGCATGGTTGGCAAGGGTCGATTGCCGAGATGTTTAAAAATATAAGGGAATTTTGGGACTGATCACAGGCCAATCCCGATCTGAATTTGGGTTGCTAGCGGCCACCTTGTTCCCAAATCCATGCACTTCAACCTTGATTACACCTAAGGGTGCAAGAAAAGCATCAAAACTTTTTATCGAAATTGACTTGAATTGTTTACACCAGAATCGACAAACCATTTAATAAACAGTTCGATTTTGGTTTCAATTTTCATACCGTCTACCATTTAACCCAAATACATGCATAACCATATAGACCATTTAAACTGGTTAATTCTTAGCTATAGAAACCTCTAATCTATAACCCTAAACTAAGCCAAAACTAATCTTAACTTAACCTAAACCACACACACACACACACACACACACACACACACACACACACACACACACACACACAAAAGCTCTCTTTCTCTCTTAATTTCTTACTCTCCATCTTTTGTTTCTAAACTGTCCACCCCCTTTGGATTTTTTAGTTTTCAGAAAAACCCTTCGGATATAAATGTCATTGGATTAATGATACTTTGGTTGTAAATCTCTAATTTTAAAAGGTGGTCATTCTTTTAAAATCCTTGAAATATAAATTCTAAGAGTTGATCCTTAAAATGACATTTAATCGACGTACAAGTCAAATTTGAACAGAAAAAGGATGGATCAGTTTTTAGTTAAACGATTATGATATATTGTAAGATTATTTTTTTAAATATTAAGAAAATTGATTAACGACAACAACATTGTTTAATGGCAATCGAGTCATTTAAAAACTAATAAAAGGAATTAATGCGTTAAATCGTCTATGAACTGTAAACAAAACAGTTTAATGAACAACCAATTAATATATATAGTTGTTGAGACTTTGTGATATCGACAGTTGGTTACCACATTTAACACTCCTCACTAAAATTATAAAGGGATAATTTCAGCTACCACAAAAAAAGAATTGATTAAATCACCTACCACCCAAGTTGTTTAAAAAAATCACCTACCATCCAAGTTAGACAAACGTTAGTCCATTTATCGACGGAAAAAAATTGAAATTGTATGTGGACATTTATACCCTTGTCATTTTAAACAAAGTAAAAAAAAAAAAAAGGAGAAATTGAAACAAATGATTATACCGGTGTGCAGGCATTTGGGGGGATTTTAAATTTTTGCACCGTTGACGGTGATGAGCTCCATGGAAATTCTAGAAAATCGAGGTTTTATCTCTGGTTTCTCAAGGTGAACCTTCGTTTGCAGCATTACAGATTTCTCCATTATTAAAATTATCCAGAAATTTGTTTCTTTGTTTGTTTGATGTCTGGATTAGGTCGATTCCAGGGGTTTTCATGACCACGAACAAAACCAGCAAATTGTTTCCTGTAAGTTCAAGAACTCAGATTCTCTATGATTCTTTCTGAGACTTTGGATTTTATCATATGAATTCATTTGGAACCAGATGTAATTTGGGAAAAAACGGAATTTTCCCCAACTGAGACACCTGAAAATCAGAAAACCAGAAAGCTCACTCTGTTCTTCCTACTCCTTTCTGGTTCTCTTTAAATTCTCTGAGTCAACCCCACCCACGATCTCATCCTTCAAACTCGGACCTAATCGGATCCTCTCTAATGCTGTGTCACAAATGAACTCGAACATGTTGAAGCTGTTCTTTGAATGAACACAACAATAACATATATTGTGCTTGTAATGATGAAATCAAAACACTGAAAACAGAAACCAAAATTTAGGGTTTTAGAAGAACTTAAAGTGAATATATATACCAAGAAATTATCGAGATCCTGTTTTTCATGATAATGATGACGACGATGACAATGGTGGGAAGCGTAAGAATGAAGGAGATGATGAGCATGCTTGAGCTGTGCATCAATGAGAGGTAAATGATCGATTGGAGTAGCTACACGAAGACACCCAACATGAGCCTCTAGAAGCTGCTCATAGAGTGGGTGGTTAGAGATCGCCGCCTTCAGTTGCCGCTATTGTTCCCCTGAAAATGTTAGTGACACTGACATTGGCGGCGTATCATCGTTTAATCCAGCAATATTTGAACCACCACCGCCTAGGATTCCTAACAAAGAATGAAAAGGCCCTAAATCTCTTCCACGAACACGATTTGCAGAGACGATTTGGAGAGAAACCAAAGAAAACGATCGCCATTTTCTCCCATTTATCCTGAACTACAATTTTAAAACTAGCCTAATTCATTTTTGTCTATCAGATCTTAAAAAATAAATAAGGGTAAATTAGATTTTTTTTTCCTTACAATAAGGGTATTATTATCATTTATGTATTTTCTAACGGCTGACATCAGTAACTAACGGCTCTGGTAGTTGTTTTTGAATTTTTTTGATAAACGTTTATCTAACTTGAATGGTAAATGATTCGATCAATTCTTTTTGGATGATAACTCAAATTTTTCCAATTATAAAATTTTGTTTATAATTGCAACTGTCAAGACGGAAATCAAATGATGATATTATTATTATTTTTTTGTTTGGTAAAAAAATGATGATAATAAGTATAGCACACTCTTATTACCATCCCTAACCACCCAACACGCAAACGTGCATTTCATCCATCAAGCACATCATAGCCACTTGAAAGTCAATCCCTTGAAAATAACATTTTTCTAACTCTATTATCACTACTTTTCCTCAATTTATATAATAAAAAAAATATAACAAAGAAAAGAAATCCATCAGGCTGCTTGGAAAATCTAGAGTATAATTTAACCGTATGTATGTGTACTTTTTATAGAATTTCATTATCATTCATATTTAATGAATTCTAGATTTTAAAAACAGGTCTTACATCACATCGACAGTAATAAGATCTAATAGAAAATACATGTATGTGCAAGGAAATTGAACTAAAATATCTAATGCCTCTGTACGTAGTGGCACAGGGACCACAAAACCTACCAGTAATTTATTATTATTATGATTTTTTGGCTAATGACAGGTATCTAACTCTTATTATTAATTAATTAACCAACCTATTTTGCATTAATGAACCATTAAACAAAGTTTGGGATGAGTTGATCATTTGTTTTCACTTCCTCCAGTGATGTTGCTGCTCTTGATTGGTATAGCTAGACAGACTATGATAGTCTAGAACATACAGCCCAGAAAATTTCCATATGAAGAGAGTATTTGATGTTGAAGAAGAAGCCGCAGTGTGGGAAGGAAATTACAGAGAAGGAGGGAAATGGGGTCCAGCGCTTGAAGAGTCAAGCTTTTGCTCACACCTCACCAATTCAGTTTTCATATTCCATTCTCTCAGAATGATTATAAAATAAATAAGAGAGACAAAGTTCTACGAGTGGAGATCATCTTTCCACGCGGTAACCATTTCACATTTTGGGAGTCATTTATAAATTATAGGGAAAATTATTCAGTCATTTCCTTGACATTTTATTTACTACCTCCTTTATAAAATGAAACTTATAACATTATAAAATGGAACTTATAACATTTTAGTCCATTCTGTAAGAAAATAGACTGTAATTATTGATGTAAATATACTTTATTTTTTTAAAATACCAAAAAACCTTTATTCCATTGAATTACCTTTTTACCACTAGTAGTGTTTAAGACAATTCAGGTGTTTTTATCACTATCGATTTTTTTAATCTTGGGAGATATCATTCCTAATGAATTACTTAGACTTTAGGATTTAATTTTGATTAAATAAGATGTGAATTCGCTTTGTAAATAGAGGTTATTTTGGTCAGTAAAAAATATAGGTTAACACTTTAGTTTTAAGGAGGTACATATAAGTCAATAAGTGTCGGAGGATGTCCATATAATAAACCAAAAGTCAAGAAGAGGTTCGAGTAATTTATTCTAAATTGTAAAACTCATCTCAGAACTCTATGGCGAGTGTGAAACCCACCTCAATCTAAGTTGCGGGTTCTCACATTGTCAATGGGTCGGAAGATGTGGCTGCTTACCACGTGGGGGAGGATCCGGACACAAACTCTACTCTCTTTGATTGGTTTTCGAAGCTCCAAACATTTAACGAAGCCCATGTAACTTATCTCCATGGCCTCTCTTTCTCTCTCTTATTTGGCACTCCCAAACCCATGACGTCTTGTCCTCTTCCCTCCACCTTAGTCTATATATAAACGTCAGCTAGCTCCTACTCCCCACCAAGCTCTTCATTAACTTCACCGTATCATCTTCATCTTCCTCTTCAAGTCTCTGCAACAACAAAAACCCAACAAATTAACATCTATTAGACATTCTCTTCTGTTTTTTATGGCTCGAGTCACCACTCTTTCGCTCCTCCTCTTCATGGTTGTATTGGTGTCCTTCTTACCCTCTTTGGATGCAAGAAAGCTCAAGAACACAGTAGATGAGAAAAAGGGGAAGAAGATATCCTCTTTGCTGCTCCTGTTGAGTGCCCTTCCGAAGGGCACTGTACCACCTTCATCTCCTAGCAAGAAAGGTCACTCCATGATCATCGATGGGAAGCTTTTTCACATGAATCACATGGGCATCAACTATCAGATCTTACGGCGGTCGGTACCCAGTCCGGGAGTCGGTTACTAGACTCAATCCTTCTTTCCTTTTTCTTTCCAAACATCATGGAATTCTTTCTTCTTTATTTTCTTTAATAATTCTTTTGGTGAGCTTAGGTTAAATGAGCTACTGTATAAGAAGGAATGTACAGAAACGAACGGGATCTACTTCCTTCATTGGTTTCTTCTCTTTTTCCTTCCTATTTGCTTCAGTATCAGTTTTGGAATATAATCCATAATTAGTAGTGTTGTGTTACTCAAAATTTTCTACTTGTAACAAACTAGGTTACAATACATATTGTAACCACCAATTTTTACCAGTTGGATTTGCATCAATCCCCCTGTATATTCAGGTTTCCATGATGACTCAATGGGTTTGTATTAAAAAGAATCAATGACAATTATACGTTGTAACAATCCTTAAGGGTGTCAACGGGTTGGTTCGGGTTGGTTTTAGTCTAGGCCTAATCGGTGTCGGGCTTTAAAGGTCTTGACTGAAACATGTCCATTAAAAGGTTCGGACTGAGTGGACTGCACTGTGCACATTAACTAATGAGCCAATCCGGTTTTGGATTGTTATCAGGCTGGTTCGGATTGAAAATCTCAATGGAATCCATTAAGGCCATCTAAAAGGCTGAAGTAGTGAAGGTAGAGTTTAATATTCGGTCTAAATCAAATATCGATTTGATTCGGGCTATTATCGGGTTCAGACTCATCGGTCCATTTTTTTGGGCCGGTTTTAGGCTAGCCCGGTAGATCAGGACCTATAGATATGTCATACCTCAATCTAAAACATGTCCAATAACAGTTCAATTCAGATCGATCCAGACTATCAGTTCGGTCCCAAAATTGACACCTCTAATAATCCTTATTACATTTGTGGTGAAGAATATAATGCTACTAAATGACTTTACAAAGACAACTGGCTGGAATACGACTGGTCATAGATCATACATCATATACGGTGGAAGGACATAAATGTAATAATCAATTTTGGTAAGTACTGTGCTTTCCTAAGTATGAATAGAAGGCCTACAAGGCTACAATTGAATATAGTTGTAGGCAATTATCTAATTGTAGTTTCACCCACCTAGACAAAGACTGATAATGAATATTGAATAAAAATTTGCACCGGTGATATATAATATCTGCTGTAATTCCCTATACAAAATAATTCCATTAATGTGCATTTCATGTATGCTCATTCTTAATTTTCGCACTATCCACCTCCTACCCCTAATTATATATAAAATAAATAACTTTCCATTCTTCCACAAAAGGGAGTTGGCATGTATCTGTAACATTAGAAAGCATCATTTTGTTTGTTTCCTTATATGGTTAATGGATGAAAATACCCTAAATTTTCATTTACAATTTTTTTTTTGATAGAAATTTACAACTTATGTGACTTAGTGTGGACAAGATCAGTTCTTAATTCAAAGATCGGTTGTTGAGAAGTGGACGTAAGTAAAGGAAGAAAATTATATATATATATATATATATATATATATATATATATATATATATATATATATATATATATATATATATATATATATATATATGAGAAATTTTCACGTACCTAAAAAACTTTCGAAACACATCACTTATCATCCAAGTTTTTTAAAAACATCATATACCATCCAAATTTTCCCGATAGTCCATTAATTGACGGAAAAGAGTTGAAATTGTGTGTAGACGTTTATACCATTTTCTTCTTCCTCTCTATTTCTCTGCAACATTTATCAAAAAAAAAAAAAAAAAATCCTTTCCAATTGCAATGAGTCATCACACTGATTGCTCCAATCTTCTATTTTTTCTTTCTTGCAATTTTTCTTTAAGGGTTTGAAACCCCAGCCGTACAAACCCATTTAACCCTCTTCAAATCTGCCGCAAAGAAGGGACCGAACCCCTTCACGGCTCTCACTCTCTTTGGTTTTTTTTTTTTCTTTCCTGGTTTCTCTCCCTCAAAATCCGCCGACCAACTCCAATCCTCTGAGAAAGCTGGAAACAAAAAATAAGAAAAAAATATTCTTCAGATTTTCCAAGGAACAAAGCTGCATTGAATAACTTTAATCCTAGTTAAAATTATTTACCTACTTAAATTCTTTAATTTAAGGCAGTGGGAGATTATCGTTAGAAAATTTCTCCTTGCATTCTTCCATATTAATCCTACTTCAAATTATCTTCCCATTTAAATTCCTTAATTTAAAACGGTGTGAGAAACTTCTCCTTCCATCCTTCTATTCTCATACATATCTAACATAAATTTTTTTATTTTTTTTTATTTTGGCTCTTTGGGGATCTTTTTTTAGAGATGATCCGATGGTTGGAAACTCTGTAGATTCTCTACGAGGTCTTCTCTTCTGTATAGTTCTATTCAAATGGGATGAGATAATCATAGAACATTTCCTTGTTTCCTATGATCCCCCAACCTGAAGCTTACCTGAATGACAATGGTTCATGAAGTATCACCATTGGTAAACTGCAAATGTTATTTTTTTCTTTTTAATATAAAACTCCAATTTGCAACAATCAATCCAGAAGAATAGATTAGGTTCCACGATTTGGGATCTTGATTTTGGGAAACGATTGTGATGGGATTTTGCCCTATTCCAACTAAGAAAGAGAGAGAGAGGTACCGTCATTGGTAAATTGCAAATTTTTTTTTTAAATGTAAAACTGCAATTTGCAACCATCAATCCAAAAGAATAGATTGGGTTCAACAATTTCTAAAAAATCAGAGTTCATCTGTAGTTGGATGGGTCTGGTATACAATCGAGTTCATCTAAAGATGAAAGAAATGAATTGCAGAGGGACATTTCTCAATTTAATGTTCCCACTGCTACATTCCCGCTTGTCTGGATCAACCTTTGTAAATCCCTGCAAAAATGTTGCAGAGAGAGGAAGAAGAAAAGGTTAAAAATAACTAAGGGTAAACTCGATTTTTCCCCTAAAAATAAGGGTATTACTGTCAATCCAGAATTTGTTAACTGCTGACATCAGTATCTAAGACATCAGTATCTAACGGCTCCGTCATAAGGCTTTGAGTCATTTTGATAAACGTTTGGGAATTTTGGGTGGTAGGTGGCGTCTTTAAAAAACTTGGGTGGTAGGTGATGTTTCGTAGAGTATTTGGGTATTACGTGAAAATTTCCATATATATATATATATATATATATATATATATATATATATATATATATATATATATATATATATATATATATATATATATGAGGAAAAATTAATGATGGGGAAGGAAAATGAGTGAGTATAAAAGGAAAAAAAAATTATTTGGTAAAAGTATAAAAGAATTGGATATAGCATTGGATATGTTAAGTTTTTATCTCAAAAGTTCGAATTTGTAAGAGAAAAGACTCTCACATACATAAAACACCCAATGTTTCAGTCTCTAAGCAAAATTGTGGGATTATTCCCAACACTCACCTTCACGTGTTGCTCTTCTTTTAGATAACTATATACGTGACAAATATGGTCCCACTTTTGAGTGACCATAATGAGGAACCTGAAGCTTTAATACCATGTTAAGTTTCATCTCAAAAGTTCGAATTTGTAAGAAAAGAGACTCTCACATATTTAAAGCACCCAATGTTTCAAAATCTAAGCAAAATTGTGGGACTATTCCCAATACTCACCCTCACGTGTTGCTCTTCTTTTAGGTAACTAAATACATGATAAATATGGTCCCACTTTTGAGTGACCATAATGAGAAACCTAGAGCTCTAATACCATATTAAGTTTCATCTCAAAAGTTCAAATTTTTAAGTAAAGGGACTCTCACATATATAAGGCACTCAAAGTTTCAATTTCTGAACAATATGAGACTATTCCCAATAGGATAATGCTATCATTCTGTTAATTTGTTTGTTTCCAATTATTTGTCATTCAACTCAACCCAATTCAGTTTTATCCTAATTAAATGGGCTGTTCGGCTACATCGATCTTCTATATCTCCATGTATTCAAAGTCGTCACACCTTGGAGTGTCTTACTTATTACACAATTGCTCACAGAATTCGTATTTCCAACAAAAAATAAAAATTGTATATTTCCTCTTTCTAAAAACTAAACGAATGGAAAAGGGACTGTACTATTTGGTGTGTTTCATACGAAAACGAGTGCTCCTTCTCAGAAAAACTGATGAAGTATTACTAACAACTTCTACCATAAATATTGAGCAAAAAACTAAGGAGCAAATCTGATCATAGAATTTCAAAGGGCTCCACAAACCACCCCTCACCACTAAAATCTTCTCGGGTCGGCAGAGCAGATCCATGTGGCCTTTCATATCACATGTGGGGCATTCTTTGACTTCATCAAGAGGTGCAATAGCTGTGGATAAAAATCCTCTCCGTGGTAGGAGTTTTCTGTTGCTGATCCAAAGGCTGAAAATCAGTCGATTCGCCTATTAATACATAAGGAGGTGGACCAACTGAAATCCCGCCCTTAGCAGACGACAGATCAACGGAAAGAATTTCTACACAATAGCTGTGGGCAGATGTGAGTCAGTCCACCAACATGATGAATGCAATTTCGAAACTTTAGCTTGAGGTTTGAACTACAACCTTATTCCCTTTTGATCCCATGCCATCATTATCACATGGGCGGTTTCCATTATGAAGGAGGAAATAATCTTACTAAACTCCGACTTTGACACGTTTCTAGCTGCCTCCAAATTGGAGGAATGAGAGAGAGAGAGAGAGAGAAACACATATTATAATATATTAACTTTACTTGGTCTTCTCGAACTAGACTAATGAGATAAAGATAGGGCATGAAAAGGTGTAAGTTAGGTAAGCACGAGGTTGACAAGTTTTTCTTCTGTCTTTGGTGGACAAACCAAAGCATTACCTTCTCGTAGCTGTCTTTGACTTCCTTTGTTCCAAAGTCCAGAGAGAAAGGCTGTGTGTTAAGCACTCGTGTTATCATCCAAATCCAATCTTTAAACAAGGAAGGAACCATTAGGGATCCGTACCAGAATATTAATTAAGCATCAAAACGCGCTGCTGAAATAACCTCTATTAGGCTGCAACAGGTCAGGTTATAGGTTGGATTTTTAAAAACTTCAGTTCAATCCGAGTCTACTTAGTTGGGCCTAGGTTTGTCCAGGCCTTGATTCAGGGATTGAAAAATCCAATTCTAACCTGCCCTCTAGGCCAGGCCAGGCCAGGCTAATCTTGATTGATCCTGACAATAGAGAGAGGAAAGGGAGATGCAAGGTTGGGTCAGGCCGAGGAGAAGAAGAACGAACATGAGGAAGAAGAAGAAGAAGAAGGAAGAAAGGAAGGAAGGAAGAACAAGAGGAAGAAGAAGAAGACATGGTCAGGCTTAGCTCAAAGCCTCAACCCTGCCCGGCCTTGACTCACATGCAACTAGAAATTCCTAGCCCTGACCTATTCTTAGGGTGGGTTTAGGCTGACAGGGCCAAACTTGCACCTTTACTCTCTATGTGTTTAATATCAACAACAAAGTACGTGTGTGTTAGATTGACCAACATGTGGTCGTCTAAATAGACACATATGTACATCAATATGTGGTGGTCTATATAACCACGTGTATGTTTTCTGTTATTTTATTATTATTCTCATCTTTTGTATAAATACCTAGTTTTGTAATTTTTAATTAATAATGAGAAGTTTCTAGACTGTTTCCTCTCAAACTCTCTGGTTTATCATGTTCCCTCTGAGTAGTTCTTAACATTGTATCAGAAGGGTTTTTTTTTTTCAATTCTTCCACTGATCTCCTCTAAAATTGCTTCATTTGCTTCGTTTTTTCATTGTTAGCTTCTTATCTACAATTGTTTGTTCAATATTCTTGTTCAGAGTTTCGAAATTCCTTCAAGATCTTATTTAGGGATTCGTTTTTTTTTCAAGATTCTCGATCTTGTTCAGTTCTTTCTCCAATCATGACTACTGCTTCACCGATTTCATCATCTTCTCCTTCCCTTTCTTCAATTTCTCCATCCGTTCTGTATCCCTCTGATGACCCAGGGCATGTCCTGGTATTTAAAACCATTGACAACAACAATTTTCCTACATGGCGTCGAGCCATGCGTGTTGCCCTTGGTGCCAAAAACAAATATGGATTTGTCGATGGTTCTTTCAAGCGTCCTACTAATGATGATGATGCTATTGCTGCCTGGGATCAATCGAATCTCATGGTGATGTCCTGGCTGTATAACAGCCTCAATCCCAACCTTCATGACAGCGTTCTTTACGCCAACATTTCACGAGAACTTTGAGTTGATCTTGAGTTTCGATTCAATCGAAGTAATGGTCCTTGAATGTATGAGTTGAAGCGTCAAATTGCTCTCCTCCGCCAAGATGCAATGTCAGCCTCCGATTATTTCTCAACTCTCAAAATCCTTTGGGATGATATTGGTTCTAATTTTCAGTCAATCGAATGCAATTGGGGTGCTCATTCCAGCATTTGTCCTACTCATTCCAAGTCTGCCGATCACATCGAGAATGAGAAAGTATTTCAGTTTCTATTTGGTCTCAATGACATTTATGGTACAGTTCGAATGCAGATTCTTACTATGGATTCTTTGTCGATCGTTGGTAAGGCCTACTCTTTAGTCTTATAGGAAGAAAAACATCGTGGTATATTTCTCCCTCAGGTAACTCCTGCTCTTGACTCAATGGCACTTGTTTCTGCCCATCCACCTTCACTCCTCTACTTCAGATGTCACTGATCGATGTCGTCCCTATTGCACACATTGTCACAAAAATGGTCACTACCGTGGCACTTGTTTTGAAATTCATGGTTACCCTCCCAGATTTGGTCAACGACAAACTAGACCAAATTCTTCTCATATTCATGGTTCTTCACAGTCTCCTTCATCGACTGTATCTCCACATACAAATTCCCATATCAATGGTCCATCAACTCATGCCCATAATGCAGAAATTTCATTTTCCACTTCTACAATCAACCAAACTGATGCTTCACCTACCCCACAATTACCTCCACTAACTGCAACACAATACGAACAGTTGCTCCATTTCCTCAATTCGCCAACATCAGCCAATTTTGCAGGTACACAACACTGCCTCTTAGTTACTTTACCTTTATCTGATATCTGGATTATTAATTCCGGCGCCACAAATCACTTTTCCCCATTCATACTTTATTAACCCCTGTTTCAACCACAAACCACAAACCAGTTGTCTTGCCTAATGGCCCTACACACCCTATTACACATTCCAATACCCACTTGTCCCCTAATATTTCTTTACAAAATGTTTTGCATACTCCTAAATTTAATTTCAATATTTTATCTGTTAGTTAATTGACTTCTTCTCTCAAATGTTTAGTAACATTTTTTTCCTAATTATTGTGTGTTTCAGGACTTATCAACGAAGAGACTGATTGGTCAAGGACGGCTATGTGATGGATTATATCATTTCATACCTGAAGTTCTTCCTAGCACTTCTGACCTTTATCTTCTCCCTGTTGTTGGACTTTATGTTGTCATTGTTGACAACTTGGCTAATGTGATAGTGTTTGTGAGCATACAGTCAGAAAAATGAGGAGAGAGAGTGTCAGTACAGGAGAGAGAGTGTCAGTGCAAATGGTAAAACTGGAGCAACCTCAAACAACCTCGTAGTTGGGTTTTACAGTGTTCTACATCTCTTATAGTGTGTCTCAAATGGCTTGCAGCGAGTTAAATGACATTCTACATCAAGTTTGATGAGAGAGAATATTTATGGGCCCCATTGGTGATGTGGCACAATTTCTGGTGATATGGTCAAGTTTCTGATGATGAGGCAGTGTTGCGGCATCTTAAAGCATTACATGAAGAAAGAAGATGTAGAGAGAGAATAAGGAGAGAGAAACTAGAAAGAGAAAGAGGAGAGAGACTATGAGTGGGACCCACGGGTGTGGTGGCAAGGTGACATGTAAACACGACAGTCCACGGCACTTGGCATGCATGCACGCAAAGTTTTAAGTCTAAATTCCTAAGTTTTATAGACTTTTAACTTTGGGCCTATTTTTGGTGGATCCCGCAACAGTTTTATGGAGATCCATCATTGAAAAGATGTATAGCATCGAGTTATCTTTCCAACGCAACTTGAATTGCTCAATTCCGACTTCGGATGAGGGAGATATCTTAGTTTTCATCGAAACAATCGAAAACGGCCAAAAAATCAAGCTCTCGGTGAGTAAAAGTGATACAGGGAAAACAGTAGCATTATCTAAAAGTTGAAGGGTCTTTTACAATTATCAAGAGTTGAGGGAGAAGGCTGAAATTATCATAAAATGTGTTTAAATTTCTTTTGGATGGCTCAGAATGAGCCACATCGTCAAGATCCAGATCGGATGGATCTGAAAAATGCGGGCTCATGTGTATCTCATTGGTTCCACCTAGATTCCATCGCGAGTCTTGTGATTGGTCGGTTGCAACATAATATGTTGCGTCGCACCGCATGTAGAAGGTCTGGTGATTCAATGTGGCGCACGCGCATTACGACAGTGAGAAGATGCATATCGAATGGCCGCACGCTACTCCAATTTTCGTAGACGTGATCTGGCTAGATCCGACGGATGAAGATCGATCCTGCCTTTTTGAAGTCAATCCAACGAACTCTGCTGGAGATTCCACAATCAGCCAATCGGATCTCGATAGCGCATAAGGTGGCGACGCTTAAGTGTAGCGCAGGTGCATGGTATGGCTTCGAAAGATTTCATTTGGTTTAATCTTATTGGCTGAATTTCAAACCGACATAACTTCTTCATCCGAGCTCCAAATCAATCCGTTCAAGTTGTTGTTTCCATATTTTTAGATTCTTTACTTATGGGGTGCTGTTGGGAGTCGTAAAAATATAGAAAAAAAATTAAAAAGAGCTTTTTGAAGGTAAAAAGAAGGATTTCTAGGGTTTCATGCCCTGTGAGAGTGATCAATCACCAACTACCTCTTTTCTGTGCATCAATGGAGTGCTAAATCCCTTTGAGAGGTCAGTAGAGATTTTATTTTTATATTCATGGTGATTATGAGTTGTGTGGAAGAGATTGGAAGCCTATGGATGAGGTGTGCTCTGTGAATCGATCTCTATCATCATTGAAGGCTGTTGGAGAGTACCTGAGAGCAGTGTGAAGCTTCAAAGATATTGTTGGCCATTCGAAAGCATTGTTTGTGAGATTTTTCAATTTTCTATCTATTTATGCTTTCAATATATTGTATGCTAGCATAGGTGAAAATCGTTGAATACATAGCTAGTGGGGGAAAATTGTAAGGCATAATTATAAGCCTAAAAATTGTTATTTACTTCTCGTGGGTGCACGTTAAGCGTGGTGTGTTCAGTGGGTGCTGGACACTGGCTGTTAAGCCTGAATCTTGACGTTGGTGTGCCATCTTAGTTTTATGCTGGAAAAACCTAGGGTTAATATCCTTGTCTTGTTAGAGACTAAAAGTTGAGTGTTGAGTAAATACGGAGTCCGTTGGGCATTACTCCATGGACTTGCCATCACACACTGTGTTGGTGAACCACGTAATATCTCTGTGTCCTTGTTTTATCTTTCTGGTATATTTTGGAGTGTGGAATGATTTGCAGGGTGGGTGTGCAAATCTGGTAAACCTGGCCATTGAGTGGTAGCAAGGTAGATTTGCACGCGTTTGTGTGTGTATGAAAAATTAGGTCTCAATTAGCTCTAGGCAGCAGTGAAATAATTAGGAAGAATTTTCAAACACTGATTCACCCCCCCTCTCAGTGTCATATCAAGTTCATCATCTGTGGCACTCAAGGTTTTGTCACACCCCAATTCTGATCCAACCAGAACGGTGTGAGTGAACATTCATTGAACCAACGGTTCACACCAGGATCTCGAATAGGCCGTGTCCACCCATACAAACCAATTATACATAACCACAATCAGAATATAAATATACAGCGGAAGACTTTAAATAGAATGAACTCGAGTATCTATTGATAATTTAAATAAATATCCCATTATTCAAATTCAAACCCATAAGATAATAATCTTTTACATCTCTTAATATCAAACAAAAATAAATCGAAACAACTAAATAAAATCCATCACATGTACACGCGAGAAGGGCACTCGCATGAAGCATCATGCTCGTCCTCCCCTCGCTTGTACATCCAAGGCAGCCTACACCTCCATACGCCGGAGCGTTCACATAATCGTCCACAGTGTATCCTGCATCAACATCTAAAACAATGTGTACACAAAGGGTGAGCTCACAACACAGCTCAGTAAGACAATCTGACAGTTTCACAAGATTATGCATGAGTAACAATCAATTTTATGCTGTGGTCTGGTTTTAAGTTTGCAATGTGCTATAGAAAGGTTTGGTGGCCCCCGTACCTCTATACACGAGTGTGTGGCATCGCACAAGAATCACAGCCGTCTACGGCATAGAGATAGAGCTAGAGCGTGCAGGCCGGGCCGGAGACCTCAATACCTCACCTCCCCCTGATACCCTATCCGCAACTAACCCACTAGGATAGAAACAATACGCAGGTAGACCCTATCCCAACATAACTCCCTATGGCATAGAGATAGAGCTAAACATCGTGGACAAGCCAGCGTCGACTCGGAATCCTCAGTACCACATAACAATGGCCGGGACAACATAAATATCGGAGACCACTGTACCACGACCTTCCCCTGATACCCCACCCGTACCAAGCATGTTAAGACGAATACTACAAAAAGTGCCGGTATGAAGAGCGATCCCCGGCCCATGCCCCACTCCACACACCAACGAAAACAATCACATGCCTAACAATCACATCCTATGAATGCATGAACAATAATAATAACTGAAAGTAAAGGATGGCATGTGAATATGCACAAACATCACATCATAGATATTCAATGATTAACAACGATTTCTTGTCCATTAATTATTAGGTTTAGGTCAGATTCCCTTACCTGACGCTCGTTCGATAACTTGCTCCACGTCGCAAGATCCAAACGATAAGTCACAAAGTCCTACAATATTATTAGGGTTTCATTAGAATATATTGTTTAGGGTTTCATGTTGGTCGGAAACCAACAGAGATCACAAACTACCCTCACAGAGCTGACCGGTGGCATGTACCGGTCGTAGCTCTGTGGGAAAGACTGGCGACCGGTATGGTCAGCCGGTCCCCCACAGACAACCTCCCGAGAGGTAGCGGTCGCAACATACCGGTCGCACTATGTGCAACCGGTATAGTCGACCGGTATGTCTCCGGAAGACCATACATGGGTTTTTCGACTACCGACGATCATCCTCCATGGATTTTCAGGGTTTCTCCTATCCATTCTAAGTCTAGGCTTTGAGTTAGAGTTATCCCCAACTCATTTAAGTCTCGTTTCAATGAATATCATCTCGAAACTCGAATCTAGGGTTTGACGACAACTTAGGGTTTATTGGCTAATTTAGGGTTTTAGATCAATACCTACTTTGCATGGTATTGATCCACCCACACAACTACATAGGGTAAGAAGAGGGATTCAAACACTTACCGTTGACAGGCGTAACGAGAGCTTCGTCAAACGGTAATGGCGGCTCCTTCTTCTTCCTCCTAGCTCCTTCTCCTTTTCCACCTCTTTCTCTTCTCTAGGGTTTGCGAGAGACAATGGAAAGGATTTGAGAAGGCTTAAGGGTGTATTTATAGGCTAGAAATAGGGTTTAGTAACCCTACTAGGATTAGGAAACTTCTAGGATTCGAAATCAGGAAAGCGGGACCCGTAGAGACCAATTTTCAAATTCCCGCACATAGCTGTGCAGGCCATACCGGTCGACCGGTACCAAGACCGGTACCATCGACCGGTATACCTAAAATCAGGTATAATTGGTCGACTTCGGTCCGATTTCGTACCTGTTTGTTATCCGCTTGCCCCGTCTGGCTCGGTGATGATCGGAAGACCTGTCACGACACAAAACCAAGGTTAGACCGGGTTTTAAGAGTGCGGGTCTTACAGGTTTGGTCATCCTGCCCCACACACATTCCATATACCTATTCCTAGTATTGTTGCTGATCCTACTCCATGTGACATATGCCCTTTAGCAAAGCAAACCAGACTACCATTCCCTAGTAGTACAAATAAATCACAACATATTTTTCAATTGATTCATTGTGACATATAGGGTCCTTTTCAAACCCCCATTATTAATGGTTCTCGATATTTCCTCTGTATTGTGGATGATTTTTTCTAAAGCTACATGGGTCTTCTTTATGAAATTTAAATCTAAAGCATATATTTTCTTTAGTCAGGTTTTTTTAATGGTTTAAACCCAATTTTCTTCTCCTGTCCAAAGCATTAGAACAGACAACGGGTTTGAATTCTTATCTAGTTCTATGCAAACTTTGTTCCAATCATATGGCATGCTTCACCAACTCACCTGTGTTTACACTCCACAATAAAATGGAGTTGTGAAACGTAAACTCCGGCATTTACTTCAAGTTGCTCGTGCATTGCGTATTCAGTCTCATGTTCCTTTAAAGTTCTGAGGTGATCGTATTCTCACAGTATGTTAATCTATCACCTTCCAAACCGTCTACTTTATAACAAATCCCCTTATGAAATTCTATTCAACAAACCGCCATCCTATCTTCATTTCCATATATTTGGTTGTCTTTGCTATGCTCGTAGCCCATTACCATCTGAAAAATTTTCTGCTCGTTCATCCACATGCATCTTTATTGGTTATCCTACCAATCAACTTGGTTATAGAGTTTATGACATTCTCGATGATTCTGTGTTTACTAGTAGAGATGTTTTATTCTAGGAACATATTTTTCCATACTATCATTCTATAACAATCCCTGTCCTTACTGATAATCAGTCCGATACTGTTATACCATTCATTCTGACAATTTCACCATTTCTGAACCCACTCCAGCCCAGTCCATTCCACCCAATACTTTATCTGAGTCTATTTCCATTCAGCCCAACCCTTCATCAGAAAATTCAAACCAGCCCAACACTCCTATCTCATTCCTTCCTTCATCCATTTCTCATTCTGCTCAGTCCAACCTGACTGAACATAATTCTCTCCAGTCCAACCAAAATGCATCCACTCATATCATTCCTCGTCGTTCCATTAGAAATCGACTGCCTTCTACAATACTTTGAGATTACGTCTGCAACTCCATCATTCAACTGTCTCTCTCCAACATTTAATTCGGTACAGGTAATTCTTATCCCATATAATCTCAGATATCTTTCTTTATTGAAACATGTCCTTTTTGTATTGCTTTATTTTCTAGCCTATACACCCACATTGAGCCCAAAACCTATAATCAGACCCATAAGAACCCTTTATGCCAACAGGCCATGAATGATGAAATGCTAGCCTTAGCTAAGAACAATAAATGGACTGTAGAACCTTGACCTCCGGGTAAACATCCCATAGGTTGCAAATGGGTATTTAAAATCAAGTGCAAAGCTGATGGGTCAATTGAAAGATATAAAGCACGTTTAGTGGCCAAAGGGTACACTCAAATATAAGGCCTTGATTTTCATCAGACCTTCACTCCAGTTGCTAAATTAATGACTATTGGCTGCTTAATATCTCTTGCCGCGGCTCGTAAATGGAACTTGTATCAAATGTACGTCAAGAATGCATTCTTGCATAGAGATCTTGACGAAGAAATTTACATGTCCCCTCCTTCGGGATATTTACATAATGGTTCACATATTGCACCGGGTATGACATGCTGTTTTTGTAAGTCCCTTTATGGACTTAAACAGGATTCTCAGCAATGGTTTTGGAAGTTTGCTTAAAATGAGTTTCAAACAGTCTTTGGCAGACTCGTCCTTACTCACATATATTGATGGGTTGATATTAATGGTAATCCTAGTCTACGTTGATGATATATTGATTACCGGCACCTCTGAAGCCCATATTTCTTCGGTCAAAGCCTAACTTCAACAATACTTTCATATTAAAGATCTTGGGACATTGACTTACTTCTTTGGCATAGAGGCCATCCAGAATCCTAATGGGCTTTTATTGACAAACAAAAGTATGCTTTGGATATCCTCAAAGATTCTGGATTACTTGGTCGCACGCCGTGTGATTCACCAATGGAACAACACCTCAAATTAGACCCTACAACTGGCAATTTACTTTCGGATCCAACTCCATATCGGCGCCTTGTGGGCCGCCTCATTTACTTAACTGTGACCCAGCCTGATATTTGTTATGCAGTTAATGTCTTAAGTCAGTTTATGCACTCACCTCGTGACTCTCATATGAATGCTGCAACACAGATTGTTAGATTTCTTAAAGGAACGCTATCAGTTGGGATCCAAATGTCAAAATATTCTAAACCTATTATTTCTGGATATTGCGATTCTGATTGGGCCAGCTGCCCATTTACAAAAAGATCTACCAGTGGGTACATTGCATTTTATGGCTCAAATCATATATCCTAGTGCACAAAGAAGCAAAATACCATATCCCTTTCTTTAGCAAAGGCCGAGTATCGGGCGTGGGCAAACTCACTTATGAACTAACCTCGCTGAAGATGTTGTACAAAGATCTGGGTCTACACCATCCATTTCCTATAGATGTTTATTGTGACAATCAGTTCGCTTACACATTGCATCTAATTCTGTATTTCATGATCGCACAAAGCACATCGAAATTGACTGTCATTTCGTTCTTGAAAAGATCCAACGAGTGGTGGTTTGTCCTAAATACATAAGCACCAAATTGCAATGTACTGACCTCTTCACAAACGCTCTGGGCCATGGCCCATTTACATTTCTTCTTAGCAAGCTGGGCCTTCACAGTCAATCCGCTTGAGGGGTGAGGGGGTGTTAGATTGACCGACATGTGGTTGTCTAAATAGACACGTATGTACATCAATATGTGGTGGAATATATAACCACGTGTATGCTTTCTGTTATTTTATTATTATTTTCATCTTTTTTTATAAATACCTAGTTCTATAATTTTTAATTAATAATGAGAAGTTTCTCGACTGTTTCCTCTCGAAGTGTCTAGTTTATCGTGTTCACTCTGAGTAGTTCTTAACAATGTGCAATAAGAGAGAGAGAGAGAGAGAGAGAGAGAGAGAGAGAGAGAGAGAGAGAGAGAGAGAGAAACCAAGGAAACAAGAAAAAAGAGACATGTACAAAAAGAATTCACATTCAAGAAGAAAACCCCACCTTCAGCATTGCCATCAACAGAGCACTTCTTGATATCATACTATTTTACTAAATCTGAACCTAGGCCTACCGGATGCATCCCATGCAGCATCCCAAGCCACCAAATCTAGGCACATTCCCCACCTTGTGGTATGTTTAGAAACAGCTGCATTTTTTGACAGCGTATCCGCCACCATATTAACTTCTGAGAAGCAATGAGTGATTCTTAAGTTCAAAAAAGGGAAACTATGAGATATAGACTCCCAGCTTTGCAAACCGAACCATGGACATTCCTTTAAAGTAAACATTGCATCACACTTTTCGAGTCCACCTCTAACCATATGTGATGAAGCCCAAGGTATATACCTTCTTTAATTCCTTTCACTGTAGCCATCATTTCAGCACCAAAATTTGTTTGTATACCAAGGTATACAACATCAACAAATATCACTTAATTGTCCAGAGGGTACACGAATCACTATTCCTACACCAGCTTCACCTGGATTACCTAATGCACAGCCGTCAGTGTTAGCTTACTCCATAGCCCAGCAGGGGCCGTCCATAGCACCTACTTAATTTCGCTAATCTTTGCTGCCTTTGTAACCATCCCCAATAGTCGACCCAACCTCAGGTCCATTTGGCTTTTAATAGGATCTGGATTCCTATACGATAAGCCTTGACAACCACTTTTAAAAGATTCAATGGCATGTTGTATAGAAAATATGTTACCTTCAAAGTAACAAGCATTTCTAGACGTACAAATAACCTGCAGCATAATAAATAGCATAGAAGGCCAAAGCTTCCAAATGGGCATCACTCTATGTTTTCTTTTCCACCAAGAAAACAATCATTCGGTGTCAGGAAATCTAGACCATTGAAGCTCCAATAAATCAAACACTGCCCTCCAAAAAGCCATAACTACATCATAATGTAAGAAAATATGTTCGAAATTTTCTTCATTCTTATAATAGAAAACACACCTTGATGTAATTGGCATGCCTCTCTTCTTCATTGCTTCATTTGTCGGTAACCGTTTAAGACACCAACGCCACTCAAACACTGATGTTCTAGGGTGTAGTTCTTTTCTCCAAATAACACGAGCCCACACTGGTTCAGCTCCTCTTTGTCGTAAGCTACTCCAAGCAGAAGAGACTGTAAAAACACCATTTTGTGTACATGTCCATACCAGTTTGTCATCTCCAGATCTTGGTAGTGGGATCTCCAAAGCTAAATCCCAATAGTGATTTAGCTCAAGGGAACTAACATGAGGGAGCCTCCATGTTCCATCCGAAATCAAGTTTGATAGCATTAGAGGCCGAGAGTGAAAGTTTGATACATCCAAATTTAATACATTCAAAGCAAAGTTTCCCAGCCAGTTATCCAACCATATATTAATGTCTCGTCCATTCCCAATGATCCATCTTGTATGTGCCGCAGTCCAATCCCATAGACTTTTGACACTACTCCATATGGCTGAAACTGAAACACGAGTTCTTATAGAACCATCCTCCTGCAAATATTTGTCTCTCATAAGCTTTGCAAAAAAAGATTTCCCTTCCAAAATATTCCATGCAAGCTTAGCCAATGAAGCACTATTCATGTCAGAAAGTTTTCTTATTCCCAAACCCCCTTCCTGCTTTGGTGTACAAACAGTGTTCCATTTAACGGTAATGTCTTTCTGCTTTAGAGGATCACCACTCCAGATGAAATTCCTGATCCATCTTTCCCCTAATTTAATCAATGAGATAAGCCAATGATAAACCGAGAAAGAGTGGAGCAGGGAACTGCTTAGAACCGATTTAACCAACTGAATCTGACAAGCCATTGACAATAATCTACCATTCCACACTGAATTTTTTTTTTTCAGCTTATCCATTAGGGGCAATAGATATGCCTTCTTCACCTTTCCCTTAAAAATATCCACCCCCAAGTACCTAGTAGGGAAAGAGCTTACCGAAAAGCAAAGGGAAGATAATATCCGATTTCTTATACTAGTCTTAGCATTGCTACAGTAGATTTTACTCTTATTCACATAATACGTTGTCCGGCATGTAAATACACTGGAAGGTCAGTGCAATTTAGGTTTTAATGGTTTATGGGTGGCTCCAATATTTATTGGATCATGAAATACGTTCTCATAGTCCATTCTACTTTCTTAATCTGGAACAAAAATACCTCCTTACTTAATCTATTCTCATTTTATGTTAAAAATGCATTTTTCATTATGAGAATTCATTTTTAAGAATAATACCAAACACAGCCTAATAATGGGTATCAATAGTTTTTTGCATTGACCAATGGCAAACATTGATGGAATACATGGGGCATGAGAATTTTTTTTTTCTTTTTTTTAAACGCATGAGAAATCTTTTACACTTTAATTGAACATCGCCTGATTAATACACGTGATGGAAGCCAAGCCCATTTATCCTACCCTGGAGCCCAAGAAAGGCCCAGTTTAGCATATTAGCTTAGGGTGGGATTCTGGTCCAAGCCCATGTCCTTGGAAATATTTTTTTCACTCTATTTCTTTTATCATTTTGCTTTTCACTTTCACAAATCAAATAATGTTTTTCCATACAAAGAAGGATTAGTAGCTGCGTGTTGTGTACTAATTTGTTGTTTGTTTATAAAGGAGAGGTAAAAGATAAATAAATTTCTCTTTTTTTTTTCACTTCTTAATTAAGAATTGAAGCTCAGATTTTACAATGACTATGTCAAGCCTCTTCATTCGGGGTTCAAAATATTGAAGTGTCTAGCTATTATGTAGAGAAGATAACTAGTATATTACGGCATCTCAAAACCCAACGTTTTTTAATGTAAAACTATTTCAACATTTCCCAGCCCTCATGTGTTGTTCTTCTTTTTTGTGGCAGTATAGTTCTTCATTTTGGGGATCATACGTAGTTTAATCATCGTAGAATTTGACAACTTTGATACCATGTTGAAATATCCAATTCAAAAATTTTAAACTATTAGATGAAAAAACCAACTAGTATATTAAGGAATTTAAGGTCTTAATGTTTTCTAATGTGAAACTATTCTCAACATATACAGAGGTCTACATTCAGTTTCTGATTTCTTTTTGTTCCTCGTAAAAAAATTATATTGATTCAGAGAAGTTATCCAACAATGATGCGAGATGGGCAAACCCATCAAACATTTGAAATGAAAGAACAGTTAAGAGGTAGGTCTTGAGTATGAACCTCCTCACTTACTTCTATTTCCCAACTCATTAGTATAACATAAAATGAAACCCCAAAAAAAAACAAAAATTAAAAAAAGAAAGAAGAAGAAGATACCTAACTCTTTGTTTAAAGATATCTAGGCACAAAAGAAACAAACACTGACCTCAAAGAGTGGTTTTCGAACTTTTTCTTTTTCTTTCGAAAAAGCCAAAAGAAAAAACTTAAAGTGAAATTATTAGACCTACAAACTAATGGCCCATAAATAAATTATCCAAGATCCAATCTCTACGAGTACTTTGGCCTTCAAAAGAATTCCTCAGTCAGCACCAAAGCATCTGAATAGATCACCACAATCTGAAAAAATAAATAAATAAATAAAAAATCTCTACTTTCTTTTCATGATCCCATTGGCAATAACCGCACGGTGCAGCCTCATGCATCCTTGCCATGGTTTAATCCTATATTGACAATACCCAATACTTCCATATTTTATATCTTTTAATTTAGCACCAGTCACATTTTACTATGTTATTGGTTTCGTATCGATTCAATACCGATCCTATGAAGAGTAACTAATACCCTTTTGTACACCATGAATTAAAATCATGAAACTTGCACATAAAAGAAAGAATCGTATTTACAACCCTTGAAATGATTGTTGAAGGATTTAAAAGTCCTCCCTCTAAAAGAATTTCTAGCTCTGCAAATACCATAGGCTAGGGGGTCAATTTTGGAACCTAACCGGTAGCTCAGACGGAGCAGACCCGAATTAACCCAAAATTGACCTGGACCGAACTGCTACCAGACATGTTTCGGATTGAGGTATGGCATAATCTACCAGTCCTGGTCTGGTCCAAGCTTAGCCTGAAACCGGTCCAAAAAAAACCAATGAGTCCAAACCCGATAATGGCCCAGACCAAACCGAATATTAAGCTTAGCTTCACTACTTCAGCCTTCTGGATGTCCTAAGTGGGTTTCTTACAGGGCTCTCAACTCTAATCGGTCCAAACTAGTTCGATAACAATCCGAAACTAAACTGGTCCGTTAGTTAATGTGTACATGCAGTGCAGCCCACCCAACCCAAACCTCTAAAAGGACATGTTTCGATTAGGTCCTATAAAACCTGACACCGATTTAGCGCGGAGCGTCCCATTGACAACCTTACTTTAGGCTCTTTTTGGTATGTGTTATATAAATAATTATATAATATATTATAACATATATAGTTTTTTGGTATGATTTATGGTATTTATTTATATTTAAAACAAATTAATATAATCTAAAATCTACAAATAGGATAGAAGATGTTTATTATTATTGTAATATTATAGTATTACTTCTTTATGTTTAGTGGTACCAAACAGTTATTATTTATGATTTATAATTTATTTTTATAAATGATTTATCATACATAACTCATAAACATAAATATAAACTATACTGCAAAGAGAAAACTTTTGTAAATAGAGGCATGAGCTGAAAGTTATAATTAGTCACCGATCAAGCATGTTAACCAAGAAAATCTTACACAGGCCCACATCATCCATTGACTAAAGACAATGTGGCAAATCTCAACAATTGACTAAACAATAAGAGATATATCCACGAAGTTTGAGACACCCATATACAAGGCTTTGAAGGATCCCCAATTCACTACTACGAGTCCGGTTCTACTGCACTTAAGTGCATTCTCCACATGATCCCATCTCTGTCATGGGATGTGGCTACACCGCTAGAGTATGAGCCCCACACCTCATGGATGGAGATGGGATCACGTGGAAGACACATGTAAGTACAGGTGAGGCACGCCCACTGTTACTGATACAAATGAGATGACTACAAGTCAAAATCTGAATTATGTACATTTTATCTCTAATACGGCAAAAAGCTGCGTCAGAGCTTAAGCACAAGAATAGTTCATCTGCATGTACTTGTATCTTCCCTAGAATACCACCACTATTCATATCCAGTGGGTCCCACACTCTCGAGGTGGGTCCCACACCACATCCACGGGGATGGGATCCCATGGAGAGTGCATATATATGTAGGTAATCTCAACTCCTCAAGCACCCTTAACTAATAAGGGGAAATTAGGCCTTACACAAACAAAGAAAACTATAGGGTGTGCTAGCACAACAATGCGACCAAGCCATTGCTTGGTTGCATGGGCGCGTTAGCCCAATAGTTTGATTGCTAGGCGCACGAGGCGCTCATGGATTTGCTTGTTAGGTTAAGGCTTTAATTTCTACCTCCATTCCAATGGCTTCAAAGAATGTAAGCCATCGTGTTTTTTTGCAATGAATGTAATCGATAGATTGGTGGCACAATAGAGTGATTCTGACTAAAAGTTCTGCTTGATCTATTTTGTGGCACCCAGCTCAAGGTTAAATAGAAAAGAGCGAGTTCAAATGGATTTTCAACTACCACTCCACGAGTGGATTAGTCGAGTAACTAGACTTAGACTCTTCGATATCAATCACAAAACTAAACAAAGTAGCATAAATCATAAGAGAAGAAATGTGAAGGAGTATGTCTGGTTCACTAGGTTCTACCAATGTAAAGCCCAATCAGACTCAAAAGGAGAGTTTGATCCTGGCTCAGAGCCTCGTACGCCTCAAGATCTAGTACTAGAGGTAACTCCCATTGACGCTACGTCATCTACAAAAGCATGAGCAATGTCAGAAATAAGAAGCAAAGTGAACCCTGCAAATCAACCTAAGGTAAAACTTCAAACCTCCAAGAAGCTACCTTATCAAATCATACATAGGGACATTACTTAGGCTGCCTTTGGCTTGCATTTTAAATTAAGAATATATTTTGAGATGATAAAAACAATGATTTTGCTATGCATTCTCATTTTTGAATCATGAAATACGTTAGAGAACACAGCTCATTTATCTGAAATACATAATTTAACCTATATATATATATATATATATATATATATATATATATATATATATATATATATATATATAACAGAAAAATCTCTCATTGATCCATTCTCGTTCTATGTTCGTGGAGAATACATTCTAAGAAGAAGAAGAGAAGAAGCCTTTGCAAGATAATTGGCCACCTTATCAACCCCATGAAACATATGTGATGCATCTCAAGGCAGTACAAGTTACAGCGAATGTAGAGAAACAAAACTCTCATTCCAAGGTCACTATAAAATTGGATGGATTAGATTTGCCATGTCATATGTCCACTTCGATGTGTCGAAAAACTGTTGGTGGAGAAAACGAGAAAAAGCATTTTGGACAGCCGTGTGGGGTTATTATTTTTCTGTTAAAAGCAGAAAGGAGATACCTTGGTTCAACCAAATATAACCTTCTACCCACCAAATTTAATTTGTCGGGGCTCTGTCATTTTTTTTTTGGGGGGAAAAAAGTCGGGGCTCTGTCGTTCGAGCTTTATAAAAGAATAAAGCATATGACCACGTTCCATTACGCGCTTACACATAAATCAATCAAAATTTGACAACGTTTTTTTCTTTCTTTGGACACGACCGTGTACGTTCAGCTGTCAGATGGGAAAAGCATAAAAAATATGTAATACCAATAATTATTCCAACAAAGAAAAATGAAAAATTTTCATTTAATTCCTAAAAACTATGTCAAATTCGATTTATTACCTAATGGTTTCTAGAAATTTTAACTGACCCTATTTAATTGATAGGCTTGACTGAACATGTGAGTAAACATTTCTGCCCTTTCTATTTGAAACTTTAAAACATTAAAATGAGATAAAGTTATTAATTTACCCTTTAAAATATTAAAATGAAACTCAAAAAAAAAATTCATAAAATTTCATCATTTGCAAGTTATATCTCAGATCGGGAACTGAGAATCATTCATGATCGATAACGATTACCATGGTCATACAGAGTTGCAGGTTTTATATCATCCTCATTAGCACTCCATTGCCTAATCTTTAATGATCTCAAGCCCTTCCAACTCAAATCCAGATTCATTAAAAAGAGATATATTTCATTTTGATTGCTTGGTCATTTCGAAATCTAGGTCAAGAAGATCTAATCATTTCCAGATCTCGATTATCCTGCCTGATGTTCTACAAATCTCGCTAAATGAAGCTTTATTTTATTTTTACTTGTCCTCGATTTTATAGAGATGATGTGGAGCCGTGAGGAATTTTTGTTCTGAAATCTTGTGTCCCTTTTCTCGGACTCTCTCTCTTACTCTACCCATCGACGGCCCCACTCCCTATCTTCTCTCCTTCTTACTTCTTCTCCTTCACTTTTCTCCCACAATCCCTCTTTTTTTCCTAAAATTTCTTTACCTTCCCCTCTTCTCGGACTCTTTCTCTCACTCTGGCCACCGACGGCTCCACTCCCTATCTTCTCTCCTTCCTACTTCTTCTCCTTCACTTTTCTCCCACAATCCCTATTTCTTTTCCTGTAATCTTCTCCCAATCTCTATATAGATCCCCTTTCGTTTCTTGCTTGGACTGGACCCATCTGTAAAACCTTTTAACTGAAAAAAAAAATAGGGCAACAAAAACCCTTTTAACTGAAGTATCTTCAGAGAAACGAAAAAAAAAATTATAGACATTGAACTCCGACATAGGAAACGATCAGAGGAGGATCCTCTTGTTTCTTGCTCTTCCTCTCCAAATTTCTAGGGTTTGAGAAGAAAGAAACTCGAAAAACGGATGGGAATAAGGGCATTATTATCTTTTACTTTTGGAATAAAGGTATTATTGTCTTAATATTTGTAACTAACGGGACTCTACTAACGGGTAGGGTCTTTTTGATTAACGGTGAAAAATTTTTGGGTGCTAGATGAGACTTTTGAAATTTTTGAGGGTTAGATCGAATTTGACATAGTTTTTGGGGGTTAGATGAAATTTTTTCAAAGAAAAATATACGTAATGCCAATTCACTCTTTTGCACTGCCGTAGATGCATGTCGGTCATCGGTCGTCGGTCTGTGTAATAATCTGAATTTCTTCTTATGAGGTTTTTAGAATTTGAAATTCTTTTATTTTGTTTTACTTTTTTGTTTTTCCCTCCAACCTTCGTAGAAGTTGGTATATGATACTAATTAAACTATGGGAAAAACGATTTTAATTAAAATAATAAAAAAAACGATGGGAAAACATTTTCTGTTGGGTGGTGGGATTCAAATCCTCTCCTCCAAGAGTTTCTAGAGGAGAGGTGATGCCCCCTGTTGGATGGGCGACACCTAAGGCTCGAGTGAATCTGAATCCTCCATCTGAGCAGACACCGAGCCAAAAAGCTGAGTCAACCAGGAGTGCCGACTAGGATGGAGGGCTCGGGTTCACCTGAATCCCAGGTGTCGTCCATCCAATGGGGGCGCCACCTCTACTCCAAGAGTTTTTGGAGGAAAGGATGTGGATGCCGGGATACATCCCAGTACATGGATGTGAAATGACACTTAACTCTTTCTTGGATACTTATACCTACCCTCCCAGTGGGCCCTATTGGCAAAGATCTACACAACTACACATAAAAGGAGATAAATACTTCATTTGCTCTAGGCTGCAAGTTTGACCTTGTCAATCTGAATTCACTCTGAACCCTGGCAGGGCCAAACCTACCTTGATCCCTAACACGACTGAGTTTGGGCTCAGGTTTTATTAAACCTAGCATGGTCGGGTTGGGCGAAGTTGAAGCCTCAGGCTGAGCATGGCCCAGTCTAATCCGACCCTGACTACATAATATCTATTATTTATATTTGGATAAATTACACAGACACCCCCTCTACTGTAGTGAAACTACACAGAACTACTCTGCTTTTACAAAAGTAACACAAAATACCCCTTTAACAATGTCATCATACAATCTGACCCACACCGTTACTTTCAACTTATCGGCAAATGGTCAAATTTATTTTAAGACAAAAATAGCCTTGATTCCGAAGACAAGGACGACAGAGACGACAAAGTCTATTGTAATTCCGCGAAGATGCACAAAGAGACCTTGACTGGATTATAATGTGTAGACTCTTTGCAAAAAACTCAGTAATTATCTGCTCAATTTTCACAGGTTCAAATTGCATATTGCTTTGAGAAGAAGCCATAATTCTCAATTGAAAAGCACTCTCATCACTACAAACCCAGAAAGGAAAGAAGCTTTCAAAAAACCAAACAGTAAAACCCCTAGAGATTAACTAATGAACTACGCATAACAAATTCGAACTCAGAAAAACAGAAAAAAACCAATGGAATTCGATTTTAAGAGAGAATCTAAGGAAGCGGAATTTCGTAAAATTCAAAGTAAGTTCTCAAATAACATAGAAATTGATAGACAAAAAAGAAGAAAAATAAATAAAAACCAAAGCCTACACTCATCGTTCTACTGTTCCTGCTGTTGTTTTGCAGTCTCCAATCAGGAGAGAGAAAAAATGATGGCTTTTTTGTTTTTCAATTGATCATTATTATTTTTCCTCTTCACCGTTGGAATCGATGAACCATGTTGATTAATGGAATTCAACTTACAAATCTACCGAAAAACAACAAGGTTTGTGAAGTTTGAGGAAAGAGATATCAAAAGATGTAGTTAGATGGAATGTCAAAGCTGTGTTTTAGTTGCAGACTTTCACCAGTTAGCATTGTTACAGGCCGTCGTTCATAAATGAAACCAATATTGAAAGGCAAAACCATAGGTTTCAGATCTTGTCGATCGAGCCATTTTATGGAGGAGATGATCTGGAAATATGGGAAGTAATCGAAATACATCGGCAGCAAAAATGCTCTGGACATTTTTTTGCAAAAGGACGGTTGGAGGAGAGAGGATGATAGATGGAAATCAGGATAAAGAACTCAGGTTCCACCAGACAGAATACATGAAAGATCTAGGGTTTTTCACTAGCTTGTTTAGAAAATTCCTTTTTAGTTCCTCTACCCTATGATCTTATTTTTTTTATTTGAGGTTTTAGTTCCTCTGCCACCATCTCATTGATGTTGATCCATTCTAGAGAGAGAGAGAGAGAAATGTCTTTTGTGTGCATTTAGTTACTGACCCCAATCTTCCTTTTTGAGTGCTCCTCTCTGGTTTTCTTCTCCATTTAATCTCTGACACTGTCTCCTTCCAACTCGTTTGACTTCCTTCAAAAATTTCTTGAAACTCATCATCAGCATCAAAATTTGTGGTTAAAGCATCTTCTTTTCCTTCTTCTGTTGCAGTACTTGTGGAAAAAAAAGGGTAACTCATGGAGAAGAAAGATGAACTTAGGGTTTTTGTGGAGAAGTTAATAATAAACCCATTGTATTATCAATATATATATATATATATATCCATTTAGGTTATTTTACATTCATTAAGGGTATTTTTGTCTTAAAACAAATTTGAACTTCTGCCGTTTAGTTGATAGTAACGGTGTGTGTGTAATTTACCCTTTATATTTTTATTATTTTATACATAACCTTAACCTTATCTCAAACATGTCGTTGTAAACCCTAATTATCTTTTTTTCTCCCTTTCACTCTCACTTTTGCTACTCTTTGCCTCCTTCAGTCCTGTGTGACTAGTTCACCTACATGTTCTTGTATTCTCCCTGTGATCTCATCATTGGCCATATTCAGTGGGTCCTCACACTCTAGAGATAAGTCTCACCGCACATCAAAGATGATGAGATCCCATGGAGAGTACATGTACATGCAGGTGATCCGAACTCCAGTCCCACCACTCTTTGCGTCCCTCAATCAGTCAGTCCCTCTTGTTCTCCTCAAGTCCTTAACCTTAATCTCATGGCGATGCTCATCTCGTCCCCTTCGTTTCCGACAATCCTGGTCTCTTCCCTTCTGTCTCACGACAATGCTCTCATGGTGAGTCGCACTCTCCACTAGCCAATAATGAGAACACGGTGAGTTTTCTCCGACCCTTCTCTCCTTTTTAGTTTCCTTTCTATGTTGGAGAAAAGGAATCAGCATTGTTAGAAATCAAATACCCCATATCTTTTTTTCTTTTTTCTTTTTGGTAAAAAAATACCCCACATCAACCTACCCATTTGCAGGAGGAAATCAAATCTCCATTGTTGTCAGAAATCAAATACTAGATGGCGGTAGTTGTTTAGAAATGGGGTATTTGATTTCTTACAATGATGGTTGATATTAGAGGTGGGCAACTGTACAAGGATCATAATAGAACATATTTAGGTCTCATTCCTAAAGTTTCTCAACCTAAATGCCACACCCCAATTCTGGTCAAATCAGAAGTGTGAATAAACTGCTAATGAACCAATGACTCAAGCCAGGATCACATAAGACAGTGCCAACAGTTAAACCATCACATCGAACCATAATCAGAATAATAAATAATAGCGAAATTCTTTATTAATTAATGAATTAAGTGTCTATTGTGATAAATAATAATAACTGATTATCTCCAAAACCAAAACATAAATAAATTATCTCATTACAACCTTATAACCCAATGAGATAATAAACCCTACAAATAAACACAGTAAAGACACTCGCATGATGAGTCATGCTCGTTCTACACCAACTGCACGTCCATAGCCTCCATGTGTCTATAAGATGACGCACTTATATAATCTTCAACCGAAGTACTGGCATCATCAACTAAAAAAACCAATATCATGGGGTGAGCTCACAACTTAAGTTAGTGAGAAACAAAAACATGCAGTATGCATGATTTGACATTCAATCATTTGGTCTGATTTAAGTTTGCAATGTGCTATGGTAAGAATAGACTATAACCACACCTCCATACACGAGAGTGTGAGCACACCCAACGGTCAGGCACCAACCAAAATCGTTGTCGCCCCACAACACTCACTACAAAGTAGAGATAGAGCTATAGTCCAATGGCAGGCTACAACCAAACCATCAACACCTCCCTTGATACCCTACTTGTACCAATACGTATGCCCTTACTGGCAAGAGCTTGCAAACTGGATTCGTCACTAACCAATCCTAGATGTCAACAGAGTGTATCCAAGGCCTTATCCCAACATCTTTTAATATGAAACAGAGATAGAGCTAGAGCCTAATGGTAAGACTATGGCCAACACCGTCAGCACTCCCCCAAATACCCTACGAAGTACTAAGCACCCTAAGGTAACAGTGATACGATGATGTCAGTATGGTGAATGGTTCGAGGTTCCAACCTCTGCCTACTTAATACACCAATCACACACAAACACATGTCTACCCTCATCATCACAATATCAAGAATAAATTAAATATGCATGAACAATAATAACAGATATTTGATGACATATTATATGCATAAACAATCAATACAACAACAAGCAAGGTAGTTTATTATTATCCAATTAGTTTAGGGTATTGTCCCTCACCTATTGAGTAACGTTGACTCTCTCCAAGATTTTAAAAGTAGCTTTGATTGATGGTAAATCCTGGAAAACTAGTAGGATTCAATAAGGGTTTCGTTTCAATAATTTTACAATGATCAGACTCACTATCCAGACTGGCAATTAGTCATGTCAGACATTGTCCAGTCGACTGTCTGGTATGGCATATTGTTCGTGTAAGAATCGTATCATACTAACCGATCTTACCACCTTGTATCAAGTCTTCTTATCATGGTCGAACCAAGTAGACCAAGTGCGTGAAGAAACCACAATGCTAGGTATGAAATTGAACCCAAAATCTTCTAATTAGGAGTGTGTGATCGCATACCTAAATAGGTGGGGTCGACCACACCTCAGAATAATGCAACCACTGGAGTCTGGGACGTGTGATTGTAGTTTTTGGATGTGTGATCGACGGGTTGTGCGACCCCACATGCGACCACACGAAGTCAAACTGACTCCGTGATTAGGAAACCTTCCTAATCCGAAGGGGGTTGTTTTCTAATCTAAGTAGGACTCTATATGGAGGGTTTTCCTCTATATATAGGACGTCCCTAAGCCTCTTTCATCCTTTTAGAACTCAAACTGAAAGAGAGAGAAAGAGAAGAAGAATTGAAGAGGAGGACTAAGAGAAGGAAATTCAGAGAGAACTCTGATTCTTCAATAACTTTTAGGTATGGAACATTCCCCGTATCAGTTGAATGCCTAGGATAGATCATGGGGGAGATAGTAATTCAAAGTGAGACCCCAATCATAAAACCATGGACAAATTTTAAGAGATCCATGGAGGGAATCTATTAGGATGATGGATTATGTAACAATATGAATTTTAAGCCATAGAACAATCATAGGAAGGATCAAGATGATAAGCCAAAGAATCAAAATACGAAGGAATTGAGTTGAGAGTGGAAAAGTCAACTATCACTCGTGTGGTCGCATGATATGCGACCACATGAGGCATATATGATGGAGCACACGTCCTCGGAAAAGTTCCAGGGAGGGTGTGGTCGCATGTGTGGTCGCATGATATGCGACCACACACCCTTGGGAAAGTTCCAGGGAGGGTGTGATCGCATGATATGTGACCACACGAGACACATATGATCGACCACACGCCCTCAGGAAAGTTCCAGGGAGGGTGTGGTCGCATGTGTGGTCGCATGATATGCAACCACACATATCGACCACACGCCCTCGAGAGAGTTCCAGGGTGGGTGTGGTCGCATGTGTGGTCGCATGATATGCAACCACACATATCGATCACACGCCCTCGGGAAAGTTCTAGGGAGGGTGTGGTCGTATGTGTGACCACACATATCGACCACACGCCCTCAGAAAAGTTTCAAGGAGGGTGTGGTCGCATGTATGGTTGCATGATATGTGACCACACATAGCGCCCACACACCCTGTGGTCGCAGAAACTAAGACCATAGGTGCAGCCGCACCTACGACCACTTAGCTTCTGAAAGTCTGAATTGATGAAAATAAAATTTTAAAATCTATAAATTTATTAGGTTTCTAAGTGGTTTAAAAGTGATTTACAAAGCTTAGACGAGGAACAATCATCAACCAAAGGTGAGGGAACAAAACCTAAACTAATTGGCTAATAACAAGCTGTTTTACTTATTGAGTCCAATGCTATGAATGATTCTATGATTGTATGTTTGTAATGTGTATTTCACATGTCATCTAATATTTCTGCTATTACTGTTCATGTATATTTAATTTTATTTATTTATAACATGATGATGATGATGATGATGTTACGAATATGCATGTGAATGTATACGTGTGGTTAGTGTGTTTGATGCGAGTGGAGCATAAGGGGAGGACGTGACATTGTGGTTCATCCTGGTCACCAGACTCTAGCTCTATCTCTACTCAAGTCTTGCCCACTAACATCGTCGTATCGCCATTACCTTAGCAGAACTATTACGTCATAGGATATTAGGGGAGGTGGTCTCGAACCGTGTAGTCTCTGACTCTGTTGGGGGGCCTTAGCTCTATCTCTATGGACGTATTGAGGGATGCTGGGGTGAGGCCTTGGATACACTGTTTGGCATTAGGAGTGGTTAATTGCGAGCCCAGTTTGCAAGCCCTCGCCAATAGGGGCTGACGTATTGGTATGGGCAAGGCATCAAGGGAAGTGTTATGCGGCGTTTGATCCGGACACTTTAGCTCTATCTCTATCCATGATGGGTGCATGTGGGACGACAATGGTGTTTGATCCATTGGGCGGCTTCACACACTCATGTATAGAGGTGCGACGACTACCAATCCTTTCTATAGCACATTGCAAACTTATAAACCAGACCAAAGATATGAATTGAATGCATACATATGTTTGTTGCATTGTTTTGTTTGCTCATTGAGCCATGATGTGTGCTCACCCTTTCGACGTCGAATATTTTTAGTTGATGATGCAAGTCATACCGTGGAAGATTATATGAATGCACCAATACAGACATGTTGCTGTGATGGATGTGGAAGCTATGGTGGAGTCACATTATTCGTCGTGCGAGTACAACTCATGTGTTTTCGATTAGATTTAGTTGTTGGATTATCAGAACTTGTAATTGATGACTTTATTTTATTTTATGTCTTGAGTCATTTGGAGATAATTGGATAATTAATTACGTTATCACTGTTAGATACTCAGTTCATTAGTATTAAAGACTTCTGTTATTGTTTATTTACTTTGATTATGGTTGTGGATATATTTGGTTTAATCAAATGGGCACGGCTTATACGAGATCCTGATTGAACCGTTGGTCCATAAATGGTTCATCACACCAATCTGGTTGATTCAGAATTTGTGGTGTGACAGTTTGACCTGACACCATACCAGACAACCCTGAGATGCTTCCCGCTAGGGTTCAGTAGCTTGTCCATTCCCACACTGGGTGCTTCCGAACAACTAGACCAAACAACCTTCAAGGCATCTTTCAAGCTGTGTTTCAGTCTAACTTCCTCCAAAGTTGATTCTTCGATTCATTCTAAGGTTTACTCTCAACCACTCTATGGTCAAGAATATGTTAGGGTTAGGGTTTCCATTACAACCCTAGGTCTATACACCCTTTTTTTTGTCTTCGTTATATGTTTCTTGTAGTAGTGAAATTAGATCATCGCCTCTGACGATTGTGAGTCCATCTTCATACACCCTAACATATGTACAGAGACTTGGAACTTACCATTGGTCTCTTGATGATGGCTGCTGAAAATCGATGGTGAGTTCTTCTCCTCCTTCATTCTCCAAAGCCTTCTTCTTCTCCAAGCCTCCTTTTCACTCACTCTCCCTCTCTCTCAATTCTAGGGTTTGTACTTGATCAAAAGAGTGAGAGAAGGTATAGAAACGTCCCTTATATAGCGAGGTAACCTTCTATTAGAGTCTTCCTCAAATTAGGATAGTAGTTCCAATCAGACTAGGAAACTTTTCTATTCTCAGGGTCTATTTCATGTTTGACCGGTAGCATGTCCGGTCGCATATTACATAGACCAGGCAACTATATGTGTCCGACTGGACAAGCTTAGGGTTGTTAATATCGTACCTTGGTTGGTGGTTCTGTCATCCAGTTGCTTCATTCGACCGGGTTAGAATGGGAAGTCCTGCCATGACACGTCAACCCAGGTTAGACCAGGTTAGTAGAGTGCGGGTCTTACACTAAAACTGTTGATCAATTCAGACCTATTAGCTTGTGTGGAGTATGTATTAAACTTGTGTCAAAAATCATGGTCGAGCATCTCAAAGGAGCCTTGGATCAAATTTTTCTCTCCCTCACAATAAGATTTTATACCTAATAGGAGTATTTTAGATAACATCCTTATAGCACATGAGGTTTTCCATTACATTAAAAAGAAGAAGAAAGGTAAACAAAAAATTATGACTTTGAAGCTAGACATGCAAAAAGCATGTGATCGATTGGAATGGCCCTTTATTAAAGGAATGTTGCTCAAACTTGGTTTTCAACCCTAGTGGGTCCAACTAGTCATAAGGTCCATCACATCTGTTTCGTATACTTTCATTGTGAATGGAGCTAAAAGGGGGAGTTTTACCCTTAGTAGGGGAATTCATCAAGGAGACCCCTTTTCTCTTGCCTTGTTTATCCTTTGTGCCCAGGCATTATCCTGTAGATAATCGTGATCTCAAAGGTTTTAAGATTAAGTGATCTCAAAGGTTTTAAGATTAAAAGTCGATCTACTCCTATTACTCTCACTTCCTTTTTGTAGATAACTACCTCATGATTTCTTAAGTTAATTTGAAGAAAATTATGCATCTAAAGGAATTTTTGGACCTATATTGTAGAGCCTCAGGCCAAAGCACCAATCTGAAGAACTGAAGCATTACCTTCAGCCCCAATACCCAAATTAAGTTCAAAATGTGATTTTCTAGACTCCTCAAAATTTCCTATGGTGATGGACCAACTAAGTGACCCGCCTACCCTTAGAATTTGGGATTTCTAAAAAAAAATTTGTTTTACAGATATCTTGGATCGCACATCTTGGAGAATTTCAAATTGGAAGAGCAAACTTCTCTCTTATGCGGGCAAAGAGGTATTTATCAAATCAATTGTTTTATTTACCTCAAATTATGTTGCATCACACTTTAAATTACTTTTATCACTTCATCATTTTATTAGGAAAGCAGTAGCAATAGACTTTTTTTTTTGGCAAAATGATACAAAAAAGAAAGGCATACATTGGGTTGCTTGGAATAGTTTTGTAAATCAAATAAGATAGGGGGTCTAGGATTTCAAAATCCATGTATTCAAAATTTGGCCTTGCTCACAAAATAGGCCTGGAGGCTGTGGTTTTCTCCCAACTCTAGTTGGGCGAAAATATTTAAGTCTATTTACTTTCCTCATAAAAATTTTGTCATGTTAACTTGGGAAGTCAGCCCTCTTAGGCGTCGAGGAGCATTCTTGAAGAAAGGAAATTTCTTATCCAAGGCTTTATATGGCAGATTGGCTATGGGAATCAAATCAAGATCTGGGATGATAATTGGATCCCTTCCATTCTCGACTTCAAGCCTCTTTGTGCTAAGCCTTTAAATTGCCATATTGGGTGGGTTTCAGATTTAATTGACCCTCTTAACTGAAATTGGAAAGTTAATATTCTTGATGAGCTGTTTCCATAATATGTTAAAAAGGTCTTTCTTCAAATTCCCCTTAGATTGGTTCTGGTTAAAGATAAAATTAATTGGAATAGAGACAAATTTGGAAACTCCTCGATTAAATCTGCATATCATCTAATATCTAATATTTTTGACATCTTAGAATAGGATAAAGCTTCATCTTCTCGTATTCCTTCTTGGCAGATCTTTCCCCAGAGTGTGGCATAGGATTTGGTCTTTTACTACAATACCAAAAATCAAATATGTCATTTGAAGAGCCTGTGCGAGAAACAGATACCTATGGATGCTGGTTGCAAACGATGTGGAGCTGAAATGGAATCTACTGACCACATTTTGCTTGCATGTCCGTTTGCTAAAGTGGTGTGGTTTGGGTTTTCTCTTTCATATAAAATTGCACATAACCCAAATATTTCATTATCTCATTGGATTAATAGTTGGGACTATTGGTTTCGATCCTAAAAAAAATGTTATTCGTTATTTCCATTCCAACTTTTGTCCTTTGGTATCTTTGGAAGGCTCGCAATGATTTGATTTTCCAGGGGCAAAAATAGACTCCTTATGAGATTATTCACACTGCTGAATCAGCTTTTTTAGAATTTTCTCATTCTTCTATAAAGCTGGAATTATAGCTTGGAACTGAAGATAATTTCCCCCTTTAAAATCTTTAATGGAAACCTCTGTCAACCAACTGGGTTAAGATTAATACTAACGCTTCTTTCAAAGAAGATGAGGCTATGGTTGGTATTGGTTTTATTATCAGAGACTCTCTTGCCAACCCCTCTTTAGTGGCTCGCTCAAAGCATGACATATACCTCAATCAGAAAAATATGCCTTCGACATCATTCGCGACGTCGACTTGTAGGAGGTGTTTGTGATTTTCCAATGGAACAAAATCTGAAGCTCAATCCTGATGATGGCCCGTTGATGTCTGATCCTTTTCAATATCGACGATTGATTGGCCATATATTGTATCTCACCATCACACGACTGGACATTGTTTACGTAGTAAATCTTCTTAGCCAGTTCATGAGTGCACCTAGAGAACCTCACTAGCTTGCAGTAGTTCAAGTTCTTTAATACATCAACTCGTCTCCTAGAACTGGTATACTTCTTTCAGCAACAAACTCCCTTACAGTTCATGCAAATTCTAATTCTGAATGGGCCTCTTGTCCCACGACAAGATGTTCGACCACAGACTACTACACCTTTCTTGGTTCTAGTCCAATCTCTTGGAAATCCAAGAAACAACCTAATGTGTCTTGTTCCTCCATCGAGGCCAAATATTGTGTGATGGCTTTAGCTGTCACACCCCAATTCTGCACCAACCAGAATGGTGATGAACCGTCAATAAACCAATGGTTCAACCAGGATCTCGAATAAGCTATCCCCACCATGTTAAACCAGTTTTTTCCCCGATCGAGAGAATAGTTTAGGAATTTGCAAAAGCAAGTAGCCAATTTTGAGACCTCATCGCCCGCTAGAATTAGACAAGTGTTGCGGCACTCAACTATCCAGCAATCGCATTTCTGGTCAAAGACAAGGAGTAGGAAATCAGGAGGCCCAAGAATCAGAATAAAACCCGCCTGGCCATTACGAACTAAAATAGCATTCCACATTAATCAGAGATAATAAAGTAAATAGAGAAAGTCTTACAGATAATGAACTGAGGTCTAGTCATGATAAATAATTAATATTCTATTTATCTCCAAGTAATCAAAACATAAATTAATACATATTATAAATATCCAAAAACGAAAGTTAAAAATTAAGCGTATTCATAGTTGAACGCTCGCTTAACTAATCACAATAGTCCTCCACAGCTTGCTCATCATAGTCGTCACCTGGTCATATGTTGGCGTGTTGATAAAATCTTCAACCGTAATACCTGCAACATCAGAAACTAAAAATAATTGCACGCGCGAGGGTCAGCTCTCCAACTTGAGCTCAGTGAGTAAACAAAACAATGCAACAAAACATATGTATGCATTCAATTCATATCTTTGATCTGGTTCATAAGTTTGTAATGTGCAATAGAAAGGATAGGTGGCCACCGCACCTCTATACACGAATGTGTGGAATCGCCCAATGGATCAAACATCATTGCCGCCCCCACATGCACCTACCATGGAATAGAGATAGAGCTAAAGTGCTTAGGACCGTACCGCATCACATTTCCCCTGATGCTTTACCCATACCAACACGTAAGCCCCTGTTGGCGAGGGCTTACAAACTGGGCTCGTAACTAACCAATCCTAATGTCAAACAGTGTATCCAAGGCCTCACCCCAGCATCCCTCAATACGTCCATAGAGATAAAGCTAAGGCCCCCGACAGTGTCAGAGACTACACAGTCCGAGACCACCTCCCCTGATGCCCTACGACGTAATAGTTCTGCTAAGGTAATGGCGATACGACGATGCTAGTGGACAAGACTTGAGTAGAGATAAAGCTAGAGTCTGGTGACCAGGATGAACCACAGTGTCACGTCCTCCCCCTGATGCTCCACTCGCATCAAATACATTAACCACACACATACATTCACATGTGTCATAGGCCGGGCCTCAGCACTTTAGCTCTATCTCTATTCCATAATAGGGTGGATGGGGACGACAATAAACGTTAACCTTTGGGCGGACTTCCACACCCTGTGCATAAAGGCGAGACGACCACCGAACCTTTCTATAGCGCATTGCAAACTTATTTACCAGACCAAAGATATGAATTGAATGCATGCATATGTTTGTTGCATTGTTTTGTTTGCTCACTGAGCCATGATGTGTGCTCACCCTTTCGACGTCGAATATTTTTAGTTGATGATGCATGTACCAATGTCGAGGATTATGTGAATGCTCTTGTGTACGGGCGTGTTCCTGCAATGGAAGCCGAAGACTTGTTGGATACGCATGATCCCTCATGTGAGTGCAACTCATGCGTATTCGATTAGATTTTGCTTAAATTTATAAAGGGATGTAATTGATACTTTATTTATTTATGTCTCAATTGATACAACAATAACTTAATATTTTATTTATGATTAGCACAGTTAGATTTCTCAGTTCATTTACTATAAAACTTCCGCTATTGTGTATTTATTCTGATTATGGTTGTGGATGTGTATGATTTTATTTTTAATGGACACAGCCTATTAGAGATCCTGGTTGAACCGTTGGTTTATTAGCGGTTCATCACACCATTCTAAATAGTGTGGAATTGGGGTGTGACAACTTGGTATCAGAGCATCTCAGGCCCTGTCTGTGAAACCCGTATACTTCCACAAAAGTTCGTGAACTGAGATAGGATAAAAATTTAAAATATGTAATAATAACACACC
Organism: Protea cynaroides; assembly: GCA_028583415.1. Classification (NCBI taxonomy): domain Eukaryota; kingdom Viridiplantae; phylum Streptophyta; class Magnoliopsida; order Proteales; family Proteaceae; genus Protea; species Protea cynaroides. The sequence continues at coordinate 70,926,168 of CM053265.1, read as the reverse complement.
ATAAGCATCTATGTTGTTTGAGACAAAACTGAAAGAGAATAATGCATCTATTAAAGGAGAAATAAATTTATGTACAACCAAAAAAAGAACAAACGTTTATATATATATGATTAAAGTAGAGTACAGTCCACAGCCCGGACAGTTACTCTGAAGTACAAAAGAAAGATAAAAAAAATACATCAAGAAGCTGGAGGTGATGGGGGAGGCGGTGTCTCACGGTCTCTATCATAGTCCTCAGTGTAGACTCTAGTCAACCAAGCTATCTGAGTCTGGGTCGTCTGGAGACTAGCTGTGAGATCAGCCACCCCCTGGTCAGTCACATGCTGAGCATCCCTAAGCTCTCCCACCCGCTGATCCGACATGCGCTGAGCAGATAGAAGCTCTCCCACCAGTTGATCCGACATGCGCTGAGCAGCCAGAAGCTCTCCCACTAGCTGATCGAACAAGCGCTGAGCCTCTAGAAGCTCTCCCATCCTCAAGTCAGACATACGCTAAGCTTCTCGTATCTCGTGCAATATCTCCATCATGTCATCAGAAGGAGCATACGAAGGACCCGCTGCATGTGAAGGACCAATTGAAGAAGACGGACCAGCTCCTGTAGTATGAGTAGGTGATGGAGGAGGTATGGCATCTACATCCATATATAGCCAATCGTCATCATCCCCATGAACCCCTGCTCCAGCGACTGCTGTTGCTGCCTCAGCGTCAACCATCTCCACTCGAGTGCGAGGACGCACCATCGCGTTCCTCTCCTCATCGCTAACCTGGGCATCCCGCATGCCCATCTTGCAGATGGCCTCCCAATCCAGAGGCGATGAGAAGGATTTCTCCTGAATCTTCTTATCCAACAAATCAACCCCCAGGCGGGTAAGCAATGTAGTGATCATGCGTCCATAAGGAAGGTTGCCAGTATGACTGGGCAACGTGGCATTGATCATCGTCCGCATGATGATATAGGGAAGGCAGACGGGCTGCCTAGTGCATATGCAGTACAGCAGATACTGGGTCAACTGGGAGACCCTCTCGTAATGTCCACTCTGCGGTATCAGGTTGTGCTGAATGATCTTGTAGTATACCCATGGATCGAAACGCATATAACTCGCTTTCATCTCCCAGTGATCAGGTCTGATGAGCTGACGGTTTATCTCAGCCCTCATCTGTAATGAAAAGAACTGGGGCTCTCCAAGGGCACATAATACGAAGGAGCCGCCAGAGGAGATACCCAGCAAGTCCGCTAGCTGTCGATAGTCGAAAGAAATATCAACCCCCTTGACATAGCTAGTGATCCGAAGCTCACTACCTCTCTCAACATCGTTGTAATCCCCCACCACTTGGAGATTACAATAGAACTGACATACCAAGTCAAGACAACTACAGGCGTCATAGGTGATGACAGGGAGCCATCCCATATCGCCAAAGGCTCCCTCCACATTGAACAAGGCCAAGCTGGCCAAGTCTACTTTGCGGCCTCCCTTTACTTTCTTACGAGCGTAGCGGGCATACTATGTCTTGGCTTCAGTGGAATAGAAGCGAAGACGGTCGCGAACACTGGGTACCTTGGTATGAGCCATAGTATCTGCAAATAAGAAAGAAAAACAAATAATGACTTAGTAGAGATGAAAAACCCAAAATTTTGACATAATAACGACGTAAATTGGTCAAAAGCCTCACTTTACACCCATACACGTGGGCAGGAAGACTTACATAGATCCTAAACTATCCTGTAAGACTCATATAGTCGGAAATTTCAACTAATGAGATTGAATTGAAAGAAATTGTAAGGAATTCGAAATCTCGACAAAATTAGGGCAAAAAGAGTAAATTTTGAGTTTCTCGATAACCAACCGATGAAACTCAAATATTTTTGAGGGCTTTCGTTCGTCGAGTCACCAACAACAAAAGCCCCCAATAAAAATCAAATTTTTACGATTGAAAAAAGTTTAATTTGAAAAATACGAGATATATGAGCAAAAACCAAGATAAGGAAACCTAAAAACATGAAAATGTAGAAGATATACCTGTAGCGGAGGTGTAGACGACGAAACAAGGAGTACAAACCACCAACTGATCGGATTTGTCACTGTAGCAACTTAGAGGGACGAGACGAGTCGAAGCGGAGAAGAAAGAATGGGAAATGGACTTTGAATCGGAACTTAAAAATCTGATTTTTAGTCCGGGGGTCGGAAAATTCGACTAAAACCATCGACCCACCCATCGACCCTTGGCTCTCAGGAATCTGACAGAGAACCAGGGGTCACACCCTGGGTTGGACATCCTCCGACCTCCCCATCGACCCCCGGCTCTCGGGAAGAATTGTTGATTTCTCAGGGTCGCATACTGAGGGTCGGACACCCATCGACCCCCACCATTGACCCTGCAGTGAAAATACAGCATTTTCGACAGAATGATCTGAAAATTTTGAAATTTGCATTTGTTAGTGGTTTTAAATATGAGAATGAAGTATATAATGATTGTCTCACGTGTTCAAATGACTTTCAGGCAATTCCACTACCATATTAGATAATGGCTGGACGCAGAGTAACCAGACAAAGTCATAACTCTATCCCACCACCACCACCTGGGGGGGAAAATAGCCAGACACACCCGGAAGCACAGGGGAATATGAACACGACACCGTCCGTCATAAATGAGCAGACAAATCCTATAAATCTGCCAGCTCCACCTACAGACTTGACCACAGTCGTATTGAACTTGGCCCAACAGCTGCAGCAAATGCAACAGGCACATGCTACTATGCAAGCTGCCTTAGGTATGACTTTTCCAGCTGCACAGACACCTCCAGTGCCAGCAGGATAGGCAAGTACAGCTCCAGGGGGAAGTAACACAGTACCCCACGCACCTCAGACTCCCATCTTGCAGGCACAAGTACAAAATCCTGAGATAGCTCAAGGTGGATATCAACCCCAACCACCTATGTATGAGGCATATGTCCCACAACAACTAGACCACTCCAGACTGGTGGAGCGTTTTCTAAAACTGAAGCCCAAAGAATTTAATGGCAAGCCAGCAGATCCCTTATGGCCGGCACACTGGGTTGACGAGATGGAAAGAAACTTTATGATGATGACAGTGAATGAAGACGAGAAAGTATTGTGTGCCACCTTTATGCTGAAAGGAGATGCACACTATTGGTGGAGATCCACCAGGACATATTTATTAACCAAGCACGCCCAACTGACTTGGGATATTTATAAGGAGGTGTTCTTTGAGAAGTACTTTCCTAGAAGTTTCAGAGATTCTATGGAAAGAGAGTTTTTGAGTTTATATCAAGGGCAGATGAGCGTGGATGCATATCAACAGCGTTATGAAGAGCTGTTCTTCTTTGCACCCACCAGTATGCAAGAGGAAAACACAAAGACCCGAAGGTTCGTCATGGGAGTTAGGGGAAGCATCCACGAGCACGTATTGGGACTTGAAAAGAAAATCTATAATGAAGCTACACAAATTGTTCGAGTAATAGAGTCGAGCCAGAAAGAGAGCTACCTTGCTCAAAATAGGAGAATAAAAAGGCCTAATGAGAATTCTTACAACGGAGGGAACACCAAGATATTCAAACCCTTCCGTACTCAAGGCTTTAATGCTGCAGCCAAGACTACTCCCGCAGCCTCACAACAACAAAAGCCAACCCTTGAGGGGATGAAATGTTATAACTACAATCAAGTGGGACATATGGCAATGGAATGTCCTAAGCCCAAGAAGCAGCTACATCAAGGACGAGTTTACGCGATTACATCTGAGGATGCTGCCACATCGCCTGATGTGGTCACAGGTATGACTTAAAATTCTTAAGTTAGTTGTATTACAGTGTATGAGCATGTAGACTAAACCAAAACAAATCATAGGTATTGTACCTATTAATGGCATTCCCGCCAGAGTACTCTTTGATTCAGGAGCTACTCACTCCTTTATATCTGTGTTATTTGGAAAGAAACTAAATCTACCCCTTAAATCCTTAGACTACAAACTGCTTGTATAATCACCTATGGGATTAGAAGTGGAATTAGAAAAAGGTTATGGACAATGTCCAGTTATTATTGATGAAAAGACTTTGGATGCAACCTTCATCCAACTCGAGATCGTAGACTTTGACGTTATCTTGGGAATGGACTGGTTAGTTCGGCATTCTGCAAATTTATTGTGTGTCGAAAAGAAACTGACAAAGACGGAGCAGAGTTCAGCTTTTCGGGAACCAAACTTCCCCGTAAACGAAAGCTCATACTCTCTACGCTAAAGGCTAAGAAGTGCCTTGAGAAAGGAGCAGTTGGGTATTTAGTATCTATGGTCGACCTTATCAAGGAAGCTCCACGAATGGAAGATATTGAGGTCGTATGTGACTTTTCAGACGTATTTCCTGAAGAACTCTCAGGATTACCACCACCCGACCGAGCTACAGAGTTTGTTATAGATCTTATACCTGGAGCCGCACTAGTATCGAAAGCACCTTATCGAATGGCTCCTACTGAACTAAAGGAATTGAAAGTACAACTACAAGAACTGCTGGACAAGGGTTACATTCTCCCTAGTATATCACCATGGGGAGCGCCAGTATTATTCGTAAAGAAGAAGGACGGTAGCGTTCGCTTGTGTATAGACTATCGAGAACTGAATAAACTGACAATCAAGAATCGGTATCCATTACCTCGGATCGATTACCTATTCGATCAGTTGCAAGGTGCCAAAGTGTTCTCCAAGATCGATCTTCGGTCAGACTACCATCAGCTGAAGATTAAGGACGGTGATATTCCCAAGACAGCATTCAGGACCAGATATGGACATTATGAATTTTTTGTCATGTCTTTCGGATTGACGAACCCACCAACAACCTTTATGGAACTTATGAATCGGGTATTCCATGATATGTTGGATACGTCAATTATTGTATTCATTGATGATATATTGATCTACTCCAAAGACGAGGAAACTCATATTAAGAACCTAAACGCCACTCTGCGGCGACTAAGTAAGGAAAAGCTCTACGCCAAAAATTTTTCAATGTGAGTTTTGGCTAAAGGAAGTCGCTTTTCTAGGCCATGTAGTATCCACTGAAGGAATTAAAGTGGATCCCAGCAAGATTGAGGCTATTGTAAAGTGGGAAGCACCGAAGAGCGTTGCAGAAATTAGAAGTTTCTTAGGTCTAGTTGGGTATTATCGACGATTTATGGAAGACTATTCCCGAATTGTCGTACCTCTCACTAGCTTGACTAAGAAGGGTGAGAAGTTTGTTTGGATGGATAAATGCGAGAAGAGTTTCCAGACCTTGAAGGCTAGATTGATATCAGCTCCAATCTTGATCATTTCGATTCTAGGACAGCCATTTATCTTGTACACCGATGCGTCAGGACTGGGATTAGGATGTGTACTTATGCAAGGAGAACAAGTAATTGTTTATGCCTCAAGACAGTTGAAGACACTTGAGAAGACCTATCCCACTCATGATTTAGAATTAGCGACAGTAGTACATGCTGTCAAAATATGAAGACATTATCTGTACGGGGAGAAGTTTCAGATTAAATCAAACCATAAAAGTCTTACTTATCTATTTAATCAGAAGGAGCTGAATAATAGACAAAGAAGATAGCTAGAATTTTTGAAAGACTATGATTGTGATATCCAGTATCATCCGGGAAAAGCTAATGTAGTAGCCGATGCGCTGAGTAGAAAGGCAATGATAAAATCTCAGGGAGAGGTTAGCACAACTGCCGCAATGTGTACTATCGGGAAGGTATTCAGTCACGATAATGAACAGTTTGTGATGGATGCACCAGATGGATCAGCCAACCAAGGGTTTATTCATCGGTTTTCAAATATGTTCGCCGCATTGAATATTATACCGGATATAATTGATGAAGTAAAGACAGCTATCAAATCAGACCCTTACCTAAGAACGGTATAAGAGGACATCGAAAAAGGTAGGACTAACCCTGAGTTCACCTTGGACGAAGAAAAGGTACTGAAGTACAAAGGAAGAATATGTGTACCCGAAATAGAAAGCTTGGACATTAGACACCGATTGATGAAAGAAGCCCATACCACCATCTATTCGATACATCCTGAAAGTACAAAAATATATCATGATCTAAAGAAATTATATTGGTGGAGAGGAATGAAAGTAGATGTAGCTAAGTTCGTGTCTCAATGCCTAAATTGTCATAAAGTAAAGGTTGAACGACAAAGACCGGCCGGACTGTTACAACCGTTACCGAAACCAGCATGGAAATGGGACTGCATCACAATGAACTTCGTCACAGGATTACCATTGACTCCTCGAGTAGTTGACGCAGTTTGGGTGATTGTAGACCGCCTGACTAAAATAGCTCGCTTTATACCTATACGACCTCAGTATACACTGGAGAGGTTAGCTAAGCTGTATGTGGACAACATTGTGCGATTACACGGTGTACCTGAAAGCATTGTATCTGACAGAGATCCACGATTTACTTCAAAGTTTTGGGAAGGACTATAAAAGGCTATGGGCACAACATTGAAGTTTAGTACTGCATTCCCTCCACAGAAAAATGGACTGTCAGAGCGTATAATTCAGATTCTAGAAGATATGCTTCGAGCATGTGTAATTGATTTTAAAGGATCATGGGATGAAATGTTACCACTGATTGAGTTCTCTTATAACAATAGCTATCAGGCTACTATACAGATGTCACCCTATGAAGCACTATATGGCAGGAAGTGTCGAACTCCTCTGTTTTGGAATGAAGTTGGGGAACGTAGTATTGTTGGACCGAAATTTGTTGAAGAGACTTGTCGAGTGGTCGACATTATCAAGAAAAGAGTGAGGACGGCTCAAAATCATCAGAAGCAATATGCAGATACTCGACGCCGAGACCTTGAATTCGTCATGGGTGATAAAGTATTCTTAAAAGTATCGCCTATACGAGGATTGAAACGGTTCGGACAGAAAGAGAAATTAAGTCCAAGATATGTCGGGCCATATGAGATTCTAGCTAAGCGTGGAAAAGTGGCTTACCAGTTAGCACTACCACCATCTATGTCAAGTGTGCATGACGTATTTCATATTTCCTTATTGAAGAAGTATGTTAAGGATCCGACACACGTTTTGACAGTAGACCTACCTGATTTGACATTTGAAGTAGCACCGACTGAAATCACTAGTCGAAAGGTTCAACGACTACGCAACCATGATATCTATTATGTTAAGGTCACCTGGAGAAGTAGAGATATGGAAGAAATCACATGGGAAGAAGAGAATGCTATGCGAAAGCAATATCCTCATCTATTCGATTCGAAAGGTATGTACAATTTCGAGGACGAAATTTTTATAAGTAGGGGGGAGTTGTAAGACCTGTATCAAACTAACCCGGTCTTACCACCTTGAACCAGGTCTACCCATCATGGTCGAGTCAAATGGATCAAGTGCGTGAAGGAGATAACGATCCCAGGTATTAAATTGACCAAAAAACACAAAAATAAGGGGGAGGGTCGCATACCCAGCAAGGCAGGGTCGGACCCCCCTCCCCAAGATAAAAAGTCAGACCCTGAGTTTCTAACCGGGGGTCCGGGGGTCGGACAATTTAGAACCAGGGGTCGACGGGATCTCCGACCCCCTCATCGACCCCCAGTCTGTCGACAGAAACCATGAATTAGGAACTTTCCAAATTTCAATAGGATTCTTTCCTAATCTCAATGGAACTTATTTTGAGAGTTTCTACTCTATAAATAGGACGTCCCTAAGCCTCTTTCACTCCTTTTAGAACCCTAATTGGATTGAGAGAAAGAGAAGAGAAGGAGAAGAGAAAGAAAAGAGAAGGAAAGTGGAGAAGAAGATCAAAGAGAAGGCTTTAGAGAAACAAGCCTAAGTCTCAGGTATGGATACTATCTCAATGGAATTCTGAAGACCTTAGAATAGATAGTGAAGAGGTTATGATCTAGGAGAAACCCAAATCATCCACCCATGGTTAGGTTTCAATGGAAAATCATGGGGGAGATCATTAAAACCATGTAGGCGAATAAACTATGGTTCTAAACCATAGAACATGTACGAAATGGATTGTAGAAGCAAGCCATAGGACCCAAACACGAAGGAATGGACTGTAGGATAAAATTTTTGACTAAACCCACGGGGGGTCGATGGACAATCGACCCTACCAGACCCTAACATTGACCCCCAGTGTTCGGGAAGTCCAGAATGTAGGTGGTAACACCCAGGGTCGATGGAAGGTCCGACTCTGGCATCGACCCCCAGTTAACAGTAGGCTTTTTAAAATCAGAATTAATTCTAATTAAATTCTATCGACTTGATTAGGTCTTCTAGTGATATAATATTGATATTTAGTTGATTCTTAAAGCTTGAGAGAGGATCTACAATCAAGCAAAGGTGAGAGAACAAGACCTAAACTAATTGGTTAATAATAAACTGTTTTATTTCTTAAGTCCAATTCCATGTTTGATTCTATGCGTGTATGCTTGTTATGTGCATTCAACATGTCATCCAATATTTCTATTATTACTGTTCATGCATATTTTAATTATTATGTATAACATGATGATGATGATGATGATAGGAATAGGCATGTGAATGTATGTGTGTGGTTGGTGTGCTTGATGCGAGCGAGTATCAGGGGGGGGTGTCATAGGTCGGGCCTCAGCACTCTAGCTCTATCTCTAACTCAAGTCTTGTCCACTGACATTGTCGTATCACCATTACCTTAGCAGAACTATTACGTCGTAGTGTATGAGAGGAGGTGGTCTCGGACCGTGTAGTCTCTGACTCTGCCGGGGGGCCTTAGCCCTATCTCTATGGACGTATTGAGGGATGCTGGGGTGAGGCCTTGGATACACTGATTGGCATTAGGATTGGTTAGTTGTGAGCCCAGTTTGCAAGCCCTCGCCAGCAGGGGCTTACGTGTTGGTATGGGTAGAGTATCAGGGGAAGTGTCATAGGCCGGGCCTCAGCACTTTAGCTCTATCTCTATTCCATGGTAGGGTGGATGGGACGACAATAAATGTTAACCTTTAGGCGGGCTTCCACACCCGGTGCATAGAGGCGAGGCGGCCACCGAACCTTTCTATAGCGCATTGCAAACTTATTTACCAGACCAAAGATATGAATTGAATGCATGCATATGTTTGTTGCATTGTTTTGTTTGCTCACTGAGCCATGATGTGTGCTCACCCTTTCAACGTCGAATATTTTTAGTTGATGATGCAGGTACCAATGTCGAGGATTATATGAATGCTCCTGTGTACGGGCGTGTTGCTGCAATGGAAGCCGAAGACTTGTTGGATACGCATGATCTCTCATGCGAGTGCAACTCATGCGTGTTCGATTAGATTTTGTTTGAATTTATAAAGGGATGTAATTAATACTTTATTTATTGATGTCTTAGTTGATACAACAATAACTTGATATTTTATTTATGATTAGCACAGTTAGATTTCTCAGTTCATTTACTATTAGACTTCCGCTATTGTGTATTTATTCTGATTATGGTTGTGGATGTGTATGGTTTTATTTTTAATGGACACAGCCTATTAGAGATCCTGGTTGAATCGTTGGTTTATTAGCGATTCATTATACTATTCTGAATAGTACGGAATTGGGGTGTGACAACATGCCTATTCCTAGCATCATCATCATCATCATGTTATAATAAATGAAATAAAATATGCATGAACAGTAATAACAGGAATTGTGGATGACATGTGATATACACATTACAATCATACAATCATAGAATATTGGACTCAATAAACGAAAATAATTTATTATTCGTCAATTAGTTTAGGTCTTGTTCCCTCACCTTTGATTGAGCGTAGATCCTCGTTCAAGCTTTATGAATCACTTTCAAATCACTAGAAAGACTTAACAAGTCGGTAGATTTTAATTAGAATTAATTCCGTTAAATTTAGACTAACAGGAACTGTAGGGTCGCAGGGTAGGGTCGTCCTAGGGTAGCAGTTTCTGTGACCCTAGGGTGTAGGGTCGGACGTGGGGTCGGATACATGTGATCGATCCTGTGGTCTCGTAGGTCCATTCTAAGATTGTTCTATGGCTCATAACTATGATTTTTACACACTTTTCATTGTCTATGATGATTACTTCCATGGATTAACTTGTCCATGGATTGATGATTTGAGTTTCTCTTAATCCTAACTTCTTCATAATCTATTCTAGGCTCTTAATTTATGAAGGAAATTAGGTTCATACCTGAAGTTGGCTGAGATTCAGAGGTTTCTCTGAACTTCTTCCTCTTCCTTAGTCTTTTCTTCAATTTTCCTTCTCTTCTTCTTTTCCTTCTCTTTCTCTTTCTCTCACTTTCAATTAGGGTTCTAAAAGGAGTGAAAGAGGCTAAGGGACGTCCTATTTATAGAGGAAAATCCTCCAAAATAAGTCCCATCGAGTTTAGAAAAAAACCCCTTGGAATTAGGAAAGTTTTCTAATTTACGGTTTATGTCTGTCATCGTAGGGTCGGACGTAGGGTCGCAGGATCCATCGACCCTACACCTTCTTAGTCATGCGACCCTACGACTAAAAAGTCATGGGTTGGACTTCTGTTGAGGTGGGGTCGTCCCTACCTGTTTAGGCATGCGACCCTACCCTCACATTTACTGTTTTTGGGTTAAACTCATACCTGGTCATGTGATTTTCTTCACGCACTTGGTTTACTTGGCTCGACCATGATAGGTAGACCTGGTACAAGGTGGTAAGACCAGTTAGTTCGATACGGGTCTTACATCAGCTACTTATGAACGTCTTTGGCTAAGTTATCTCTTTTATGACCTCTGTATCAACTTCACCACTACCACCCTCTATTTTGACAATCAAGTTGTATTTCACATCGCCTCTAATCCGGTTTTTCATGAGCGCACTAAACACATAGAGCTTGACTGTCACCTCGTTCATGATAAGATCCAAGATGGTTTTCTTAAGACATCTTATGTTCCGAGCCACCTTCAACTTGTAGATGTGTTTACAAAGCCTCTTGGTTGGGACCATTTTTCATCTCTATGTGGCAAGCTTGTTTGAGTTTTTCATTCTACAAGCTTGAGGGGGAGTGTTGGCAATCACAAATCTTCAAGATCCGATATGATTTTCAAATCATCTTAATTTAGATATATTGTGTACAACCAATTGTAACTTCTATATACTGTGTACAACCATCCATAACTTCCGTTCTTGTTTCTCTAACTTAGGAAACTTGTAATCTATTTATATTCTTACACTTTCAATGAGAATACGCTATTATTCCAATTCTCTTTTTCATTTCTACATAGTTTATATAAATTCTTTATAGATGTTGAAACTTGTTTAGATATAGATGATGCATCCTGCCCTCGGACTTGTACTTGGTTTCAGAGTCTGTATAGCCAAGAATGTTTCTTCACAAGATCATCTTTAAAGGAGGTTTATGTTGTAATGCTAGGTGTAATAGCATGCTTGAGAGCATTTCCAAATGGGCTCAGAAACCTTTCATCGCTTCAAGAGCTTTAGATTCATCAATGCCCGAATTTATTGTCTCTACCAAAATGGGTTCAACACCTTAATACCCTACTGCATTAAAAGAGCTGAGAATTGTTGGATGTCCTGGTTTGAGAGCAAATTTTCCTGAGGTCTCCTTGCTGAAGAGAAGAGGTATGAAAGGATTGGGAAGGACAATGCAAACAAATGTATTTACTTGTGTTGAAAACGATGGAGTTCAGATTGGACTCTGCTCTCAACTCATGATTGCAATAATAGAGATGTGGATTGTGGTTGTAGCAAGAAGATGGAAAGTAGCGTTCGAGTAAGAAAGTTTCAATTTTGAGATTTGAAACTACCAATCAATTCCCTTTCTATTAAAATAAATGGACAGTGGTAGGACAATGCAAAACGAAGCCAATTAGGAACAAACATGTGGCGTCTCATGGATTGAGTACAAAGGCAGACTTGTGTCTTGTACCACCATAATTCCTCCATTCAGGGGAAGAATGCGCATGAATACTCCCTATCCACCATGACGACCTGCTGAGATCTCGGAAGGAGTCCCGAGGTCAGCGCAGCAGCAGGGAAACGTCCCCAAGTCACTCCATGTTCTATAAATACCCTTACAACGAAGGTAAGAAGACGGAACTTTTACGCTATCAAGCTATTATACTGATTCCGCTACCAAAAAGTCTTACTCTACCTTCAACTCAATCTTCTTCTCCCCGAGTTCATTTGCCTATTGCCCTTGAACTAACTTAGGCATTGGAGTGGCCCCCGGGTTATTCAACCCGTCCAACTCAATTGTCTTTTTTCTTTTGCGACAGGTGTCTCAATCAGAGGATCGACCCAAACCCTGCTTTAATAGATAGAAAAACAAAAACTAAAGAGGCGATAGAAATTAGAAAACAGGGATAGAAATTAGTTAACCGAAGGACTCCTCCATTTGGGTATTGGACAAGTGACAATCAAAGCTCATACAAAAAAAATAATTGCTCTTCTAGTACGTGCGTGCAGGTGATCTGGATTCTGGACTCGTTTGGAGTTGGAAAGGGGATCCCACCAAGCTCTGTGACCCTTGCACGAATTCGGGCCACTGAAAGCGTATGTTTGGCATGGTTTGAGGCATTAGTATCGTATTGGAAGTTTTGCATCGGTATTTGCCATGACCGATATGGATACCTAACCGATACATATTGTTTGTTGAATTGTTATGGGGATCAATACCAAACCAATACTTGGCCGATACCAACTGACACGTGTCGATACATGCCGATATGGATTGACATGTGGCAGATACAAGCTAATATAGACTAACATGTGGCCGATACGGGCCGATATTGGTCGACGCTTGATTGATATGGACGAACTGATATTGGTAGACACATGAACAATACTAGCCGAAATTGACTGACGCATGACTGATACCAAACAGATATGCTACATTAGCATATGACTGATACCCATATCCGATACCAATACCGATATCATATGCCGACCAAGGGTGTCAAAATGAAACCGAACCATGTATTGAAATCAAACCGAACCGTGTTCCGAAATCAAATCAAACCATTCAAATCAAAGTCGTGAAACCAATTATTAAACAGTTTGATTCTGGTTTAAAAAATGAAACCGTTTAATTATAAAGTTCGATTCTGATTTAAGAAATGAAATCATTTAAACCAACTATTTGAAACCCTTAAAGTAGAATAAATTTTACTTTAATCCCTTAGTGCTAAAGGTCTATATTTGTAGAAATAAATTTTATTTTAATATTTTCTACATGACATACTTCTAAATTGTATATCCATTTTCATATGTGATTAAAATTATTTTAACGTTTTCCTTAGATTTTCCATTCCTTTGTTCCTAGTTCTCTCTCTCTCTCTCTTTCTCTCTCTCTCTCTCTCTCTCTCTCTCTCTCTCTCCACAATGAAATCATTTAAAAACCAAAAAAATCAAAATAAATTATTCAATTTTTAATTTTACTTATTACACATCAAACCAAAACCAAACTACACTATTAAATTGAAACCACACTCTATAACAGCCATAATCCTTACTACTACCGTGGACAAAATCCATGATATTTGAGCATTCAATAAAGATGAAATTTTTATATTTTACAAGAATGTAGGGATCTTTTTTTCCTCATCTTTTCAAATTTTTTAACGACCGAACTGTACGGTATTAGAACTTTTTGTTCGTACTTTTAGAGTCATATTCCCCATTTCCTTTGTGCATCTAAAGATGTGCCTTTTGATATTTCAATCCATCATAACAATCAGCTAAAATCCTGCTGGACCCGACTTTGATACAACAAAAGGTAGGTTTTATGGCAGTGATGACCAAACAACTAATCATATACTTGGTGGAAACAGAACCTTACGTACAGACAGTAAAGGAGATTCCAAACGTAAGGCTACATATGAAATCAATCAGCACCGTACCACCATGGATATCTAGCAAGCTAAAGGTTTTCTTAACGGAATTATTTAGTTAGTATCTATGCTGGAAGAAATTATCAAAACTATTTCGTTCTTGATCATTCCCAACTTTTTTCTATCCATAAGAGGTCCCGAATGAGACCCACAACACCAATAAGTCTATTCATTCTTTACCAATTACATGTATAAGGGTTTTTCTTATTGATATTGTTTCTTTGATATCCGCAATTGATGACCATTGAATCACATAAAAACCCAATAAAACTTACCCACCTCAAATAACAAAATATCCTTTTGTATATTGAGGTTTACGTGATGACCTAATGTCGAGTCGGACCATGTCATATAGAAAAACCCTATATGTAAACCTCCTCAAAATTACAACAAAAAAAAAAGAACAAAATGCAAGAAGATGAAGGAGGAGCAAGTTGTGGCTGGTGGGGAAGAGGGATCGATGGCTAAAACCAGGACTTGCACAGATCGCCTAGAGGATCAAATCAAAAGGCCTCTGAAACCCTTATTGTGTTGATCAGAGCTTGCTTCTACGAGGTGGTCTTGTATAAAAGGGTATTTCATGGCCCTTCCAGTTGGGAATGTCGTGGCCCTTCTTGTTCGGCATGTCGTGGCTCTTATGACTTGGACCGGAAGGTGGAAATCTTCCTTTGGTGAGGACCTGAAAGGCCATGGATCGGAACCCTTCTGGTTTTCCTACTATAGTAATCATCCTTGAAGCTTCTCCATCATCTAAAATGGTGACCATAGCGGGGCCTACACGAGCATCAGAGATACTGACAGCCATGAAGATCAAGAGAATTTTTAAGCTGCAGAGAGAAGGCAGAGAGAAGGATGCAGCCATGGACTTTCTAATAAGTACGTGATGAATCTTATATATAATAGCTAGGTAATGGTGGTTTATATACAAACTGCAGTCATGAGACAGGTCACTTCTTCAAATAATTTTTTTTCTCGGTGGACGACAGCATGGTCCCTCTGAAAATAAAAGAGAAGTCCACAAAACCCCAAACCATATATTTTAAGATAGGCAATGGATTGCACGCACAGGGAACTTGCTTACGCAAAAAATGCAGTAGATCTTCTTAAGATTGTCTCATCTCATTTTTGAGGACTTGGATAGGAATCAAATAATTGAATCAATCAGTTTTTGTGGGGCTAAGAGATAGAATTGGACGTCCAAAGGGGCCGAGCTTTTTAAGTGGGAGGTCGAGAAAAGGAGAAGATGCAAGCCACACACCAGAAGCAGTAAAAGGCCTTCCACTAACCAATGGTTGGAGTGTTTATTAATTCTGTTGGGGAAAAAAACAAGGCCATAAATCCTGACTGCAGGGTAGGATCAAGAAATATCTAATAGGTATCATACAAGTGGCGCCCATCAAAAGGGTCCACGTGTCCACCAAATAAAATAGGGAATCGAGCTCAATATATGGACAGCGATACGATCTCTTTGAATTGGCTTAATGTTGGAGAGATCTCAAGGTATTAAATGCGACAGATGTGCAATAAATGCACAATAATAAATACCAATAAATGCTAACAAATGTGCTTTAAATGTATATCATGTTGACAGGATGAGCCACATCACCTTTCTAAGGAATATTACGAGAGAATATGTCATATATCAACTCGAGAAGGCCAAAGAGGCGGCCACTCACATCAACTAGGTCTGGTCACATGGACTAGCTAAATGGTCAAAGTCTATCTTGTCTTTACCACAAGCTGCCAAAGCACCCTTGGCTAACAAGTAGAGGCCGAGAATCAAAGATAAGCCCCCTCCTAGGGGGTTGTAGACTCTTTGTCCTACCAGATAGAGTCAAGATGGCATTCGAAGAGGAGACAGGCTGGCTAAAAAGGAGGTAAGCATGCTCAATAAGTTTCCCACCTGGTCTATAAATAGAAGGAAGATGGCATGGAGAGGGAAGAGTCAGTCCAAGGTACTTTTACTCTCCGCAACTCACTCTAGGATTCACTGTTTCACTATCTGTGAGTGTTTCATTCACCTCACCTTCTTCTCCCTGTTTTTCCCCATATTGGAAAGGAAAGATCTTATTGAACTCAAGCATATTAGTCCCCTCTCTATAAGGAACTTGGGTATCTTATCCCTGAGTTCCATATGCTTATCCTGGACCATACTGACTTAGGGATCAAAGTGGCCACGGGGTTAAACCCGCCCACCTTACTTGCGTATTCTAGATCTGCAACTATATGTGGTAGCGTCTTGTGCACTAGACGAATTCCAGAACAACAAATTCCACAGTCCCTACACCAATGAAGGGTGGCTAAAGTTAAGTACTTTCAAAATTGTGTAAACACTAGTGATGGTTTGAGTTGAGAAAAGAAATATGTCATTCTTGAGGGAAAGAACTATGTCATTCTTGAGGGAGAAAACACAAGTTTTTCAAACGATATGTCGGCTATATATATATATATATATATATATATATATATATATATATATATATATATATATATATATATATATATATATATAGTAAGAGCGTGAGAGATTATTGAAAATGACCTCTAGAATAGCCCAAACAAAAGGTAGAACCTTTGCTCATTTTCTACACTTCTTCTCCAAGGTAGCTTCAAAACCTTGTCAATGACTTCTCAAGAGGAGTTTTCTCATTCTTTACAAAACCTACTAATTTTCTCTCTCTCTCTCTCTCTCTCTCTCCCCCCCCCCCCCGACCTGAAAGATGTAACTCATTTTCTTTTTTGAAGTGAGTTTTTTTTTTTTTTTCTACCAACTCACTCAAAGGCAAATTTGAATTTCAAATTTCAAGCCACTCATCCACTTTCCAATAAAGTGGGTTCATTTCCATATGGTCTCAATCCTAACACTACCATGTGGCTGGACCCAACAAACTACCCCTCTAAACCCATGATGAGGGCTCTCCCATACTAAAAACTCATATGTTGTCCATACTTACCAAAACTACACTGCTCATGCTTCTCCTTTGGCACTGTCTTCATCATCAACTCAAATAAATTCCTATCAATATAATTTTTTTTGAATTTCATCAACCTATTTTCTAGGACCTCTCGAACG
Source organism: Protea cynaroides (assembly GCA_028583415.1). Classification (NCBI taxonomy): domain Eukaryota; kingdom Viridiplantae; phylum Streptophyta; class Magnoliopsida; order Proteales; family Proteaceae; genus Protea; species Protea cynaroides. The sequence goes on along the minus strand of CM053265.1, from coordinate 70,909,196 downwards.
CAATGGTATTGTACCTTAATGTACTTGGTTTTAGAGTGGAATGTAGTATTCTTGCTCAAATCAATAGCGCTTTGACTGGTGCATCTAACCACATATTCTTTTTACTCCAAACCCAACTCCATAAGAATATGTTTCAACCATAGGATCTTCTTACAAGCTTCTATGACAACAATGTATTTTGCTTATATTTTACCAAAAATATATATATATATATATATATATATATATATATATATATATATATATATATATATATATATATATATATATATATATATATTGCTTATATAATTGACAATGCAATTCTTTTGTAGCTTTGATTTTCGTAAAAGTATACAAGTAATCTAAAGTAGACTTTCTTTTATCAAGATGACATGCCATATTTGAATATGTATAGCTTTCCGCAATTAATAGTGAATTTCTAAAGCCTAAGCACACTTTAGTTGTGCCTTTTAGATATCTTAAAATTCATTTCACAGTTTTTCAATGTGGATTACCTGGATTTGCTAAGTATCTACTAACAACATCAATGGCATGTGCTATGTCGACTCTTATGCATACCATAGCATTCATCAAACTCCCTAATGCTGATACACAGAGGATCTTTTTCATTTTCTTCCTCTTTTCATCATTGGTTGGAGATACTTGACACTCAATTTGAAATGACTGGCTAATGGTGTATTCACAAATTTAGCATCCTTCATTTTGGACCTTTCAACTATATATCTTCTCACTATTTTTTTCTAGTGATAGTTAGAACTTCTTGTTTTTCCTATCACGCTTGCTTGCCACTCCCAAAAGTATTTTGCATGTCGAAGCTCCTTCTTGTCAAAAACTTTGCTCAATTCTTTTTTCAAATTGTCGATCAAAGCGGTTAGCATTTTGACCAACAATAACATGTCATCAATATACAACAGGAGAATACGAAGGCAGAATTAGGATATTTTCTACAGTACACACAAGTGGCTTTGATAATTGACACTTTTTTTTTTTTTTGGTGAAAGGTATAATTGACTAATAGTATAGAATAACGAACTTATTTTTATAAGACAAATTATTATTGTTATAAGGTTCTGTTATTTTTTTCAAACATCACAACCATTACATTCGAGTTCTTGGCCCCATTTTTTTTAAGTAAACGAATAATTCCCAAATTAATATGAAATCTGTATATTATTTATGTCTTTTTTTTTTTACCAAAAGTTTCACTGAATTTTCTAATTGAAAAAAATGAATTATTTTGGATTTTATGCCTTCCGAAGAATTTTTATATCCTGAATTTGCTAAATATGCACCTATCTACTGTCAAATTTTAAAATAAGATGAGAGAACTATATGAGTCAATAAGTTTGTCCACTTCCTTCTCTACGGTATACTATCTTACAATAGACACAACTATCCAGAAATTTAACAATTTGATATTTAAAAGATGAGGAAGGATTCCCCACATTGCAAGTGTGGGAGAGAATCATCCATGTCACGTTAATCGATATATTAGAATAAGTATCATGATCAATGGAGCCACACAGTCTAAGAGGAGATAAAGTATTAGATATGTGAGAGGGCAAGAGGAAAAATTCCCACACATGCGATGTAAGAATCTTTTACACTAAAAAAATGCAAATTCATGTTGAATATTTATTTATTTATTTTGAAAGAAAAAGGGAAGGGAGGAATATAACAATTTTTATTATTGGAAACAACAATAAATACAACTCAAATGTATAATGTATGGTTTGTCGAAGCTACCCCTTTTTATTTATGTTGTATGGGATTCTTTTCCTATCTTGTCAGGTATTGAAATTCATGTCTGATTTGTTGTTGTAATTCAGGAGCATGATAAGATTGATGGTCTGGCAAAGGAGGCGAAAAAGGTTTTGAAATCTGAAAAGTAAAGTGATGAGTGAAGCTGGTTTGAAAAGTTGGTAGACAAGCTCTGAAAAAACCCACCGAAGAACAATACAAAGAAATCTAGTGATATGGAGCCTTTTCTTAAATCTGTTGGAGCATCCCCTAGTTCTTCAATAGAGGGATCCACATCTTTTTTTGTCTGAGATTTGACAGGAAAGGTGGCGGTCTAGATGGGTGGTCTACACTTGATTTTTGGGTGAATCCGAGCTTTCATTCGAGTCGACAAACTGAGTCAACAGAAGTGTCAGCCAGGAGTGTCGGCTCGGATGGAGGGCTCAGATTCACCAAAGAGTCAGGTGTCGACCATCCATCCAGACTGTCAACTCTCCTGCCAAATCTCAGGGGAGAGAGTATGTGGATCCTCAACAGAGAGACTGGTGTGCCAAAAACAACACACCATCCCTGGCTTTAGGAGAAAGTTTATTATTATTATTATTATTATTGAACTTTGTCGAAGTGCATGGGAGTAATATTAACCCTGCAACCAAACAGAGTCCGTTAGATTTGGCAAACTAAATACAAACCATTGATCTGTTCTTGCATTTAATTTATTTTTTAAGAATTAAAAGAAATTTCTTATTTTCCGAAATATGTTTCCTAAAAGTAGCTTAATAGGAAGCAGGATTATAAAGATGTCAATGCGCTGGTTTTGCTTTGGGCCAAATTGGTTTCAAGGTTTTTAGGGGTAATCCAAAACATGCTAGTAAGAGATTCCGATGAGGACGGCAGCATTACACACTTTAATTAATGAGCAGGTCCGGTGTCAGTTTGTCATCGGGTTGGCTTTGGTTTTGGAATTATTAACCAACCCAATATGGAATCAGATTGAAACCAATACTTATTAGAGCACCTTGTCTGAAACATGTCCAATAACCGAAAGGACCAGTTTGATTTCAAGTAATGGTCCAGTCAACCGGTTCGGTCTCCAAATTGGCACCTGACCTACTCTCTCTCTCTCTCTCTCCTTCTGTCGCACCACTCGCACCATTACCGATTCTGGTTACAAGAGCCTACTAATCTCCCACCTCCCCTCCTTGGGCAAGCTATATCTCATCATCTTCTTCTTCGGATCGATATCCAAATAAATTCACAAATACACCGTTCTCTCTCTCTCTCTTGACCAGGAATCTCACTGGTTTCAACATCCAATTGTTTTTTTTTTTTTTGTTAAGTTATTGATCCAGTCGAAAGTGAAGGAATCCTTTTTTTGATGACTAGGACTCAAGATCAGGTTTCCAGAATTTAATTGGTAGAATTCCAGACTCCAGAATTTAATTATGTATAGGGTTTTGTTAATTCCTCACCATGATTGTTAGAAACCCTAGAGTTATGTCATACAGGTGAGAGGAATAGGAGTAAGGAAGATGTGGTGGCATTGTTTGGTGATGTGGCGTGATTGATTTCATTAGATGGCCAGCTACATATGGAATTGAAATAGTGATTAAATTTGATAAAAAAAAAATTAATTGGTTAGTTTGTAGTCCCCGAGAATGTAAAATTTAAGGTAGGCAAGAGTTAATTGAGTTGTAATTTTCCTTCTTTTTTTGAGTTTCTCTTAACACTCTGACTCCGGCTTCTTGACTTTTGTTCTGGAATCATTTTTGAGCTCTCACTTTTTTTCAGAGCTTATTGAGAGTAGGAGCCTGTTTGGTAATGCTACTCTGAAATCAATTCCAAAGTTCATTGAGAGCAGGAGGTTGTTTGGTAAAAATGAATCTGGAATGGATTCCAATTTTGGTGGTGGCGGTGGCGGTGGCGGTGGCGGTGCTGTTGAGCCTAAATCTCTTCCGCAGAAAGATACCTGATTGACCGCTTCTCTTGCCGATGTGGTAGTGGTGGTGGAGGGGGGGTGGTGGTGGCGGCGGTGGTGGGGTGGTGGTGGTGGTGGCTGCAGTGGTGGTGGTGGCGGTGGTGGTGGGTCGTGGGTGGTGGTGGTGGCGGCGGTGGTGGCGCCGGTGGTGGTGGCGGTAGTGGTTGTGGTGGCGGGTGGTGGTGGTGGCGATGGTGGTGGGTAGTGGGTGGTGGACGGTGGGGGTGGTGGCGATAGTGGGCTATGACTTGCAATTTTGGACTCTCCCTTTTGGCTCCGACTCCGTAAAAGCAAGTATTTTTTTAATCTCAAAGTTTGGCTCTGAGAGTCATTTTTTGAACCGGTTGATTCTATGGGAGCTGGAATCAACATAGTGTTACCAAACACTTTCTGACTCCCAAATGGCTCCCAAATGGTTCCCTGGGAGTCCGAATCAAAAGCAAAGCCGAAGCACAGTGTTACCAAACAAGCACTTAGAGACCCTGTTTTGGAGTTTAGTCTTGAACCTGAATCAAGTCAAGACAGTCCGATCCACAAGTTGGATCATTATGTCTTGACATTTTCTTGTTACACAGTTCTATAGACTATGGTTGCAACCAAAGTTCTAAATTTAGGTATCCGATACTGTATTGGTCATGTCCAAAACCAATATGAATCTGATATCAATTACTTTAGCGAAAAGAAAAAGAAAAATCCTTACTTGGTGGAATCGAGAAATCACAATTTGGGCCTCTGTGTTGATATGAGGACGGGCTGAACTTAGCGGGCTACACACATTACCCAGTTCAGAGGTGGGCTGGGCTTGGCCTTAGGTAACGTAAAATGATTTACAACAAATAGGTCGTGCCTCATGGGTCATTCAGGCCCAGAGGTCAAGAATCCGAACAATTTTGTTATCTCTGTGATCCAAATTGGAATTTTCTGTGACAAACTCACAATGGAATTTTTTGGTAAAAAAAATTAAAATTCTATTATAATATTTTTTTTATTATATAAAAGTACACCTTTCTTTTTGTCTTAAAGTTGGTTTAGTTTCGATTTTAACAGATAAATTCTAGGTTTCAAAACGATTAAACCGTTAAAGCAGTTAAACCGATTAAATATTAGGGAAAATTTGACGCACCTTTCTTGTAATTTGCCTTAAAATACACCCACTTACCAAATTTCGTGTGAATTACAACCACACCCAGTCCGTCAAGTTGGCTAACAGAAAATTTGAAAAGACTCATTTACTCTTAACATCCATTCTCTTTGCTATTTAAACTCTTTTTTATTTTTTCTCAGCAATGGTGGTGGAGCTGGCGATGGAGACGGTGGAGGAGAAGGTGGGTGGTGAAGGTGGCAGTCGGGATGGTGGAGGAGGAGGTTGAGGAGCCGGTGGCGGTGGCAGAGGAGAAAAGACCTGCAGTGGTGGTGAGAAAACGTGCGATGGTGGTGAGGGTGGCGAACTCACAGGTGGTGATGGAGGAGGAAAGAAAACAGCTGGCGGTAGTGGCGTGGGCGATGGAGGTGTGAAGACTGGCGGCAGAGGAGAGAAAATTGGGGATAGAGGTGCCACAATAACCGGCGGGGATGGCACCGGCATGGGAGTTGACGGTGGAGGCAGAGGTGGCAGATAAGGAACAAAAGGAGCACATCTGAAAGAGCTACAATTCATCGGACGAGACGAGAACAACTTACATTGCGTAGCTGATCTCAATTCCGGCCTCGTTAATAGGCAATTCTTCTGATCATTGAAGGCAGGAAGTTTCAAACACGACAGAGATGGGCCGGTGAAGAAGTTGTACGCATTCACATTGCATGAAGTGGTGCTTTTCCACAGACTACTACATTCCGTTCATTCAGTTTTTTTAAACCAAGAGCGACTTCGCTTAGGCTCTAATTGGTTGCAAGGGGAATTAAGAAGAAGGGAAGTGAAATTTTTTTCTTAGAAATGAAACTTTTCATAACCATTACAACACATGGTATCAAATGATTATGTAATTAACTTCAAATCATTCCATATTTAATTATTAACTTACATTTCACTTTAAAAAAAAGTAAAATATATTTTATCTAATAAGAATCATTATTAAATAATTTATACAAGACAACATGACCAAACTTACATTTTATGGAAATGGAAGTGGTTGAGTTTCATCTAATTTTTTTCTATTTCCCTGATTTGAAAGTTTTTTTTATGGGTGATGAGTTCACCCTATCTGTTAAAATTACCAGAACTATTTACCAAGAAAATTTCCATTACAATTTGAGAACAGTTTTATGGATCCATAGGTATCATTTTGACATAAATGATCGTCTTTTCCTCTAGAGACCCCCTACTACTTTTGGAGATTGAAATTCTGATCAGTTACAAGGTGATGCTAGGTTTGGATGAATTCTAGTTCTTGAGTTTGGCCAGATCTGAGTAAATTAAAAAGTTACTGTTCAAATGGAGTTTCATTACGTGAAGTTCTTCAAATCTGGTAGTGAACCGATGCTCGCAGGAAGGATCGTCGTCTTCTTCTTTTTAGAGACATGTTCTTTCGAAGATGATACCAGATTTTTCTTTCGGCGATGATTGACCTCATAGCTTTTCTTCTAGTTGTCGTATCTCCTCTATGTTAGTCAATAATCGGTGCAAACAAAGGTTGCTGCTATATATATAAACTTCAGTAAAGATTGGTTCTTAGAGGGTTTCCGGCCATCATAGAGCTTGATGCACAAGTTCCTCCTCCGTAATCGAACTGAAGGGTATATTGTTAAGTTAATAAAAGATATATTGGTAACCTTATCTGTCTTAAATGATAGTTTTGGTATTAATGAGTTTAAAAGGATAATACGTCATCAACTCTCAAACCTGTCATAAAGGACATGGTCTATATGAATCTTACTACAGAAATTAAGGGAAGTTTGTGTAATTAACAAGAAAATTGGTGGGTGGTGTTTAAGACAAACTTTAGGAGGGCTATTTCTATGTTTCGACCCTATGACCACTAGGTTGCAATATGACAATTTTATTGTTACACCGAAACTTGCCCCTATATTCTATAATCTTATCTGACCCAATAATGCTCGACATAGCCAAGCCAGTTAATAAATGGATTAGGTTTTGGATTTGCGCCCATAGATTCCAATCCAATGCAAGTCCCATCTCCAAAAGTAGAGAACACCACGATATATAATCTGCCCTTAACATGACCCCCACTCAAAGACCAACCACACACACACACATACATAAAGATAAGGTGAATTGAGATTTGTGTACCATACATACTTGTGCATGTGAATGTTTGGAAAGAGAACAGCACGGATATGCCCTTCATAACAAGTACAAACACCTTATCTTCAAGGTTTCAATTCCTTTGATAGGTGTGTGCTTGTATAATGAATTATGTAGGGTACCCCACAACTGGGGTAGTCTTAAATACTAATGGACATGCTTAAACCTCCTCCGATCCGTAAAGACATGTACACATACACAAACATGGCAAGTTGCTTTTGTTGGTTTCATCCCCTATGGATTCTGGAATGAGATACTTACAAGCTGAAGGTGAAGCTGAAGCTGAGCCCCAGGTTGTAATTCTCAACTTAACGGACATGCTTAAACCTCCTCCGTAAAGACATGTACACAAACATGGCAAGTTGCTTTGTTGGTTTCATCCCCTATGTATTCTGGAATGAGATACTTACAAGCTGAAGCTGAGCCCCTGGTTGTAATTCTCAACTTTAGTCCTTCTGTCTTTGCTTGAAAAGATAGACCTATCCTCCTTACATTATTTGGGCATTAGAACCGATTCTTTTATCCATGCGGTTTGGTCCTTTAGGATTGAACCAAAACGAACCAAACCCACCCGGTGTCAAATTCTATGGTCCACTGCAACTGTGGAGCATCTTAATGTGTTTGTAGATTTAATTGTATTGTTTCTTAGGTTTCTGATTTTGTTTTTTTAACAAGGGATTTTTTTTGGGTGCAGGATGGTGCCCAGTGGGCGTGAAGGGGAGGTGGGAGGAGAGATCTAGGGGGTGGAGAAATTGGGTCGTATAACATTAAGGCTGTCAATTTAATTTCGAAATCGAAACTAACCATTTAAAACCGTATCGAACCAAAGTAGAATCAGTATGGTATGAAAAGTAGGAAACTTATTGTATTCATCTTAGGATCATCTAATCTGATACGTACATTTTCTATTTTGCATTTTATTTGTGACATGTGTCAACCATTTAGGGGAATTGATTGCCACATGTTGACCATTTACAATTAAAAAAAATTTTAAAAAAATTTTTATTTAATTTTTTTCGTAGAAGCTTTTCTAATCTACAATCTACATACACCATATCCTATTGATGGCCATCCTCAAAAGTGAACAAAATTTTATCTTCTATTTATGAAGTTCAGATTACTCTCCCTCCTATAATCTCGTCCCTTAATTACACCGCTCTCCCAGAACAGAAAACCTTTCTCAATCTTTTAATAATAATAAAAAATCAATACAGACTGATTCATCAATCAATTCAAAAAACGTACTTTTTAGACCGATACCAATCAATTAGGATCGGGATCGTATTGATATCGACTGAGGCCAATATGTCTCTTGATACCAATACCTGCAGCCATGCATAAAACTGTATATAATTTAAGCAATTTGAAGAGGATATTAATATCTTGTGATCCTTACATTGCATTGCACCATAAGGTATTTATTTTTAATATTAATTAATTTTTATAAAAAAAAATTTATTCTTTGGGATCCAATCAAATTATGGGAGTCCTCTAAGTGGTTGACCCTTTGTTCCCCCCCACACGTTGTCCTATTGTTTGGTCCCCCACCCCTATAAAAATGATGGACGGTATCATCAAAAGATTTTTTTTTAGACCATAAGAAAGCTTATAAAAAGGTATTCTAAAAATATAAGAAAGAGAGAGGATCTACAAAGCATATTAGAATCTTATACATTATTGGAGAAAAATGAAATATATGAATGAAGGGTACTGGGTCTCTTGAAGGAGAGAGAAAAGGATTCAGAATTCAAAAACGAGAGACAGAGATTAGGGCTGCAACAGGGTCGGGTTGGGCCGGATTTTTCAAAATCCTAACCCCAACCCTAACTATTGAAACTTAACCCTCATCCAGTCCAACCCTGTCAGGGACAGAAAATGTACAACCCTAACCCTGATCCTGACAGGGTTGGGCCTAACCCTAACCTGTCCTGAATGACCCTGACAGAGCCTGGTTGGGCCGGGTCAACCCTGATTAACCTTGATTCAAGATTAGATTGACCCTAAACATACAACAAATTATCAAATAACAATTACAACTTAAAACATATGACAAATACAAGCAATCTATGATATTTTTTTAAGAACCTAACAAATACAAACCAAATCAGTTTAAGTGTTTAATAAGGAACAAATATAAATCATACATATATTTATAAATATATTCAAATATTTACAGGGTCGGATTGGACAGGGTTTAACTCAGGGGGTCAACCCTAATCCAGCCCAACCCTACCAGGGTTCATATAAAATTGAACCCTAACTCAGTCCTGTCAGGGTTCGGGCCGAGTTCAACCCTGCCAGGGTTCAAGGCGGGCCTGGGCGGGTTCGGGTTGTCAGGATAAAACTTGCACCCCTAACAGAGATAGAATTACACATTGCTAGTGTATACTTCATTTTCCCATAAAAAAAATCAATTTTTTTTACAATAAATATGTAATTAAGAGTAATTAAATCTTAATAAATTAAATTGAAAAACATGAACATTTTTCTAGTTGGAATCTATGAGGAATTGAAAAACTACTAGAATTAATTATCCTAATGTCTTTGATTTGAGAGAGCATTAATTATTCTCCAAAAAGTCAGAAATAATTAGGTAGTACTTCCAAGAGATCCCTTCATAATAGATTTTTTTTTTTTTAATTTAGATGAGATAAAACACAAATTCTATGGTTTTGTTAATTAAAAGCTTTTAGGAATAATTAAAATCTTCTTACTTGTTAAGGATAGAGCAAGTCGCTATCACTTAGATATTGTTGTCGCTGAATCCGTCAAGATCTACCGAGATAGGAATTACATGCAAATGACAAAAAAAAATAAAAAAGAAGACAAAGTAGGTCGGACTTATATCTCTCTGGCCATTCTGATGCCTAAGTTAGGATTCTAAACAACAAACAATAAACGTGAATAAATAGTAAAATGAATAATGAATGTGTAGTAAATGAGATTTTGGATCCTTATTTATAAGAATTTGATATGAGTCCCGCACACATTTATAGTGCAATTCCAAAATTATTGAGGTTGGATTTACCCTTAATTAAACAGGTTATGCTAGATGTGCCTTTGAGTTTTCTTTTAGTGAAAGACAATTTACTCCCCATGACTGAGGGCTTAGGAACGACCACGTGCCGTGCTTCTATAAGCCGGTAGTATTTATACCCAACAATACTACTAGCTAACCAAAAAAAATATTGAGTCATAACAAAGAAAAGGCATCCGGAATTATTATTCAAGCCAAAAGACTTCCACAAAGCTACATTAAGCGGATGAAATCTAAAATGGAGGTTAATAAGCTTTATAAAAATCAAAGGTTCTAACAAAATAGGAATCATCTTTATATATATTAAAAGGAAATCAAATTTTAAAAAATAGTGAAAGGAAAAAGTTTCCAAAAATAAAAACACCGATCTATCACGTATCAAAGGTCATAGTTACCCCCAATTGTCTTCAATTATTCCATGAGTTTCATACAAGAGCAATGTTGGCTTTCTACATAAAAGAAAATTCAATTATAAAAAAAAAAACCCTAATTTAATATTTATTTGATTTTCATCATTAATATTTATTTAAGGGTCTGTCCTAATGTAACTGATTGTTACTTTATCATCCACCTCCAATAAAAAAATAATTTTGATATTTAAAAGGAATTTAACAACCAATCAGAACCTTAATTCAATCTTGCAAAGTTCATTGTTATGAACTTAAACCATCTTTCCCTTATACAGTCATACTTTTTGAATTCAAATCTTCTCCTCCCAGTGTTTTGGGAGGACGGGATCACCCCCTTGGATGGCCAACATGTGATTCTCAAAAGAATCCGAACCACATGTCTAAGCCAACACCCAACCGATAAACTGAGTCGACAAGAGAGTGTCAATTTGTTGTATGACTTGAATTCTCTTCAAAATCATGTGTTGACCATCCTATAGGAGTGTCCCTGCCTCCCAAGAACCTCTCGGAGGAGAGGATGCGGATCCCACACCCCTCTACTTAAAATTAAAAGATAAATAAATAACTGACTGGGACCCATCAAGATATCTGACGTGTACTAGCACGTTCGTCCAGAGAATAATTGTCATTGTGTCAACTGATAAGGTCTGCCACGTGTCATCACTTTCCCAGTTTTAGAGGAAAACCAGTAGGAAAGCGCGTGATCTGATAACCGTGTGGGGTATGCCAGCTGGCATTAGCTGTATAGTCACCTAGTGCTGACTTATTCTATTTCTTTTTCCAGCGTAATATCCATTTTCATTTTTCTCCTAATCAAGCAAGATCAAGGACCTTTCCTTTTTCTTTTTTTTTTTTTTTTTTTAAATTTTCCTGAAATGGAATTTTTTAATGATCTCCTATTTTTAAAATTTTATACTAAAAAATTCAATCCAAATCCTCTCCTTGAGGAGACGCAGCTGCGATCAGTCCATGCCCTACTTGTGGACGTCGGTTAGATCTGACCGTCTAGTCTGAATCCAAGCGCTCTTTCCATCTTTCATCTCGAATTTTGATTGAATGGTTCGGATTCAATTATCGCGCCTACGTGTCTGACATCCACTGATCGCAACCTACAGAAACGATTTGAATCCCAAAAAATTACCGATATTCAAATCCCATTGGATGGATCTTCTGAGGGATTGAGAGAGAGAAAAGAAAGGAATTTAAAATTTGAGGGGCGAACCGGTGAAAACCGAACCCAAGAGAGTTTTTTCGTTATATTTGTTGTATTGAAGAAAATAGAAACTCAAAAAGCTTATGATTTTGTTGGTTCACAGATCGAAAAGGGTAAGCGAGAAGACAACATTTCCGTTCTTTGAAGAACGAGGAGGTTAGTTCCAAATTCCCATTTTTTGCCCTTTTGGTTTAAATTCCTCCATCGTATTACGATGAATGTCATAATTTCAGGATCTTCTTAGCCTTTTTTTTTTTTTTTTTCTGGTTTGTACTGGGTTTTTGTCAGATCACTTGTTTTTTTGTTTCATCAATCAGATGGAAAGAAATCCCTCTAGTTAGATCTTCTGCCATCATCTGATCTTCACGTTTATATTCTTATTTATTATTTATATATATAAACACTCTTACACCAGTTCATCTTTCTTGGAAGGTCGTTGCTGTCTCTCTGTAACCCTAGATTTGTGAAATCTTTGTTTTGGGTGGTTTGATTGATTGAGTAACCGCTCCTGTTCATGGGCTTCTGTTTCTGTGTTAAATCCTGCCGAAGCTGCTTCTTTGAAGTTATAAGAGGAAACATTGGCTGCTGAGGTCTTTGTTTGATTTCATTTCCATAGTGAAAATGATGTCCAGATCGTATACCAATCTGTTAGATCTTGCGTCCGGAAATTTTCCGGTAATGGCTCGCGAAAGAAAGCGTCTTCCGAGGGTAATGACAGTTCCTGGTATTATCTGCGAGCTTGATGACGATCAGGCCAATAGCGTCACGTCTGATGTTCCATCATCGATCGCTCAGGATCGCATAATCATCGTAGCAAACCAGTTACCCGTGAAAGCGAAGCGAAAGCCCGATAACAAAGGCTGGAATTTCAGTTGGGACGAAGATTCGTTACTGTTGCAGCTCAAGGATGGCTTCCCTGAAGATATGGAGGTTATCTATGTTGGGCTATTGAAGGCTGAAGTGGAACCCAATGAGCAAGACGACGTGTCTCAGATTCTGTTAGAGAGGTTCAAATCTGTACCTGCTTTTCTCCCACCAGATATCTTCCACAAATTCTACAGTGGTTTCTGTAAGCAGCAGCTCTGGCCTCTGTTTCATTATATGCTCCCCTTCTCTGCTGATAATGGCGGACGTTTCGATCGTACTCTTTGGGAAGCATATGTGTCTGCGAATAAACTTTTCTCGCAGAAAGTGATAGAGGTCATCAACCCAGAAGATGACTACGTCTGGATTCATGACTACCATCTCATGGTGCTTCCGACCTTCTTGAGGAGGCGCTTCAACCGTTTGAGAATAGGTTTCTTTCTACACAGCCCCTTCCCTTCGTCTGAGATCTACAGGACGCTTCCGATCAGGGAAGAGATCCTCAAGGCGCTGCTGAATTCTGACCTAATTGGTTTCCACACTTTTGATTATGCTCGGCATTTCCTCTCCTGTTGCAGTCGAATGTTGGGCTTGGAGTATCAATCGAAAAGAGGTTACATTGGGCTAGAATATTATGGGAGAACCGTTGGTATCAAGATCATGCCTGTTGGAATCCACATGGGTCAGATTCAGTCTGTGATAAGACAGGCGGACGAGCAGCAGAGGGTTGCGGAGCTTAGGCAGCAGTTTGAAGGGAAGACTGTTTTACTTGGGGTCGATGATATGGATATCTTTAAAGGGATTAATCTCAGGCTTTTGGCAATGGAACAGATGCTTAAGCAGCACCCCAAATGGCAAGGAAGGGCTGTACTGGTTCAGATTGCGAATCCTGCAAGGGGCAGAGGAAGAAATCTGGATGAGATAGAAGAAGAAATAAAGACAAGCTGCAGGAGGATCAATGAACAATTTGGTCAACCTGGTTATGAACCGGTGGTGTACATTGATAAGCCTGTTTCAGTTAGTGAAAGAATGGCCTTCTATACCATTGCCGAGTGTGTTGTTGTCACAGCCGTAAGGGATGGTATGAACCTTACTCCGTATGAGTATATAGTTAGCAGGCAGGGAACCTCTACAGCTGGGTCGAGTTCAGAGTCTACTGGGCCAAAGAGGAGCATGCTAGTAGTGTCAGAGTTCATTGGGTGTTCTCCTTCACTGAGTGGGGCGATACGCGTCAACCCATGGAATGTCGATGCAACTGCGGAGGCAATGAATGAAGCTATTTCAATGTCAGAAGCTGAGCAACAGCTGAGGCATGAAAAGCATTACAGGTATGTAAGCACCCATGATGTAGCTTATTGGGCACGAAGCTTCTTGCAAGATATGGAGAGAAGTTGTAAAGATCATTTCAGGAGACGATGTTGGGGAATTGGGTTGAGTTTCGGTTTCAGGGTGGTGGCCCTTGATCCTAATTTCAGAAAGCTTTCCATTGATGCCATTGTGTCAGCATACTCAAGGGCTAAGAGCAGAGCCATACTGCTTGACTATGATGGCACTGTCATGCCTCAAACCTCCATAAACAAGACTCCAAGTCAAGAGGTTATCTCCATTCTAAACACACTTTGTGGGGATGCTAAGAATACGGTTTTCATTGTCAGCGGAAGAGGGAGGGAGAATTTGGGAACGTGGTTTTCTCCTTGTGAGAAGCTTGGTTTAGCAGCTGAACATGGCTACTTCTTGAGGTATGCCTTCTTGTTTTTTAATTTCTTTTTGTTTCGTTATTCCAAGCTGTTCCTTGTCTAGAAGTTGAAATCCTACTGTTGTTCTAATGATGTAATTTATCAGGTGGTCTTGTGGTGATGAATGGGAAACCTGTGGCCAGGGTACCGATCTTGGGTGGACACAGATAGCTGAGCCAGTAATCAAGTTGTATACAGAAGCGACTGATGGTTCTTCCATTGAAACCAAGGAGAGTGCCTTGGTTTGGCACCATAGGGATGCAGACCCGGGTTTTGGATCCTGTCAGGCAAAGGAGCTATTAGATCACCTAGAGAGTGTGCTAGCAAATGAACCTGTTGCTGTGAAGAGTGGTCAATTCATTGTTGAAGTGAAGCCTCAGGTACATTTTCTATTGTCAACTTCTGCCTTCAATCCTTGTTATTTATCATGGGTTTGTTACTTTATAGTTAACCGCTTCATCCCCTCATTACCAAATGTTGCTGTTTCTTAGCTTATGTATGTTAGGGCCCGAACCAATGAAAAATCTATTTTATATTCTATGTTAGTGTCTTTCCCAGTAATGTAACAGTAGTTGGGTTATGTGGTGATGAAACTGGATGTTTGTGTTAATTTTGTTTGCACTGTAAATGATCACAGGTTGATCATAGTAAACTAGGGTCTTCCTAATGTTTTGCTGCTCTCGAATGTGATCCTTTGTATAACTAATTAATTAGTATGTCTGAATCTTTCTCTTGGCTTGGGATTTCAGGGAGTAACCAAAGGTCTTGTTGCAGAAAAAATCTTTACTGCCATGTCTGAGAAAGGGAGGCAAGCTGATTTTGTGCTGTGTATTGGGGATGATAGGTCAGATGAGGACATGTTTGAAATCATTGGTAACGCTATGAGCAAGAATACCCTGTCGTCTCATACAGCACTGTTTGCCTGCACGGTTGGGCAGAAGCCAAGCAAAGCCAAGTATTATTTGGACGACACAATTGAGGTTGTCAACATGCTCGAAGCTCTAGCCGAAGCCTCTGATTCTCCATCCTCCAATGCCTCTGATTCAGCATCCCCCTAAGCAGGAGCTTAGGGTGAGCCATGACCTCTTCCTTCAGGGCTTCCTTTTGTCTGGTGGAACTCCAGTGTCCTCTAACTGTGAAAACTTTGGAAGATTATGGAAGCCTAGAATTGGAGGTGTGATGGTCATTTCCACAGTTCAGTTGAGAGTGAAAAAAAAAACATATTGGAAGGACTTTTTCTGGCCTATTGTGGTTTGGGCGACTGATAGCTTAAGAAAAAAAACACCTGCAACTTGGAATATCACTGAGTTAAAGGGTACTCACCGCCTGAAGGCCAAAGTATTTTTGCTGCATCAGCTCTAACATTTGAAGGAATTTAACCATTGTGAAAGTTGCATTAATTGGGAGACTTTACTCCACGGAAGGAAACACCATTTTTTTCTTTTTGTGTAGCCTTGGTCAACTTTTAGCTTCTTAGCAAGGAGTCAGATAACAGGGTTAGAAGATTTTTTGTGGCTGCCAAGAAACTTGTGGAAGGTGAAGGGCAGCAGGAACATATGCATATATTACTGATAATGTAGTTGCTAATAATTGTCCTTCCACTCTCTTGAGTGTGAGTTATGGTAAAACTTATTTTTTACTTTATTGGTTAAGTGAGTTATTTGAAAGGTGAATTCCAGAAAACTTACTGTTCTGCACCTGAAATTAAGACCTTTTGCATGCAAAAAAAAAAAAAAAAAAAAAGCAGTCCTGAATGTATGATGCTCAAGTAATTCCAGTGAAGATTCAGAATTCATGAAAAAAAAATGTCAGATTAAATTTTCTTTTTATTACTGGTCTCAAATTTGGTGCATCCACATCTTTTCTCTGGCATGAGACTGGCACTACAAAGCACCATAATTAACAAAAGTGTCTTTCCTGAGTTGCGTTCTTCTCCTCAGTCAAAGGCCTTGTTTGAACTTTGAATAATTCTACTTTTCAGGTTCCCTGGGGAAGGTTTTTTTAAAAGCCTCATCAAAAGATTCTGTTTGGTGCTTGCCAACCTGGTGCCTCACCACCAAGGTCATTGAAGAGTGAACAGCTACTAAATTAATTGAAGTATATTAAACAACAAAAAAAAACAATGTGAACTATTACAATTTAGGGAGAAGTGATTAAAAAACTAAAAAATTTGGGTAGAAGAGTAATTAACTTGAGTAAGACTTAGTGGAACTTTGTTGTGTAAGCTAGTGAGGAAGGTCATTGAAGAGTGAACAACCACTAAATTAAGTGAACTTTACTTAAACAACAAGGTGAACTATTACAACAGGAGTAGATCATGTATTTTATTTTTTATTTATTTTTATTATTTATTTATTTTTTGGTAGAAGAGTAATTAATTTGAGTAAGGCTTAGTAGAATTGTGTTATGAAAATAATCTTTGTATGTTACGGGGGCAAGATTATGTACATTCTGTCCTTCCCACAACCCTGCAATAGAAGAGTCTAGTGCACTGGGATGTATTTTTTTAGTAGAACTATTTTGTGTGATATCATTTAAAAACTTTTTTTTTTTCTTACAATGATCTCAATTAATGTGGAAAGTTTTGGTTGAGTATTAATTATGTGTTTTCAGTAGGTTAGTCATATTCAATCCTATTTCGTTATCTAATCTTACTATTCGATGAGCAATTAGTTGTTCTTAAAACTAGCTTGACATACTCAACTCAATTCAGCTTTAACCCAACTAAATGGGGTTGGTGTCATGGATCTTTTTTCACCGATCATCTTTATTCAAAACCATGTTTTATTTTAGTCCTAAACTGTACATGTCTTTCCTCATTTATTCTTGTATCTTTTTTTTTTATCTAGTTCTTTTAATTCATTCAATTTGAATCAATCACTTCTTAGTACTGGAACATTCAAATGCCACCTTAACGGATTTTCTCGCAACTTAAAATGTACTGAGGTAATTCCAAAATTAACTTTATTTTGTTCATTTTTTATTTTTATTATTTTTATTTTTTTTTATTTTTTATTTTTTTTATCATTTATCCATCTCAGTGTCTTCATTTCATTCAGTCACACTAAATTTGTCATGTTAATTATTAATGTAAATTGATGTAATTACTGCTCTCCTTATATGAATCTCAGAGCTAATCATTGGATTTTTCCAAAACTAGTTGATTTCTCAGTTAATAATCATTTTCTTTTACTGATTCCTTGTAGATAGCAGAGAAATTTTGAAGTGGGGGTCTAGGGAAAATAATTGAAAGAACAAATTATCCACACCACCAAACACCTATACACGATTAAACACTTGTTTGTTTCTCTGATTGCGGAGATATTGAAAGGGTCCCATTTGGCTCATCTGTTAAAGGAACTGCAGAACTGTACAGAACACATGAGGCCCCACATATGAAAACATCAATTGTTTCCCTCAAAATTTGGATATGCTCCAAGCTTTTGGGAGAAAATTGAAAGTGAAAGAAAGCAAAATAAGGGCAAGCAAGCACAGGGCATTGCTTGGATAAGATTTGACCCTACGAGTCACTGTTACTTGGCAGAGGTTTCAGCACCTATCGTTGTTGCAAAACGTCCTTTTAACCCCAAACACTTTCAATATCAGAAATCTCAAATGTGGAAATTTATTTGAAGGATCACATGTGAATATGTCAGAGTTCAGTGGGACCACTATTTTCACTCCATTCTCTGTTTTCTTTTCCATGGTTTAGAATTCTCCATCTCTGGTTTTCAAGGCTGGTTGGCATGTTTTGGGTTTTAAATGATTAATTAATGCAAGTGGGTGGGTCAGTGGAGATGGCATGGAGCTTGACTTGAGCTGTCTTTACCAAAGTTTTCTCAAGGTTTCCAGCGAAGATAGCAGACTGAAAAGATAAGTTTTAAGGATCCACATCTTTTCTTTCCAGAATCACTGGGGGACGGAGACGTTTTGGTTGGATAGTCAACACACGGGTTTTGGATGAATCTAAGTTTCATGTTCAAGTCGACACTTCTGTCGGTTCAGTTTGTAGACTCGGATGTCGGTTTGGACGTCGGATTCGGATTCACTCGAGACCCACGTATCGGTCATCTGACGAAAACATTCCCATTCTAACAGAACCTCTAGGAGAAGAGGATTTGAATACAGACTGGAACCTCATGTTTGGCATTGTTCATGACTAAATGTAACGGTGCATCGTGTGGAGATAAGTTTATGAAGGGCTTCTCTATCATGGTTTTTAGTTTATGGCATTGGAATGTTTATTGGTTATTTTGAAATTTGATATGGATCGATGTTGGATCAATACAGAATTAATAACGGAGTGACACATGATTGATATAAAATTATAAAAAATAATAAAAAAATAAAAGATATTTGTTTATTGTATAGGGAGGTAACCTTCCTGCTGTCTTCCTTATTTTTTTCAATGTCGACTGAAAATTGAGTATTCTGAATCGAACACAATATCAGTTATATCCAAAACTGATTCAATCGATGTATGGGTTCAATTGGAAAACGACATGTGTTTAATACCATATATAATAATATTAAAATCAAATCAGGTATCAATCAGATCTAAAAACGATACGAATCGATGGATACTGATTATTACCCATGATGCTGACCATTCCATAGGTGAGAATCCCTTGGATAAGGAATTTGTGAAACTTTGGTGATTTACCTTAAATATATGACCATCGATCATGTCCTGCATGGAGTCGTACATGGAACTTTTTTCTGACTCTATAATTAAATGTTTGTTGATAACCTTTCTTACGAATGGATGATTTCTCTGTTCTTTGTGTTCTATCTATCGGTTTGGATAGCAGAAAATGTTCTCATAAATGTGACCAACAAATTCTCAACGACCACCAATTTTGGTATATAAAATGTTTGAGGTACATTAATTATCATGTGAGGGAGTCACTCACTCTTGTTGTGGTTAGGATCTGAGTTGATCTTCTAAGGTAGGACCTATAGTATAGTTTCACAAGAAACAATGAGCATAAGAGTGGTTGAATTTAAGGTCCAAAGGTATACTCTGATGCTTAAGTTAGATCTGACTTAACAGCAAAAGGGGATCAAACAGTAGAAAGAGAATAAGTGGAATGTGATGTAAGTATGATATAATATTTGGTAGATGAGTCTATTTATAGATATGATTTAGGTTCCACGTGCCTTTACAAAATAGCTTTAGAATTCTTGAGGGTGATTATATCCCCCAAATATCCGGTCTTGTTATCGGATGTACCCTAGTTGTCTGGTTAAGGTCGGTTTTATCCTTGGAGGGTGGCTAAGGTTGATCCTGCCCCAATGGTCAGCGTCTGGGCTACCACCCGTTGGCTGTCTATTGGCCGGTGATATTTATGCACATCAACTCTCATGAGTAAGATTAAGGGTGTCAACTCTAAACCAGATTCTGTCATTTAAAATTGAATCTAATCAAACTGTAACTAACCGATTAAACTCTTAAACCAATCAAATTATTAAATATTATAATATTGCTTCTTCTTTTTCGCTTTCTCTATCATTTTCTAATCTCTCTTAGTATTATTTCTATTGAATTTGATGGATTTCCACGTTCCTTCAATGTTAGAATTTGAAGATTTTTCAGCATCGAATACTCTCTTTGTATGTGGGTGTGTGGATGGATGGGGGAATGTGGTGTTCTCATGCAACTTTAATGGAAAGAGGCCATAAAGGGGAAACCGATTAGGAACCGGTTTATCATCAATTAAGTTTAGAAAATTGAAAGGGAAAATATCACGTACTACCCAGATAGTTCGATAAACATCACCTACCACCCACTGATTTCCATATTCTCCGTTTGGTTTAAATTTTAGGGTAAATTTCTCTCACCTCCCCTCTAGGAATCTTGAAAGGCTACCACCCCCAATTTGACTCATAATGTCTCTCACCTCCTCTGTTTTTTAAAATAATCTCTCCCATTCAATTTGGTGATGACATTCATTATCACCAATATTTTTTAGACTATTATATCTTCAGATTGACTTAAAAGAAATTTTATCAAAATTATTTAATAAAATTTTATTTAAAAAATATATTTAAAATTTAAAAAAAAGAAAACGTGATATTTTAATTTACAGATTCAGCGTCGTTTACCATTCATCGTTCTTCTTCCACATCACAAAAACTGTAAAACACCCGCAACTCTACAATACTGTAATTCCACCACCAAAACCCCACCATATCAAATGGCAACCGCATCCTCAACTGCTTCTCTGGGATCTTCTCCCTGTAAACTCCTCTCCAGCACCTGCAACTATCCAACACCGTAATTCCACCACCAAAACCCCACCATATCAAATGGCAACCCCGTCCTCAACTGCTTTTCTGGGATCTTCTCCCTGTTTCCTATGCCAAAAGCTCCTCTCCAACAACACTTCCTCTTCTCTTCCTACTCTGTCTTGTGTCAGATTCCGGTCACCTCGCATCACCGCCATCTGCACCTTGGCGGAGAAGACCAGGTCATCTCACCTGTAATCTTCAAATATGGTTTCACGGCATCGCTTTCTAAGGTTCTAGGTATTCCAACGGTTTCCACCTCTCAGGACATCAAGGCGGCGTATCGGCGATTGGCGGACGTCTGTCATCCCGATGTCGTTGCGATAGATTCGGAAGGGCACATCGACTGATGAATTCATGAAGATCCACACCGCCTATTCCACTCTCTGATCCTCAGAAACACGCCAATTACGGCTGCGACCTCTTCTACCGGCAACGGATTTATAGATCTCTGTCGTCAGCATCGCCACCGGCATCATCAATGACTAGATTTTCTGGATATTCTAGCCAAAATTGGGAGACAGATCATGCTTTCATTTTTTTAATTTACTAAATCTCACCTAAATCTATTTATTAAATTAAAAATATCATGTTTTCTTTTTTTTAATTTTTAATATATTTTTTGAATTGAATTTGATTGCACAATTTTGAAAAAATCTCTCTTAAGTCGATTAAAATATCACGTTTTTTTTTTTTTTTTTTTAATTTTCAATATATTTTTTAAATTAAATTTGATTAAAAAATTTTGATAAAATTTCTTTTAAGTTAATTTGAAGGTATAATAATCCAAAAAATATTGGTGATGATGAATGTCATCACCAAATTGAATGAGAGAGATTATTTTCAAAAAACACCAGAGGTGAAAGACATTATGAATCAAGTTGGGAGGTGGTAACTTTTTAAGATTCCTAGAAGGGAGGTGGGAGAAATTTACCCTAAATTTTATGTTTCATTACATCTTAAACCGAACCGAAACTGAAAGGATAAATCAAAACTGAAGTTATTTACACCCGTACCTGAAATATCTCTTGATTGAGATTCTAGTTTATAGTTGTCAAAGTAGTGGAGAGTATAGAGACGAAGCCCAAATCAACCAATTCAGTTGCGAACTCGCCAAGTATAAAAACATAGTCCTAAAGATATATAATCGGCTCTAAAACTAGGGGTGTCAACGGGTCAATTTGGTTTGATTTCGGTTTGGACTAAGTTGGTCTCGGGCTTTTTAGGGATAGCCCAAAACATGTCTAATAAACGATTCGGGCTAGGTGGGCTGCACTATACAGGTTGGTTACAAGGCCGGTCTGGTGTCGGTTTGTTATCGGCTTTTTTAATGGTCACTTATCGGTCCACTATCGGTTCGGTTTTGGTTTACTATATGTATATGCAGTAAAAAAGCTGGATTAACGGGCTCTAGCATGCCATTATCAGGGTGGTTCATTTCGTGTTGATTTTCTACATGTATATTTCATAAAATGTTGGATTAATGGACTACTTATTGGTCCATTCTTGGGCTGATTCAGTTTCGGTCTTATTGAACCTGTTTGATTTGAGTTTATCAATTGGTCCAGTCCGATTTCGATTTTTCATTGGGCTCTAAAAATACAACGCTAATCCTGTCCAAATGAGGTTTGGCTTCGGTTTAACCTAGGCCGAATCAGGTTGAGTCGATTTTAATTTTCAGTTTGGACCTAATTTTCACCTCTACCCTAAAACTAATACCACCCAATTCCATGAAACCCATGATTGGCTTAGGGCCATAGGTGTGTACCAAGTCTAGACCAAGAAGAAATTTAGGAATGCCCTATTGGGTTGGGCTTAGTCCAATGGGTTTAGGTAACCCTGAGACCAACCCTAGCCCACCTCAAAACATGTTTGGGTTTGTCAAGAACGTTGGCCCTGCCATCGGGGCCCATGACAAGCCCTAATGTCATTCCCATGTAAGAAGGTAAAAAGGTTCCAAGTTATTAATGTTTAAGGGGCTTCTGTCTTTGCCATCGAACAAGGACTGGAGGAAATAAAAGTGATCAATGAATGACTATAGGAACTAAGGCCAAAAGAGCAGAGCGGACTAACCTTTGGGAGAGAAATCAGTTCATAAATGGTTTATTGATTTAGTTCAAGTGGGTTTAAAAATATTATTACTAGAAATGATAATCGATCCAATTAGTAGTCGGTCCTTATTTTTCAAACAAGAACCTAACCGATAACAATTGGTTTATTGGTTTCTTACCTATTTCGATTATTCAATTCATAAACTGTTGCTTACATGGTTTATGGGGAATGACTCATTCTAAATGAGTGAATATTCTAAAACCATAACACTTCAAAAGTAAAATTTCAAACAACAACAACAAAGCCTTATCCCAACTAAATAAGGTTGGCTACATGGATTCTTGTCCGCCAATTAACAAAATTCCAAACAATAAATAATAAACTAAAAATATCATATCATATCTCTTACCAAAAATAAAAGATATATCATATCATTCACATGGACACGTTAAACCTATCTACCCAAAAAAAAAAAAAAAAAGACCCTTAGGTTAAACCATATTATATTAAAATTGTATACCATATAAAAAATATCATGACTATTACAATGTGATATTTTTTAATCTCTTCCTCCAATCTGAGATATATATATATATATATATATTAATGTTAATGTTAGGAGGGAAATGATCCCTCCACTTAAAATCTTACACTGTCCGGGCCTTCTGGGTCGGCGCCGGAGTATCCCGCACACGGCCCTTATGTTCGGCCTCCCGTGCCCGTTCCGCCCATTCGGCTATAGTTCTCGAGCCGATCCGAGTCCTAATGTGTTGGTTACCCCGAGGGTCCTTCCCCAAGATGATACGATACCGACTATCCGGGCGTCGACTCCCGCAACGTGTCGTCCCAGTGACCGCTTGCTTCCTTGGCTAGGTCCCGCCCTACTGGTCCCGCCGTGTCCCACGGCGACACATGGCAATCCTATGGCGTCTCTTCCCGAGTCCCGGGCCTCCTGCTCTTCCCGATCTATAGTAGGGTCATCCCTCAAGGTAACCTTTTGCCCTTGCCTCGCTACAAGTTATTATTGTTCATCCTACATGTCATATTCATTCATCGTCCCATACCCTCTAAATGAGATACTTTAGCTATATCTTGATGTACCTTGGGATCTCCTTGGGCTCGGGGGTAACCCCGCGCAACGGGTGATTTCCAACCCTAACAATTACTAACAACCGAAGTAATTGTTTTAATATGGCATGTTGGCTGTTACGGAAAAAAAGAAAAGAAAAATATTGCATGTTCCTCTCCCTTATTGAAAAAGGGAGAGATGAAAGATCTTTGCATCAAACCTTGAAAACAGTCTTCCCAAATCTATTGTAGGACTCCATTTGGTAGGAAGTAAAATGAAATTTTTGTAATCATGATTGTAATTTGTTACCCATTGTATTATGTAATGATCATAAGTAATGATTTGATTTCACATCTCATCTCTTTTATTTTCTTTGCAGCCAAACGTAGCCTACATGGAAAATAATTTGTATTTTACCATTAAAATGGTAAATCACCAAATGTAAAGGAAGGAGTCAGGGGAGATGCAGCTCTCAGATCCTCTCCCGCTTTGTGCTACCGTGAATAACTCCGACGGCAGAGACTCACACTCACTAGGGGGTGCAGCCCGATGTATGGGGCTGCACACCCGGTGAGTCTCCGCCATCAGATTCACCAATTGAACAGTCCAGCACCGGAGAGGATCTAAGGAGATGCAGCTAACCACCAATCAAACGTATAGCATGGCAGGGGGAGGAGACAGAAAAACGCAACACATATAGCATTTATGATACAACTCAAGCTCTGAGAAATCATTCACCTGTACGAACATGTATCCTCTCCGGGATTGCATAACCATTCATATTTTATAGGTCCCATACACCATAAGCAATGATGAAATCCCATAAAAAATACACTTGAGTGATGAAGAACTGAGCTCCATTCCCAGGTAAGTTCGGTCGGGAGTATGGCATCACATTGTATTGTAAGGGCATGTTTGGACCAGTTTTTATGAGAGATTAATGGTCGGTCTAATGAGGTTTCTTGTGATGGAATCTTTCCTGTCTTCTGCATAATGAGTCTATAAGCTCATCACCTTGGCTTCTTGCTATTTATTGGGTAGAAGTTAAGCAGTAAAGATTTTATCGTGAGGAATTTTATTAGGCTCATCTTTTCCTCTCTAAAAGTTAGCTTCTAAATGTTTCCGTAGTTAAATACCAAACATGCCCTAACTTTTACACACAAGTATTAAACACTAATTTGGTCATCTCAAAATATATTTTTGGTCTGAAATGCATTTCAAGAATACATACCAAAAACAATCTCATACTATGTTTTTAAGTACTTGGGTGATTATCAATTAAGGGTTTGGGTTTCTTGCAGGCACGTCTCTGCAGTCTCATCCAAGCCATTGAGAGCACATCTACATGTTCATCGAATGCAATCCAACGGCCTAGACGAGGCTGCAAGGGCTGCATGGCTGCAGGGGATCCAAGTCCGTCAATTAATCCATGGCGGTAGGGAAGAGGTTACACTGGCTCACTTGTGGCAAAGAAAACAAACAATTAAAGGTGGGATATTCTTATCGACGCGGATCTGCTGTCAATGACTGTTGACACCAGCACTTAGTTTCTATCAGATCGATGCAATACCCAAACACCTTCCCGGATTCAAATACCAATACTACCCCTCATGTATTTATGATTCCCATAATGACCCAATGAATTAGCCTCAAGTGGAGAAATTCATTAATGGCAGGTTTTCGGGTTGCTTTGTATTTCATTATGATTCTCTTTTATCATATTACTTAATATAAATTAAAATGTTTATTTAAAAAATTAATGTTATAATTAATGTAACAGTTAGATTCTGACGTTCTAGCTAATAACTAGCAGTTGAAATAGAAGATTTAATATGAATTGCACCCAAAAAAATTTTCAAAATGATTAGTTGGAAATGAATAGAGAATGAACTTGGGAGATAATTAGCAATGCAATTAATGAGGGTTGTTAGAAGTATGTGCCTCATGATTTAATGCTTAGAGGCTAAGAAAAATGTGTGGTCATGATTTGTCATAGTCTCATAGAAGTGTCACCTTCAATTTTAACAAGGAAAAAAAATGAAGAAGAAACAAACAAGGTGTTGATAAAATTTGGTTTTTAGGAGCTCTGCACAAGTGATTTGTATCCCTTTATTTACCTAATAATAAAAAAATAAAAAATAAAAACTCGTATCTCTTAAAAGGTTCAATGTTATCAAAATCGATCTGATATCGATACGTATTGACTTTACAGTCAATGGATGATTGATACTGTAATTCATATAATTAAAATTTTTATAAATAAATTATATTAAATCAATATCAAATCGATGTCAGTATACTGATTACTAAAACCATGATCCCTTTTGTTCCAAACAAGTTCTCCGAGTGGCAATGTTGTTGCCTCACCCACCGATAAGTACCGGAAAAGAGAAATGTCAGTAGGGAACAAAGGAGGAGAGAGTTTAAGGTCAAATAGATAAAGAGTGACCTGCTGGTGTAGCTCCCATGCCACCCTCCAAATAATCTTTATATTTTAATTTCTAACTGCTGGTATAGCTCCCACGCCACAAAAATAAAGCGTATCTTTTCAGTCCTAATTTTCTGTTCATGGATTCCATTAGATCATATGTACTCCAACCTAAAGACCACCCTAAAAGGGCCTCATCTTGGAAAAGAATACATAAATCCCATTTTTGATATTTTCCTATTTTATTTCATTGTAAAATTTTCCATGATATTTTAAATTTTTTTTTTATATATTTTAAATACCTTTGTTTTCATTGTAAAAATAAAATAAAGAGTGAAAATTTTTATTTTACAAGAAAATTTTCCTTCGCTACTTTTTTTACATGAAAGCAAACGGAACCATATGTGAATTTCAAGGATGTGAGAACATATGAATGCCAATGACCCATGGACCCTTTTGGGTCAGCAATCAGAGTAGTTCAGGTGTGCAATCAAGGCCCAAATCCTCATCCCAACCTAGTGGTTGTTGTTTGGGTTGTCATTTTCAGCCCAATTAATATGGGTCAGATTTAAATTGTGTACTTCTTAAATTTGGATTTTGGACGGGCTAGGATATTGTCTGGATTCCGGATAATAACAATCACATATTTATAAAGATCTAAGAAAAAAAAAAATCAAATATTTATGGAAATATTTACTTCTTATTCTCAATTCCAATTTGTAGGATTGAAATCAATTTGATCTCTACCAATCTGAGCCCAATTCGATTTGGAATCCATGGAGACCAATCCCATATCTGATTCCAAATTTTTTTAATCTTGAGATCACAAGACGAAGAAAAAACGGGCTATCGGCCACAATTTTCCATTAATTTGAAAAACCTTGAGATGGCGATAATATGGACCACAGCTTTCTTTTGAAGTCCATTTTTTGCCCCGTAGGACATGACGATTAACACGACTGGCGGATTGTTCAATGAAGGCAAGGAAGGAAAGAAATAGAGAGTTACGTGATGGCATACCACATACCTGCCACTCCGCTGTTCAAAGAACTTTTTCCCTTTTAATTAATACAACGGATCCATTTATCACACTCTTCCAAACCATCCATCCCATCTATGTGTTATCATCAAGGGCAGGGCTTTTTCCCATAAAATAAAAAAAAGGCTTGATTGGCCCCGGGGCAGGGGTAGACTGGCCTTGATTGACTATAACCATGAGAAGGGAGAAGAGAGATGCAAGGGTTGGACTAGACCAAGGAGGCCAAAGAGGAGAAGAAGAATAAAGAACAGGGATTGAACGAAGCCAAAATCAACCCAAAGCCTAAACCCCTGACCCAGGGTCAGACATTCCCAACCTTAAACCCACCCACCCTCAAGGCCGGGGTATCTCATCCAAGACTTTGTTCAAGCTTGAGGGTGAACCAGGGTAGACTCAGGCTGAGAGGACCAAACTTTGATACCCTATTTCCTTGTTGCATGAGTAGTTGAAGAATAGTCGACTACCATTAACCAATGTCCTTCCAGCATTAAATGTAGATTTTAAAAACAACTTTTACTGTTCAGAGCATGTCGGTCCGGCATTAACTTAGATCTTTAAAACAACTTATAATGTTCAGAGCTGTCGAGTACCAATTGTTTCTGTCCGGGATAAACCATCCGCAATCCCCCCATAGAAAAACATTCCCGAAAGGAAAATAAAATCAGTTCCAAAAATATTTCGGGACCCAGGGAGCAACCTTTTAGCTATTTCTTTTTTTGTCAAGATGGGCCCACCACAATGGTATCTTCTGGGAAGCAACCCTTTAATTTGTTTTTTTTTTTATTGGGCCAAGATGGGTCCACAACAATGGTATCTTCAAGGAGATCGGGAGCCCTATGTCCTGTTCTATGTCCTCTTCAATAATATTTTCGTTTTTGGATTCCATTGATTCTATTTTTTTTTAGAGCAATTTAAGAGTTGAATACTCTTTGATAAATCCGATCCAATTCCAAGCTCCCCGAATCCCAAATTTGGGAGTTTAAAAAAACTAACTCTTTTTTCTTTCTTTTTTTAAGTAAAACCCAAAAAAGAATTGAACTCAACTAGCTCGTGTTGCTCCAGAACAAAAGAAACAGAATTAAAAAAGAGAGTCAAACAGCTTAACTACCACACCGCCACCACCTACCACCACAACCACCACCTCAGTGCCACCGCCACCAACCACAACACCACCGCCACAACAACCACAACTACATCACCACTACCGCCACAATCACCCACCACCACCAACACCAGATCTGGAATCGATCGTAGATTCATTTTTTATCGAAAATGATTTTACTCAATAAACTCTGGAACCAGATCTGAAACAACATTATCAAACAATATTCTACCCTCAAAAAATTGACTCCAAATTAAAAACAATAAAATAACTCCAAAAGAAAAACAACCGATCAAGAACAAAAGGGTTATCAAACAGGGCCAAGTAACCAGCCCTACTTCCATGAACAGGTCCCAAGAATGCATGGTGATAATCAGGTGATCGAAGATCAAACTGGGATTCGATGCCCAATGGATAAGAAAGTCCAACATTCAACCTCTCTGGAGTAACAAGAAAATCACCATGGTACTACAAACACTTTTCCAATGAGGTGTAGTGAGGATCTCAATCACTCAAAGTAGATCTACATATATCCCAATGCATTTTATATTGAAATACACACAGATCTACTTTGAATGAATAAGATCTTCCCTACACAGGTCCCTCACCACACACAAGGATCAAATCCTCTCCATGGAGAGAAAAACCAGAACCCATACCCAAAATATTTAAAAGTAGCAAAACAAAAAATGAATTTGAACAGTAAATAATTTCTCCCATTCCTGACATAAGAAAATTACAACTATCTATTTATTTATCTATATAAATATCTACATAATAGACATGTTGAGTTTCAGGCTGAGTTACACATAAAAAAAGTTCCCCCCAACATCTCTCTCCATCTCTCTCTTCCTGGCAATACTAACAAAAATTCTCCACCCCCTACAAAACGGAAGAACAAACAAGTCCTTGGAACTCACATATTCCAACCCCCAAGAGAGAGAAAAAAAAGTCTCTTATTCCCAACAGAGAGATAGAGAGAGAAAGAGACCCCATCAGAAAAAACCCAGCTCTGCCATTAGTGGTCCCAAGAGAAGAGCACCGGCACAGCCCCATTTTCCCCTACACCGTTCCAAAATCCAGGTCATATCCCCTCTGCATCCCAGTCACATGTGGGCTCCAATCCCAAGACTTTCCTGTCCACCGAAAGCGTAAAGGGACGACGACATCAACGGTCCCACGCGCGCGTATTCACGCCGGCGATAGATACACCTGACACTGTATCACCGTCTTCCCTATTCTGAAACCAGGCACCACCGTGAATCCCACCCCTGCCATGTCCGTAGGCAACAACAGCGCATCGTCTTCTGCAACGGTCTCCATGAACACCTCAGAGAACCTGCAACCTCTCCTCACCTGAAATATCGAAGCTTCAGGTTCAAATGAGAATGCCAGACAGTGTAGAAGCCAGACCCTCTTCGCCATCTCTGCAAATGTTGCGAAGAACACAGTTTCTGGGTACCCACCAGCGTTCACCAAGTTCCTCTGGTTCAGATCTCCGAAGAAGGCTGATTCCATCTTCGGGTGAATCAGTCTCAAGTACTTGGCTCGACAGAATTTCCCGAATGGAGATCGGGGCTTATGAGATAGAAACTCCATGGGTTTTACAGATTTGAGTTCTGTAAATCTGGCGAAAAAGTAGCGCTGACGCTGATCTCTCTCTGGTTCGAACACATTTGGTATAGAAAAGTTGGAAATGTGGAAGCTATCGAACATTTCTCTGCATACAAAGCACTCAAATGCGAAGCATTTGTGGTTGGGTTTCGCGTAGATCACGTCTGGTTCGATTGAATCGGCTGCTGCGCCGAGATCCCAACCTGCTGATTTCATCTGCTCGATCATCACCTTCACGAAGCTCCGAATGGATTTGCCTGCGTATCGTAAGACTGTTATGAAGTGATTTGGGTTTAAGCCTGATAAGTGTATATCATCGTGAAGAACAGAGAGAGGACCAATGGGACCGCTTGCATTTAATTTCTTCTCTAGTACTCTGCTCTGAGCTTCGGATTCCTTGAGTTTTTCTCTGAGGAAGGTAATCTCAGAGTCCTTGAGCTTCAACTGGGACTCTGACTGGTTACCCATGATTCCATAAGTCTTCAAGAGGCTCCGTTGTTCTTGAATTTCCGCCAACAACAGGGTCATCTCAGGGGAAGGATCCATCTGTTTCTTCAAGTAACACTGTTTCAACTCCGAAAGATGTTTCAGCTCTGAAACCAGCATCTCGTCGGCAGCCTGAATGCCATCTGGGTCGTAAGGCGACTGAGCTACCTGAAGCTGGGCATAATCAGCTTTCACAGACGAAATGCTCGCAAAAAGTTTCGCAACAAAAGCTTCCATGGCTGCCCTGTTCTGCAACTTCTCATCTTCATCATTGAAAGCCTTGGACAGATGTCCATTAACAGAAACAGAATCAACCTTAGCCAGTTGTGGATGATGCCCATTAGTATTAATCTCATCATCCTTGCACTTTTTTCCAGATTTCAATCGACGGATTTTTCCATTATCAGAACCACCAATCCCAGATGAACGAAATCGAAGAACTTTCGCAAAAGTACGAACTAACCCAGCAACGTTCGATGTTGTCCCCAGTTTCCCCGAATCCATCTATACCAGAATGATCAATCAGAATCTGATAATGAAGATGAAAATAACAAAGTATGGTATGGATTAAGCCGTTAGAAAGCTATCTCAGAGAGGATCTTTAACAAAGGAGAGACAAGCATATCCAAAGAAAGAAAAAGCCTTTCGCTTTAACTCTCCGATCGAGGACGGTGGTGTTTTGTGGTCGTTGTTGCAGAACAATTTTTGGGTTCTAATTCCAACTCATCTCTCTTTCTTTTATCTTTTCAAGCGATAAAAGTGGATTTTAAACGCGGGAAGAAAGAAAAGCAAATCAATCAACAGGAAAACCCCATTTCTAGAGCGAGAATTATACAGAGACAGACGTATCAGAAGTTATAAACGACATTGCTGAAACTCAAAAGACGCGTTGATATCTCATAAACCCAAATCTGTAGTCAGACGGTCTGTCTGAAACCAAAAACACAACTCATACAAAATTAATATTTTAATTACTATGTCTTCAATCCATGAATAGTTAAGTCATTTAATGTTAAAAAAATTCAGGAAAAAAAATTAAAGAACGCCATAATATGAGAGGAATAATTCTAGGGAGCCCACCATTATATATTAATCAAGGATGATGGTGGAAGGAAGAACACACCAAGGTAATCACTGTATACAAGAAAGAAAAAAATAAAAAAGAAATAATGGAGGAATATACAGTTCAGGAGTTCATCAGGTACCACTGAGGTTGGTTGTTCGAGGTACACCCAGACTGTTCATCAGGACCCACTAAATCAGAGAGATTCATTATCTGAGCCGTTCAATCACAATAAATACCTATCATCAACGGACAAAAGTAGGAAGCTCTTTCTGTAAATTTCACAGAAATAACCGTACCTTCAAGAAAACTTATTGCGTCCTTTGAAACCGCTCTCAAGTCTCTTCATCTACCGTGAAACGCAAGGAAACCGAAAGATAACACCAGGGAAACCTTCAATGGCGAGACCTGCAACTCTGCAAATCAAACAGAACCGAGAGTATTTGATTGAAAACTTCTCAAATGGAGAAACCCAAAAAAGGAAAGATGAAATAAAAAGCCCGAATCTTTTTCTTATACCTCAAGGAACAAAGAAAAAAGGGCTTCTGAAACTTCAACCCAACCAAACCAAAAACCCTAGCACCGATTTTACACAATAACCAGAATCTTCTATTTAAAAGAAAGGGAAATATTGAACAACTTGGAGATTTGGACAACTAGAAAATCGCCAAAATAAAATAATAAACAAATCTCTGCAATTTATAATGTAATATTGACTCCTAAAATAAGAAAGAAAAAGAAATCGGTTTTGTTCTTATTATCTTTCCTAACTTTCCCCCAAAGATTCTCACTTAATCCACAAATACCTTTTGAAGAACCTTCCTGATTAGCGATTCTGGAACTTAAAATAGAAACTTCATAATACCGTAATCCTCATCGACGAAGATATTTGCATTTCAGGGGAAAGATTTTCTCCATTAAATCAGCTTCCCAAAAAAGGAACTTTGACCAGAAATAATCTTCCAAATGACCTGAAGAATCACTCCTTCCCTCCTCCAAACCCTGTTTTTATCTCAAATCTCTCATTTACAGAAGAGACAGAGAGTGATTGAGTCTGATCTTGAGCTCGTGAACCTCAAGCTCATTTCAGAGACAGAGCATCGTGACAGAAGACAGATGAGCCAGAGCAGAAAAAACCAAGAAATAGAGCTCAAAAAACCAAATCACCAGAAGTCAAGTCTGAATCACAAAATATTTGTCTTCCATTTATACCCTAGATTTTATTACTTAATTACCATAATTTCATGGCTACTTTCTTTCCTATTTGACTCGAAATTAAAGGGCTTTTCGTCATTTAATAATTTCAACGACTAACGAACGAGATTACCGGGAGTTGATGTCTCCACGTTGGTTTTACAAAACAAAAGTAATTTTCTCTATATGTAACCAATCCAGTTACATATAGACCCTGTCACCTGATTTTGTGCTCTAAATCTTAACATTCCATATTCATAAATACATAATTACCCTTATTGAAAGCATCAACACTGGAGATTCCAATCCAGCGGTTACAGAATTCATCCTTACAAAGACCACCATTGGGGAACTTATATGGAAAAAGATAAAAGAGTAAGGGTAGTTGAGTAATTTAGCAAGTAAAGAAGAAGGTCCCAGCTGGGAAAATTGGGCGGGAAGCGGTGGTAGTGGTGTCACGTCATCAGAAGATGTGCCAGTAAGGTTCAGATTCTGAAACTTTTCCAGTTTTTGAATAGCTGGAATCCGCTAAGCCAAACGCGTTACCATCTATTCATAGACCTGCTGGCCAATGATATTAATCCACGTTTCGTACGTTTGCTTAATCTCAGCCATCCAATTAATTTTTTTTCTCTGATTTTTTCACAACGACCAATGTAAATAAAACACGTGGGCTTGGGGGGGGGATAGTAACCTGCTGATAGCAACTGAAGGACAATTTTATGTGAGAATCACCTGATTACCCTCACTTTTAGATTCACTTTATCAATCAATTTAATTTAAGTTGCATTTGGATAACGATGTAAATGGATACTGAAAATTAAATTAAGATTTGATTCAAAATTGCAATCATTTGGGACAATCTAAATTTGAACATTCGGATTTGGATTTGAATTTAAATTGTTGGAGTTAGATTTGGATGTGAATTACGATATCAATTAAATCTTCAGGATTATATCTATTCCATTTGGTCTAGTATTTATAAAGAGACGTATAATCTTAGGTTTTAAAAGATTAAGACACATATAACCTTAATATTTATATAATTATTTAAAAAAAAATTTCTTATTTTCTTAGAATAAATTATATTTTTGTTTTAAATTAAAATTTTTTTTTCTCATTTTCTATATAATTTATAATTTTAATTCTATTTTTCAAATTCAAATGGGACATTAACTGAATATCCGGTTAAATTTTAGATTCAGATTTGATTTTTATTCGCCCATCGTATTCCGGTTATATTATTTTTAAATATATATATTTTTTATAATAAAGATAGATTAAATTGATTGGTAATGTAACCCCTTTCCCAAGTTTTATTTGATGGGAAAGGAGGACCGTTGAATGGTAATTATGAAGTTTGATGAGAGACACATGTCTTTATCAATATCCATCTATATCAACTCGTTGGCACCCATCCATTGGAAGGAAAATCCGGTGGGCCAGTCCCCGATTGCAGAATGTGCTTTAACAAAATAATGTTTCGGTGAGTGTGTCCACATGGCCATGGGCGGTTAGACGGTTTAAAATGTGTGTGGCATACCGATAATACCCTCTTATATTGAATACGAAACAAACGGAATCATGTGCCATGGTGATTCATGATTGGGGGATTGAGGTTGTATCCATTCCATCAATCCATCATTATTTTTTCTCATTCATAGGTTTAATTAGATGAAATCATGGTTTAAGGTATCGATATTAGATTTAATTAGTATTGATTTTGGATTTGATGGATTCAGATTTGATCTTTTTTTTTATATTATTAAATACGTATCGGTTGAGATCAGTTTTTTATTGGATCTGTATACTGATTCGATTTAGATCGATTTTTAAAATAATGAATATCGTGTTCAATGCTTAGATTTAGAATCTTGATTAGAACTCCTGAAACAAAATGAGTGACTGGGAGAGATTCGTTTGGCATTAGATATTTGACGACGGTTCAACATCTATCGGTAATGGATCAAAACTTTGGGTTGAAAGCTGAAACAAAATCGAAGCTGTAAGTTTAGACCTTGGAGAAGGTTATCGTTTACCGTGGTGGATTTTGAGTCTAAGGAAGGGACTGAATATTTTAATCATTTTGAGGACAAAAGAATATTTTTTTTTTATTTTGTGGGGCGAGGAACCTCGATAGTCTTTTTTTTTTTTTTTTTTAATATAAAAAATGTGCAGGGAGACAAAGAAAAACGAAACGCCTGGTTCTAAGCCAAAATTGAAAGTAACAATGGAGAAGACCTACAGCATAGATTGAACCAGACAATATATCTGACACGGGCAAGGTATAAGCCCAACATAAACGTTGCAAGGAATGCGTCCACATCGTCTCCAATTGATACGGCTATTCGAGACGACAATTGACCGTCCAATTAGAGACGCGTGTAATTGCTTTAATCCGAAGGTGATCAAAACTCAGGAGTTCGAGATTCTTTGTAAGGTTAAAATCGTCTTCAATTATTGGAGGCTCCAATTGCCCATTCAACGGATGGAATTAACCAGGCGCACCTACGGATGTATTAGTAGGCACGCCCAATTAACTCCAATCACTAGATTGGCGTTTGGAGCCTCCAATAATTAGAGACGAATTGGACAGCAACAAGTAGGGGTGTCAATTTATGGCTTGTATGATATCTTTCGAGTCAGGTCGATTGATTAAAAACTACATTGAGTTACATTGTTTAATAAACGTGTCTGGCTTAGACTCAGATCAATTATTAATCAGTCATTCATGGTCGCCCTATCGAACCATTCGATTAAGGACTGACCTGACACAGACCAATTAGAGCCATTAGATATTTACTTATTTAGGGATTTTCATTTCTCCCTTCCATTTTTCCCTCCCATTTCTCCAACTAACTGTTCATGTAAGTTTTTACTTTTTTACTCTCTCTCTCTCTCTCTAATCCGTCGTTCGAAGTTTGAACAACACACGAAGACGAAGTCACAAACTCACAAATACATGCTAACTCTAGCAGGGGGTATCAAAATCGAAGTGCATTATCGAGTGGCCGCCTCGCCCTTGGCTTCCTCATATCCATCATCGTTGTGGGCCTGAGACAGCATTGCCCCTTGCGGGAGGGGTCAACTGAGTTGAGCTAATGTGGAAGTGATGGGAAGCATTGATGATGAGTGTATTCAATTTGTTCTTATTATTAGGAACGATCTAAGGATAGCATCATCCTCCTCTAACATTACCCGATTTTGGTGTTCGACAGATGCAATTTGAATCATCGTTTTTTCCCCTAGATTCATGGGAAATGCAACTTTGACGACATGAGGGGAGGCAAGATTGAGGATGATTAGCATAAGACAGAATAGCATAACTGATTATGGATCGGTGGGTTTGCATCATTAAAGCCCGTTAATAGACCGATTAAATCGAGTAACATAAGACCAATTAGGGACTGAGACCAACCAGACCGAATCTAAATGAGTCAATGTCTCGCAAATCAAGACCGATTAATTAAATATGTGAGTCACAGTTTAAGGTATTAAATTGGTGGGGACTGGTTAGGCTTGAACGAGACTGGCCGATTGACACCTCTAGCTACAAGGGTGTTGAAAAACGAAAGGCTGCGGGACTGGTTAGGCTCGAACGAGACTGGCCGATTGACACCCCTAGCTACAAGGGTGTTGAAAAGTGAAAGGCTACTAACCCTGATCGGATCGGTCACGTGGAGAGCACTTATGCTACATGGCATAAACGTGGCCTCAACCAAAGAAAATCGCACAGAAAGCAACAGTAGATAGCTAGAAAGAGTATTCTAGCACCAAAGCTGATGATTGCAGAAAATTAGCAAGGAAGAAACAAACGACACCCCACAAAAAAAGAGGAGGATATAATCGATGATGCAAGGAAGAAAGAAAGACAGACACGATGCACAGCATAGCAACAACACCGAAGAAAAAAGAGCAAAGTGAAGAGATAAACTCGTACCCGCAAGTAGAAAATCAAAGGAACAGACAAATGAATTAGGACTCCATCAAACCACTAATGCAATCGAAGGAGGTGCACCTATAGGCCGACATGATCATCGGGAGGAAAAGAGATAGCCGAATAGAATGCTAGGAAGAAAAGGATAAACAAGTAGTAAGACTTCGTAGCGACAGATTGGACATGTCCAACAGGGGAGTAAGTAGGAACATTAGCACAAACGTGCATAGGAAGAAAAGGAGACTCAGGGAAAATCCAAACACCAACAAACGGAGTCTATAGGGAAAGGGAGAACACAAGAAGGAACATGATTGGTGGAACTGGGAACAAAATCAAACGAAAAAGCCGAAAATACTTGTTAAGCAATCAACACCACGCCCCTTATACGCGAGTAATTACTCTTCTCCGACCCTTACTGCCCGACCTGAGAGTGAACAACTAATGCGTTCCACTTATTGAACAAGGTTCCAAAGTCAGTCCGTGACCCTTGGATGCCAAAAGCGTCCTTGGGGTGATCTCTGAGGCTTGTCTACAAAGGGAGAAGAGATGAGAGAATCCAAGAGAAAGAAAACATCTAGCTTGAAGAGAGTCAAGTGATGCCGATAAGAGTGCAAACCTGATTGATGAATCCCAAGAAAGAAGACAGACCATCATGCACAACTAGATTCGACACATGCATGTGATGCTTGATGCCAAAATCGCATAATTGCAAACCCTAAATGGCAATCTCTAAATGGCAATCTCTCATAGCCGACGTAAAGAGCGAGATCTTCCCTTTCAACTCACTTAATATAAATCCCAAAGATTCTTAATTTTCTTTTCAGTTGATGGAATTTTGGATTGGTTTATCAAATTTCGATCATTCCTTTCTTGGTTTGTACCAAGGTTCAAGGTATCAGTGTCGGGTCAACCAATCCAATTGATTCGTATTGATTTTGGACCTAATTGATCCCTGATCCAATCCCCAATCCCAGACAATGTTAATACTATTTTATAAGGATCGGACACTTGTCAATTTTCCATTGGATTTGTACATCGATCCAATTTGGATTGAATTTGATGCAGATCAAAAGGAAAAAAAAATAGAAATAAATAATATTTTATTGTAAAATAAGAAACCAACTACGGGATAAAAAGGGTTGTAGGTGTCACACCCCAATTTATATATATTCGGGGTGAGCTACAACACGCCTCGAAGTACAAGACCAATGCAACATCCACATGCATGAGTTAACATTACCTTTGGGCCGGTATAACTTGCAATTGTGCTATGGTAAGGCTTGGCGGCCACCGCACCTCCATGCCGAGTGTGGCACACCCAATAGTCGCCCTACCACACTCTCTGTGCCCCCATCACTCACTCCGTATAGAGTGGACTCGAGTCGGCGGGGGGGAAGACCACAATCCCCGTCCTCCTCCCGATACCCCATACCGTACAAATCCTAACCCCTATTGGCAGGGCTTGCAGTGGGTTCCGTTTCTAACCGTCCTAGATGTCAATCAAGTAGGCTCCCCCTAGTCACCGTCTCGGCACGGGGATAGAGCTAGGCGTGCGGGCCAGCCGGAGACCACAATACCTCACCTCCCGATACCCTACCCGCAACAAGCATACCAAGATGGAACTATCGCAGTAGGCCCTATCCCAACATCGCTCCCTCGGCATAAGGATGGCTAGGCGCATGGCCGTCACGCCGACATCGGAGATCACCATGCCACATCCCGCGGCCGATCAACGTCAACATCGGAGACCACCCGCCATACCTCCCCGATACCCCCCCATACCAAGCATGCTAAGATAGGGTGCTTCGAAGGCGTCGGAGTGGGATGATCCCGGCCCCGGCCCTTCCCATTCCACACTCCAACTAAAACAATCACATGTCTAACATCCATCACACCTAGCATATGAAATGCATGCAGATATCAATAGAATTTACACTACATGACATGTGATTGCACTCATCAAACAGCACATAATTCGTCGAAAATTAAAGAGCTCTCTGGTTTATTATTAAATCTTTAATTTAAGTTTTGGGTCTTGTCCCTTACCCGCGCTGGTGTTAATCCTTTTCGGCGCGAAGTTTCCATACAAGTCCTACACACCATATTTTCATGTTAATTTCCATTTATTAGAGTTTTAGAGCCAAACCCGGCTTTCCCGACAAACAGGGCTCAAAACACATCCGGTCTCGCACTACCGGTCGCAAGATAGTGAGACCGGTATGGTGGACCGGTTGGGTGAGACCGGTATGCATACCGGATGCACACTACCGGTCTCACTCGATCCGACCGAGTGCGACCGGTATGGTGCCGGGTTGCATATCGGATGCACACTACCGGTCTCACTCAGTCCGGGAGTGCGACCGGTATGGTGCCGCCGTATGCATACCGGATGCACACATCCGGTCTCACCGGATCCGGCCGAGTGCGACCGGTATGGTGCCCGGTATACCCCGCGGCCCATCCGCGGGACTTTCCCAAGGATTCCCTACGGCGTGATTTCCGAGATCGGGTCTCCCGGTAGCTCCCTGGTTTCCCTTCTTCCGCTAAGGTTCGGCTCCGAAGGGTCCTACGGATCTTGGCTAGAATGCCAAAACCAACCAGATCCGAAAGGAATCGAAAAGAATCTAATCTTTTCCATCGATCTCACGCCGCCGCGGCCCGATCCGATAAACAACCCTACAGGAAGGATAGAGCACTTTACCGGTAGTGGTTGTCGGTAGCGGCGTGTTCCTCCACCGACGCTTCCTTGGCGGCGCCAACCTCCTTGAACCCTCAACTCCTTCTCGAACAAAGGGGTTCACGGAGCGCCTCCCCTCTATTAATAGAGGGGGCCGTCCAAAACACGCCCCCCCTCATATGGAAACTTTAGTTTCCATTTTTGAGAGAAACACGCTCAACACATACCGGTCTCGCACATACCGGTCGGAGGATAGCGAGACCGGTATAGTGCGACCGGTATGCCATACCGGTTGTAGGATAGTGCATCCGGTATGGTGAGACCGGTATGGGTGAGACCGGTATGAACTTAGCCAATTTTACACATTTTTCGTACCTGAAATTGATTGGTTCTTCACCCGACTTCTTGCGTGGTCCCTTGCCCGGCTTCGCTCCCGGCTTCGCTTTCCGGTCCGGTTATGATTGGGGCACCTGCCATCGCATAACCATGGAGGTGACCACTTAATCCAAGGGTCAGAGAGGACTATAACTCGGGTTCTCTTGGGGAGTAACTCAACCCAAGTATGTGACTCACTCACTATTAGAGGACTTCCATTCATCAAGGGGGTTTACATTGGTACACCCACATTTTCAAAAATACCAATCATTCTCTCTATTTCATCTAAACCAATGTACAAAGATATATAAATGATGATAAAATAGCTGTTACAATATAGTCGTTGGAATATAGCTGTTGAAATATGACCGTTAAAATATAAAAGTTAGAATATAACCGTTAAAAAAGAATTGTTGGAGAATGTTTGAATGTTGAAACTTATTGAATACCTTAAATACTTCAGTTTTGGATATAACTAATACTGTGTTAAATACCTGAATTTAGAACCATCTTCTGGATTTATAGCCATATCACTCAATCAACTTATATGATGGCAAGATTTGCTCTTAATTTAGTACCAATTTTTGTGTAGAGTAATTATTGTCTTCTTTAGTTGATTGGACACTGATTTAATGATACATATATTTCATGTTTGATCCATTTTTTTTTTCATTGTAAAATTTTGGGCAAATTACACCAGAGGTACCTGCTGTTTTGAGAAATTATACCAGAGGTACCTGACGTTTTGAGAAATTAAACCAAAGGAACCTGACGTTTCAAAAATATTACACTTGGGGTACCTTTTATTTTTATACTTTCAAATTTATCCATGTTTAGCATAACTTTCTTGGTCACCTTTGGTTTACTCTCTCACCATCCTGTTGCTGCAACGACTCACCACTTGGATTCTCATGTGTTCATCACTGTATTGCCTAACGTCTTTCCTGCCCCTGTCTTCTCTTGTGACCCTTTTTCGTCGATAGTTTCTCATCATAAAGTCACAAATCTCGACTATGGTACACACCTCAAGTGAAAACTCTGCAAATAAGAGTAGTTTAACAAGAAACGATCAGTCCCTGAAAATTTGAGATAGATTTAATGGTTAACTTAGAGGATGCCAACGTTAAATAGAGTTAATGTTGGAAATATGAGAAGAGGTACCTCTAGTATGATTTTTGAAACGTGAAATACCTTTGGTATGATTTCTTAGAATATTGAGTACCTCTAATGTAAATTACCCTAAAAATTTTAATATGAATTATATTACATGAAAAATCTCTATTTTTTCTGGGAACAAGTTTTTTACCTCACCCATGGTGAAGAAGTGTTCTTCACCTTGGGATCCAATAGGTGTGGGAATTAGAGATGTAAGTGGATAGTTGAAAATCCAAATTGGTTTGCATTTATATTCGGTATGTACGAGATACCTTGCATTTGAATTATAATCTATTCGATCCAATTGGATATTTAACTAATAATAATAAAATTAAGTAATTAATGATCTCGAGGGTTCTTGAAGATTTGATAGTATCTAGAGAATGAGGAAAAGAAAATCATGCAACTAAGACAACTGAGAAACATGGATTATGAACAATTCATATCCAATAGGGGAAGATCCGGGTTACATAAGTCAGAAGTGTAAATCGATAGTCGAAAATTCGAATTTGATTCTCATCCATATCCGTTTAAGTGTATTCAAATCTAGGACATTCATTTTTAATTTTTTTTAATCTCAACCATGTAGAGTTGGAGAGTGCATAGTAATGCTTAGAGTATTGGTACAAATGGATGGAAATATGTGATGTCGGTCAATACAAAATGGGGGTATTCAATTGAATTAAAACTTAAAATTCAAATGCTAACATTGCTAATCTAGACTGTGTTCTCTATATCCAATGATTGAAATGAACACATTATTTAGCCACTTGTCTAAATGTCTTGTGATGTTTGGAAAATTACAAATCACTGTGACAATAATAATTTGCAGGAAAATTTTCTTTAATTTTCTGTCATTTTACATGAAGACAAACCTAAAAAATGAATTAGATTATTGGATAGGTTTAATGAGACAATTAAGTGGATTAATCTGAATTCTGAAATTCTGAACCAAACGTGAAAGGGAACAAGATCAAAGTGGACATTTGTTGACAACACGCATGTCCTATTGTCCATGAACGATGATAAATATTCCAATTCATCAACCAGCAAATCCGGGCTGTCAGTCCATAAAATCCTCCAGGCTAACCAAAGCAGAAATTTTTTGGCTTTCCTAAAATTTTGTTCTGTTTTGCTCTCCTCATCAGCTCATCTTTTTAAACCAAAACAGTAATAGGAAGAAAGGTTTTAGTTTCATGTATCGCCTGCCCGTGGCCAATACTAATTAAAAAAATAATGTATAAGATCGGGGTTAATCATAATCAAAACTTATATGAATCAATCGATTCGATGCTGATTACTAAAACCGTAATGAGAAAAATAACTACATAATATCCTCATCCGTAGTGGGGTGACAACCGAGTAGTATAGTTATAATGTCCAAGCAAGAAATCATTCCTGTCGTTCTCCCTTCCAAAAAAATTCACGTGTCCGTTGTAACTCTTAGACGTAAAGGGGAATGGAGAAGAGTTATGAAGTTTTATTGTTGCTTGGACTTGAGTATTATTATCCAATTTACATCATTTGCAATTATATGAGATGATTGTAGACATTGTATATCTTAGAACATAAGAAAAGGAGGTATAATGAGACGAGGGAGGATATATCATTAGTTTTTAAGTTGTCTTGGAATACTTATAAAATGGATATGTGATCTGGATCTTGCAATTTTCTACAAATTGGATGTATTTTTCATATTGAATTACTTAGGTTAAAATATAGTTGAATAACTTTATAGAGAATTCATTAGGTCGAAGAATAATTTCATAATTATAAAAAAATCTTTGTCCGGCAGTGTTTTCCTATGTCCATACACAAGAGGGATGAAAGACCAACCCGTCTCCGTCATTGGATGCTTGTGCTAGCAAGATTGAGGGGGTGTTTTGGACTTCGAATGTTCTCGAAGAAATATTCATTGTATTACCGTTTTGACATAGTAAATCATCTTTATCTTTTGACGTAGATCTAGCATGGTGCATTGGTTTGTGAACCACCTAATTCTTGATACGTATCTTTTGTTTGCTTTTGTATAGTTTTTGCATCTCGTTAGTGTTTATCATAACAACAACCATTGGATTGGAATCTCTTGATTTTTATTATTGTTTAATCTCTTCTTCCTTTAGCATGTGAGTCTCATTCAAATGATACTATTCTCTACTCCGTCATTTAATGTGATATGGGAGATTCCCTCCAAACTCTACTACTCATGATGAATGTCATTGTTTTGACTCCATATTAAAATATTTCTTGCATGAATGGATTTTACGTAAAACACTTTCATAATTAATACTATTGTCGCATCCAAAAAAAAAAAAATTATTTGAAGTCATCGTCAAGCTTTCTCCATCCCAATATAAAGACATCAAAATCTTTTCAAGTACCTTTAATGGTCTTGAATACTTTAATTCAAGAGGGCAATTTTTAATTCTTTATTGCACTCCACTTATACAGACACATTGATTACATGTCCATTTCAGTGAAAGGAGAAGCTATTGATCTCTTTAGCACACTAGGAAATGTGACCCACAAATCAATCAGGTTCAAA
This sequence comes from Protea cynaroides, assembly GCA_028583415.1. Classification (NCBI taxonomy): domain Eukaryota; kingdom Viridiplantae; phylum Streptophyta; class Magnoliopsida; order Proteales; family Proteaceae; genus Protea; species Protea cynaroides. Next base: position 70,865,929 of record CM053265.1, on the reverse strand, counting down.
GATTACTTTTTTATTTTAAGCTTCTTCTAAATATGGTTTGGAGTTTGAAGGATCGATTGGTTTGGTTGATTCATATTGATTTTAGACATGATCGATACAGGAATATCTTATCCGATACTTAAATTTAGGACCTTGATTCAAACCTAACAATCCATTCTTTTTGTTTATTTCTTCCCTATGAATCCCAACCGGTTTTCTTTAATAACTAAATAAATGGATTAAACTGGAAATTGGAATTATATTTGTAATTAAGGTTTGCTTACCAAAGATTGCAATGATAGAAATTTACAAGAAAAAAGCATAAGATCAACTCATTGATAGGCCTTCTCAACCTTAGCCTTGCAACATGATGTTCAGTTGGCCTTCTCAACCTTAGCCTTGCAACATGATGTTACAACCGATTTTCTTTAGTTTAGTTTTGGGATTTCTTGTGAAAGAGATCTGTTCCTTTTTAGCTACCCAACAATATTTATAGGAAATGGAAGGAAAAAATAATGAGAAATTTTTTTTCATGCTACCATGTTACTATACACGGTTTCACATGTGTACTTTTTATTAGTTTCTATCTCATTCTTTTACCAATTAGCCTCTGGATGATACAAAAGTTATGGCGAAACTTGATATTAATTTAAGTTAAGAAGTATTGATCACTCTATCACGATTTTGATAGTAACAAATTCTTTTAAGGCAGTTGTACTGGGAGCAGTTTTGTAATTACTGAGTTTAGGGTTTCTCTTTATATAAGGTGTTATCTCGGAGAGCTATTGAGGGATTTGAAATTTCTCCAATGGAATAATGAAAATTGTAATTGATTGCTCTATCATAGACGTAGCTCATACATCTTGTGTGGGTGAACCACACAAATCATTGAGTTTTGTTTTCTCTATCGTTTTTCTTTTTTTCCATTGATTTGTAACAATCGTTCCTCGTACCATCATTGGTGTGACATGCAAGATTCTCCCACACTAAAGATGTGGCAAACCCTCTTCCAACAAAATCCTAACATAATGTAGTCAAGATGACTACATAAGCCATTTTAATTTAAAAGAGTTCAGGATACCTAGAATGATAGGATGATTGATGCATGCTAAGGTGATCACCAACTAGTCAACCACCTCTACTCCAAACATTCCTTAATTCAAATAGAACCAGAAGACTTCTGATGCTACTTTTGTCAATCTAGAATTGAATGAAAAAAAAAAAAATGAAAATACAAGAAAGAGAAGGGAAGATATATTCTTGTCATATAATAATTTTCTTATTCTACCAAAAAAAAAAAAAAAAGTAATTTTCTTAACTTAAATGTGATCACATAAGTACTAAGCTGTATTCTCAGTTTTATAATACTTCCTCCCAGTAATTGACAATTAACTAAATCACTAATCTAAGAGAAAATTGCAGGGCAGAAAAGACAAGGTATAGAGAATTTGGAATCTATGAGGGGCTGAAGAGGACAACTTGTGGTGGCCAATTTCAAGAATAGGAACAATGCTTACAGATCTAGATTGGCCTTTTTCTACAATTTGCTTGAAAATATTAGATTTATATTTCCTTTAATTTGTCCTGTTTATGATTTCTTTCATATTAAGAAGGACAATAATGGAGGCAGCTCACAACATTATTATAAGTCACGCATGGGAATATTTAATGGGTTGATCATAAATCAGATATAACTATGATGTTTGTTATGATGTAAAATGATATATGAATGCTCTAATACTCTAATTCTATCCTTTCAAGTAGAATTTTATTGAATCTACTGATGGTAATCTTAAATCAGACATTACCATGATGTAAACCATGATTTAAAATTGATATATGAATAATCATGATCCAAATTTAAGGTTAAATAAATATAAAAAATATGATATTGAACCATATATATATCAACTTAGGGTGTGTTAGTCATTCCATCTATCATCTGTTAATACCTTAACATCGTTTTATGCTTGGATACACTAGATGCAGTTTTTAGAAACTTAGATACATTAAACATAGTTTCCTTAAAATTTGTTTGTTTTGACGTTTAAAATTTGATGTGTAAAAAAAAAAAAAAAAATCAATGTTTGTTCCTAGTAAATGAAAAAAAGATAATTTTTTTTTCCCATCTCTCTTAGAGATCATTATATTTTACCTCATGAAAATAAACATTGAATTTTTTTTTATATATAAAATGTTACATGTAAAATTTTATATAAAAACAAACAGAGCCTAAAAATTTCATGCCACAAGTGAAATTTGCCCAAAGAAATCTGCATTAAAATTTTGTACCATCTAGTTAAAAATTAAAAAGAAATCAAATAATTGGGATACTCTATTGATTACTTGTCAAATGCTTGTTTATGAGATATTTAGGAATATGCAAAAGGCTTCATAAGTAAAAAAAAATGTTCTTAGGCCCCGTTTGATAACGCTCTAAATTTTAGATTTTATCGATTTTGACACTCAATGAGTCATTTTGGAGTAGAATCGTGTTTAATTACTTGATTGGATTTCAATTCCGAGGGAATGAATCAGTTCATAAAATGATTATGAACTTTAGAATCTAAATTTTTGGAGTACAAAAAAATATTTTAGCAACAATTTTTTTGGAGAAAAAAAAAGTAAAAAAGAAGCTCTCCTCCCACACGACTCCTCTAATCTTTACAAAATGAAGGCTTGACCGCTGCCACCGCCACTGCCACCATCACCAACACCACCACCGTCAACAACAACACCACCACCACCACCACCGCTACCACCACAACACCACCACCACCACTATTATTGACGTCTCTACTTGTTCTTTAGACTTCAATTAGCAAAAAATTCTCAATGCGTTTATCAAACATGTTTCTATTCTAAAGATACTCCGAATCTATTCCAAAACTGCATTATCAAATGTGTTTCTATTACAAAATAATCCTAAAATAATTTTTGTTGCTCTGAGGCAAAAATAAAGAATCTAAAGAAGTGGTATTATTAGACGGGACCTAGAAATGGAATATTCTTGGAACATGTTAAAGAAATCATTTTTTTTTATATGGATTTATGTTAAAGGGGTCTTGATACAACCAGACATTTCTTTTTTTTTTTTTTTTTTTTTTTACAATCTGTACATAGGAGTCTTTAGAATGGGATACGTTTCTTCATGGGTCATGCTCGGTATATACTGAGCCAGTAGTCATATATATATATATATATAAAAATAAGTCACCACTATTAGTGCCACTGAGCCAGTAGTCACGCAAAAAATTTCCCATTCCCCCCATGAGAACTGGGTATATTTTGAGGTATCATAGATAATCCACACTAAAACTATGAGATTTGTCACGTATTTCACTTTTAGATGCATTAACGGAAATTGAAGATGACTAAAACGTCAATAGCACTTTAGTGAATGACAAACAGTCCAAGCTAAGCCACATGAGAGACCCAAGCACTCTTAAAATTCTTGATGGATAAACCATTCAAAACAACCTGATATAATCTATGATTTTTTCATATATTTACACAATTTAGGGACTTAGATTATGCACCCAAGTTTACCCAAAAAAAAAAAGAATTGGAATTTTAAGAGTTTTAGGGCCCGTTTGATAAAACTTCTGCTTCTGGATTCTATGAATTCTGGCTCTCAGGGAGCAATTTTGGAGTAGAAGCGCGTTTGATAAGTTCAGTGAGATTCCAACTCCCACAGAGTGAATCAGATTCAAAATGACTTCAGAATCCAAAATTTTGGAGTTATAAATACTTGCTCTAAGCTGTTGGATCAACTTTTTAAGAGAAAAAAAAGAATCAACACTCACATGACTATCACTTGACCACCACCATCACCACCACAACCACCATCACCACCACCACCACCACCACCACCACAACCACCACCACCCCCACCGCCACCACCACCACCACCACCACCACCGCCACCACCTCCACCACCACCACCACGCCACCGCCACCACCACCACCACCACCACCACCACCACCACCACCACCACCACCACCACCACCACCACCACCACCACCACCACCACCACCACCACCACCACCACCACCACCACCACCACCACCACCACCACCACCACCACCACCACCACCACCACCACCACCACCACCACCACCACCACCACCACCACCACCACCACCACCACCACCACCACCACCACCACCACCACCACCACCACCACCACCACCACCACCACCACCACCACCACCACCACCACCACCACCACCACCACCACCACCACCACCACCACCACCACCACCACCACCACCACCACCATCACTACGCCACCTTTACCACCACCACCACCAACACCACCACCACCACCGCCTCCACCACCACCACCACCACCCTCCACCCTCTACCATTACTACGACTGTTTTTCTAGACTTCGATTGGAGGGATAGTGTGTTATCAAACATGTTTCTAATCCAAAGATGTTCTAAAATTCATTTCAGAATTGCGTTATCAAACAAGTTTCTACTCCAAAATAATCCTAGAGTAGCTTGAGTAGAATCCAAATTTGAACCAGAATCCAGAATCCAGAAGCAGAAGTTTTATCAAACGGGCCCTTAGGGCCCGTTTGATAAAATTTCTACTCCAGACTCTTTACTTCCGGTTGAAATTTCTATTACAATTCCAAAAGGATTCAGGAGTATTGGAGAGTAGAAACATGTTTGATAATGTAATTTTATCATGGACTCCAGGGTGGTGGGTGGTGGGTGGTGGGTGGTGGGGTGGATGGTGGTACTAGTGGTGAATGGTGATGGTAATGGTGGTGGTGGTGGATGGGTGTTGGTGGCGAAGAACGGTGGTGAGTGGGTGGTGGTGGCAGAGGGTGGTGGTGGTGGTGGAGGGTGGCTGTGACTGGTGATGGAGGTTGGTGGTGGTGGTGGGTGGTGGTACCGGGTGGTGGTGGAGGGGTGGTGATGGTGGCGGCGGTGGGTGGTGGAAGGTGTCCGGTGGAGTGGTGGTGGTGGTGACAGTGGGTGGTAGCGGTGGTGGGTGGCGGTGGTGGTAGGTGGTGGGTGGTGGCTGCTGGTGGTGATCGTTGGTGGTAGTAGTGGTGGAGGAAGATTTTTTCTTCTCCTAAAATGTGCTCCGGAGTAAAAAAAAAACATTTATTTGGTACTCCAAAAATTTGGATAGCCATATCTTTTGCAGACGATTGATTTTTGACTGTTACTTGTGACAATCCTTGGGTTGAAGCCTTCCACAACCTGTCTACTAGATTGCCTTCTCCTCTGCTATGGTGTCAATGGAGAGATCACAATAGTGGCTGTGGACTCTAAACCTTTGTACTTATAATAATATTTTAAAATCTTAATTCATTCCCATAATGAACATAGAAGGTATATCTTAGATGACAAATATGACATATAACTGCCTACTGAGTAATGTGAGATTTTCACTTGTTAATTAGGCAAGTAAATCAATATTGACCAATAAGATCTCTAGTAGGAAAAAAAATCCTAAATTTGAAATCCCAAATCTCAGCTCTCTCACCTCTTGGTTTTTTTTTTTTTTTTCCTTAAGTGATGACCCCATATACGAAACCCTTTTTTCAAAAAGAACCCGTAATGAGCTTCTTGTAATGGCTTTTCAAATTGTCTTTTAATGAACTGTCCCCATGGAATCCCCATCCAACGTGAAATGTCTCCTTCTTGGTACGCAAATTGAAAAATGAAAATCTTTCTCTTTTCAAACGATTTCCTTTTTGTTAGTCCCTTATGAGCTTTTGTGGCCTCCAACTTCATTGTGTACTCATTTTTTCCATACTATCCTTTTCTTGATTTTTCTTTTCCATCCAAAGATCAAATTCCTTTGAAATCCCTTCTAAAAAAGTATGAAGACCAACCCCTCAAATGGGTCCATCCTTTTTTTTTCGTGCAAAGTAAAAAAAAATTCTCTTTTTATATTGTTTATTAATATCATATCTGACCTTAGCACCACTATCTTTATGATTAATAAAACTATCAAATAGCCCTACACGCATAGAAATGTCAGAGATGTCGTCGCACGATTAACAAAATTAGAAAAATACTAATTAAGAAATAAGGTGACAAAATAGGATGTTCATACTATCGTAGGTGATGCAGACATGACCCTCTATTTTATTTTATTTAATGCTTGGATTATTTCTAGAAGTTTTTCCAAGAAAGAATAAAATAGGTTTTTCACAAAACTTTTTGAAGTAACTTATCATCCTGCCACTGTCAAGACTTGTCACTGACAAAACAACTTTCACAAAAAAACAGAAATATATTATAGCAAAATAGTAAAATTATAAAATATTAAAAAACAAAACCCCATTAACTATAGAAGTATAGAAATGTGATCATCTTCCCAAAATCTTTTTGCTCCCTCGTTGAGCTCTTATTGTTTCTTGTTTGGGTGAGAGGCTCAGAAAATTGTTGAGTCTCAACCATCTAAAGCTTCTATTGCATGTCCTACAAATTAAGAATGTTTTTTGTAGTATGAAGATGGGTGAGTGGGTCCAACTTAAACAATGTAGTTAGGTTCTTAAACAGGCCCAAACCAAGCCATTCTGCCACCAAGGTGTTATAACCAAAATGGGATAGGTTAGGTCAGAAAATAAGAATCAGTCAGAAGCACTATGGTGTGTATGTAGCCTTTTAATTGTCTCCAGACTACAAGTGAAAAGGCTGCCTAAAAATAACTTCAGGACCATTAATTCCTACACCCACAAAACCCATGCACAGTTTTTTCTGTACCAACACAACCCTCTCCCTTTTTCTACTTTCTTTTCATACTTAAAAAGCTCGCAGTAAAGCTAAAAGGTACAAAGGCCAAAGGGAGCTTGAGTGCATGTTTTCATAGTTCAAATGAAGACAACTCAAGTTGGGAGATGATCAGTGAGGATCCAAAGCTTTAACTCTCAGAACTGGTTTGGCCCAAGGTTCAAGGTATCAGTATTCGACATGATATCAAGGGGATGCCAAATTGAATCGGTATGATATCACTCAAGAGGGCTTTTAGCAACATCCACAAATAGAAATATGATGATAGATATACCATATATGACATTTCTTCAAGAACTGAGTAATTATATATGTGTGGAAGGAATTTATTCAATATATACCTACATTGAATGTCAACAAATGTTACATGACATATTAGATCAGATGGGTCTCAAATTTTATCGACAGATCAATCTGTTATGACGAGTGCACAATAATAGTATTGGTATTGATATCGGATACGGGTATTGGCCAGTATTGATTAGGCATCAGTCATATGCTGAAGTGGCATACATTTTTGGTATCAGTCAAGTATAAATCGGTATCGATCCATATGAGCCAATATCGACTCGTATCGATTTACTATTGGTTTCGTATGGATCCAACGATTTTGTAATTGTCAAAGATGGTGCACTGCTAAAGTGTTTTTTGAGCCATGGCAGCTTAATTACCATGTTTCCAAATCACCTTTTCCTTCATCTTGATCATCTACCTCAAACCTTCTTTCATCTTCTACTTAAAAATATATTTAGGATGTTCCTCACAAAATTAAGTTGCTTGTTTGGAGGCCTACAAAGATGATGATTTGGCTGTTAAATCCAACTTGATGGAGAGAAATGTGATCCCTGACCTATCTTACCCGTGTAATAATGATTGAACATGTATCCTCTCTTGTCACCCAGTCACATCAGTTGTCTATCAGACTATCTGTTCCAGCTTGTCTGATGGCTGAAAGGCGAAGATTTTTCCCCAATGATCCCGTTGAATCGGTGTCTCATGCTCTCCTATCTTGCCACCATGCTAAGTAGGCTTGGTTTCGATCCCCATTTTAATTTCGCCCATCGATTCCACCCCCCCCCGGGGCGCGGTCCGGTCCCCCCCCCCCCCCCCCCCCCCCCCCCCCCCTGCCGCCCCTCTTTCCCCCCCCCCCGTTCGACCCCCCCCCCTCCCCGCCCCGTTTCCCCCCCCCCCCCGCCGTACGCCCCCCCCCCGCCCCCAGGATGGCCATCTGAATCTTTATATTATTCTTCTGCTAAGTGAGTTAAGTTTAGGTTTGAGGTTCCTGTTTTCTCTAAGAGGGATTAGAGAAGGCTGACTCAATTTAACACTTTATGATGCAGGCTAGCAGCCATCTTCATTTACAGTCATTCTTTCATCAACAATCCCTCAATGGGAACTTCTTTTGGATTCCATCTATCCAAGAATATGCAGAGGTGAATTTTGATTGTGCCTTTATTAAAGGTGTCTCTCCTCATTTTTGGCAGGTATTGCTTTAAAAGATAGTCCCAGAGCCACCCTATTTGCTGAATATGTGGCCATGAAATTTGGGCTTCAATTAGCTCTGGAGTAAGGTATCCACCACATAATGGTGGAATCTGATTGTGTAGAGCTCGTTCAATGCATCAAAAGATTTTCTTACCCTACATGAGAAATTTTACCTTTTATTCATGACACATGGAGTTTACTCTTTGGTACCATTGAGGGGTGTTTGATCCAGTGAGCCTGACATGACCTGAATTAGAGTTTTTAGCCCATGGGATAGACCAGGTCAGAGATTTTAGGTCCGGTGTAGGGCCTGATTGGGCCTGGGCTTAGGCCTCTGTTTGAGTCTAATCCAACCTTGTATATATAAATATTAAGAATATATAATTATATAATATAAAATTGCACAAGATTATATTATGCTCTGGGCTGGTTTAAGATGGGGTCAATCAGGGTCAATTTCGTCCAATCCAGCCTGGTTGGACCCCTTGGTACCACCATCCATATTCTTAAATTGGCAGGGGATCATGTCTAAGAAAGCAGAAGTCTTGAGTTCAACTGTTCTTAATCCTTGGACCATTTGCCGGAAATAGGTTTTCATGAGTTCCAATCTTTCCTGATTCATATGAGATCAGGGTCTCACATGGAAGGGGGGATTCATTCGGTCATAGACCCTGTCACCCTGTTGTGCTCAATAAATTATTATTATCTATTATGTAATTTTTACTGAAATTCAATTGAGCATCTGACAATTTTTTATTAGAACACACATGTTATGTTAGCACAGCTTTTTCTGTACCAACACGACCCTTTGCCTTTCGTTACTTTCTATCCGATCCTTCAAGTTCTCTCAATAAAGCTAAAGGTGCCAAACAAGTAAAGGCTGAGATTATATTTTCAAAGATCAAATGGGGACTACTCAACATAGGAGATGATTATCGAGAATCCAAAGCTTGGACTTTCACTGGTCTGGCACTTCACAATTTAGGAGACTTTTTAGCATGGCATCCAGAGTAGAAATATCATTATACGTACTGTTGTTGTTGAAATTCAAACTGATATCTCAAGAGGAGACCTGCGAATCGGACAATATGAACCGATGAAGAGAGAGGGTCGGATTATGGATTGTGAGGTGTTTTTTGATGTTTAAATCAGAAATCTGAACAACAGTAAAATGTGAGAGATGAGAGTGAGAAAGGGTTGAACAGCGCTATTGAACCTTAAATATCTTTTACCCTTGGTATGTAATGACCAAAGTGCCCTCCATTCGAATTTGGATACATCGTCCATCACGCGTCGACCATCCATGGTTGTTCTAAGCTAGATTAGAATTGGTTCCTAAACTTTAGACTCAGCTTTACTTGCATTAAAATAGTTTATTTGTGGTGTTACGACTCTGTTCTAATCCGAATCGACTAGGATTAGTGAGCAGAATCATCAAAATTCATGCTTGAAGTCCAAAGAATTCCAGTTACATATATGATGGTGATAACAAGCACAAATCCAATTCAATTGCCATGAATTTTATTTATTAAATTGAACACGTATTAAACACGTTCTCTTGATGTGAACGATCTTCTAAAGACTTGTTTTATTAATTATGATCCGAACATAAACTAATAGGTTATCTTCTTACTCTGCTGCCGCCATCAACAGCTCTATAAGAACTTAATATTAGCCTTCTTATCCTTTCTTTTTGTATTTTCTATGGTGTCATTCTACTTCTGTTAGCCTTGTCTTTGAACTATTCATTATTCCAAAAACTCTCTCTCTAATTTACCATATACATCTTTAGAGCTCCAACTATATTAGTATTTCTGGATGACAAAAAATTATAAATTCCCCTTCTCCCATCAACTTCGATTCATTTGATTCATTAGGTTTTGATGAGGGAAATTTGAGTCATGAAAACTAGTTTACAACTCTGATCTGTTTAAAAAGGTTACCTAAAATTCAAGCAAGAAATCAAAGATTGACCATTGAACAAAATAAAATGCATATATGGATTGAATAAGATGAAAAAAAAAGGTATAAGATTTAGAGAGGATGAAGTGAATTCTACTGGTCTAGTTTTCTTCAATATCTCAAGTTGCAGGCATATCGCATATCCAACACATTTTTCCATTTGTAAAAAATAAGTGTTGTGTTTCTTTTCTACGAGACTTAAATAGGTGGGCAGGCAATAAACAATATGTGAGAACTCTTCACATCGTTAGTATTGTAACTATTGACAAAGTGGTACAAAAAATACACCAAAAAATAGGTATTCTATACCACATAAACATTGGTTTGAGATAGCCTAAGATTTCTAATATAGTTGTTGCACAATTTTTCGTAACTGATTAGAACCAATTATCGGTTGTTTGTATTTCATAGTCTTTGCCTAATTTTGTCATGGATTGAATAAGTGTGCAATATATATGGGCTAACTAATCATCTTTTTTGGGCTTAATTAACTGGTCTTTTGCATTCAGACTGATTAATAACAATTTAAGTGAGATCATTTAAGAACTGGAATGGCTATATTAATTAGGAAATTTACTTGGACCTCTCTTGTACTATGTCACAAATCCAAGCAATTCTCTAACTTTTCAAATAATTATAACCGTCCTTTAGTGGCTTAAAAGCAATAAGTCCATTTCCCTCTTGAAATCATGACAGTTTTAATGTTCCTGGTTTCACTTAAATTTTGAACTCTACCTTTCTATTCCAACGTTCTTATTTCTATTCAAGTCTCATCTCCAACATTCACAAGCTTTGCAGGCTTCCACTTAAATTTTGAACTCTACCTTTCTATTCCAACGTTCTTATTTCTATTCAAGTCTCATCTCCAACATTCACAAGCTTCGCAGGCTTCCATTCTAGCAAGCATCACCTCCACTTCCGATAAGTCTGACGCACTCTGAATATAAAATATTGCATCGTACATGATGGACCTTGGATGACACTGAGAGGGGGGGTGAATCAGTGTGAAATTTTTTTTCTGAATTTTTCTTTACTGTCCAGCGTTGATGAACCAGACTGTTACAATCATACAAGCGTATGCAAATCTACCTCGCACCACTCAGTGGCCAGGTCTACCAGATTTGCACACTCATCCTGTAGTTCATTCCATGCACTTCACAAAATACATAAACAAAGCATTCCACAACACAGAAGGGTTACGTGGTTCACCACCACAGTGTGTGATGGCTAATCTACGGAGTAATGCCCAATGGGCTCTGTATTTACTCAATACTCAATTTTAGTCCTTCATAGGACAAGGATACTTATCCTGTGTTTTCTCAAAGATAAACCGAGAGGGCAAACACCGCCGGGGGTTCAGTCAGATCGCCCTGTCCCAAGACCCACCGAACACAAATCAAAGTGATATATTTTGGGGCTTATAGTGATGCCCTACAATGAAACCCAGACTAGCAAGGCATTCAATATTCTTTTCGCCTAAGCTAGCTTACAACAAACTCCCATACTAAGTAGGCATTTAAACATTTTAACCTACTCAAGCATACATGGCATTGAATCAATAAATAACATAGGAGTTGAGAAAATCTCACAGCCGAGGCTTTCAAGTGGCAGACAGTAACTTTTGAGCTCCACACTCCTCCCAATAAGCTTCATCAACTTCCACCATTGACTAGACTTGATGCATCAAGTATTTCTATGCATACAAGCATCATTCCATCTCTCACAACCGAGCAATCATCATTCTTGCGCAACAAACTGTTCTACCAACCTCTCATTAGCATTAGGAACACAATAAATCAAAGATGAAGAGGTTGGATAGGCATTCTGAGCTCTAACAAAACCAAAAACCCCCCTTTCTCCTTCTCTTCTTCTTTTTTCAATTTTTCAAAACACTTTACTACCTTCAAACCATCCCCAATAGATAGGAAATTCGAAACAGAGTCGAGTGCAACTTGAACCATCCGATTTGGATATCGGATGGCCAAGATATGACCAAAATAAGATCGGCCAACCAGATCATAACAAATGGAATCAATTCAGACTTGATTCGATCAGCCGCTACACCGGATCGTCGCCTCGGCCCGACAGTCGAGACGCCGCCGATCCGCGATTGGCAGACAACATCTTCAAAATACAACCGTTGGATATCTGCAAAAAGGCGGGATTGACTACCAGCCGACGGATCTGGTTAGATCGCGTCAGATCCGATCGGCTTTGATAGATACCGTTGGATTGAGATCAAGGCCACCGTCGTACCAAACGCGCGCCGCACAGAATCAAAATTTCGCCACCATACATTGCGGATCATCATTATAAGTTGCGCTGACCCAATCAAAACTCGGGCGCAAGAATCTCGACGCAACTCCTGCGCCACACATGAGCCCACCTTCTTCTAAGCCATCCAATCGGCATTTCTCATACGTGGCTCTCTCTTGGCCACCGATTTCACATTTTCTTCTCTTTGAATTTCCCAAAACACCCCTGAAATGCATTAGAATGGCCTCTGTAACCATTCTATGCATTTGTTAAAAATGCTGCAGGGTGGATTTCCAGAGAGCTTTTCTCTCTCCTAGAAATCCACCGAATACCTAGAGTGCATGAGGGAGGGGGGAAGTCAGCGCGCGCGGAGGGGGAAAGCCAGCGCGAGGACATGCCATGCGCGCCAGCATGCGCGGCAGCCACGGCATGTGGCATGCCTTGCTACGGCTTGCGGCATGGCATGCTGCTGCTGGTGCTGCTGGCCGAGCTTGGCTTGGCCCCGCCGGCCATGGCCGTGGGGCGCTGGCCGGCGGCCTCGGCCGCGGCATGCGCATGGCCCCGCCGGGACTCGGCTATGTGATGGATGCTGCCTATGGTGCCGTGGCCCTCGGCTAAGCTGGCTGCCATGGTGGCATGCCACCTCAGCATGGTGGGTCCCACCATGAATTTTCTCTCTCCTCTTTCTCTCTCTTCTTGAATGCGATACATATCGCCTGTAACACTTCCATATCGCCTGTGGAGCCCGCAGACACTCTCTCTCATCAAACTTGGCCTAGTTAGCCCATATTGCCAACAATTACAATACAAAAACCAACAGTACAATGGTTTCCCTGAACAGGACTACAACAAAAACGACTCTTCCATTAGACATACATGAAGTCTATGTAGCTGTGATGCCTCTCCGAGCCACAAAGGGCTTTGCCTTCTTGTCCAGCAGCCCATGTCTTTGGTTTATTTTTTCAAATTTTTTAAATTTACAGTAAGTGGGACCCATTGGATATATGGTAGGTGAGGGGATCCCAGAGAAGATACAATTAGGGCTGCAATAGGGCCGGGTTGGGCCAGGTTTTTCAAAACCCTAACCCCAACCCTGACTATTGAAACATAACCCTAACCCACCCCAACCTTGTCAGGGTCAGAAAATGTACAACCCTAACCCTAACCCTGACCCTGACAGGGTTGGGCCTAACCCTAACCTGCCCTGATTGACCCTGATAGGGCTGGGCTGGGCCGGGTCAACCCTGATTAACCCTGATTCAGGGTTAGATTGACCCTGATATTGACCCTGATTGACCCTAAACATACAACAAATTATCAAATAACAATTACAACTTAAAACATATGACAAATACAAGCAACCTATGATATGCTTTTAAGAACTTAACAGATACAAACCAAATCAGTTTAAGTAATTAACAAGGAACAAATACAAATTATACATATATTTATAAATATATTCAAATATACACAGGGTCGGGTTGGGTCGGGTTCAACCCAGGGGGTCAACCCTAACCCAGCCCAACCCTGCCAGGGTTCATATAAATTGAACCCTAACCCAGCCCTGTCAGGGTTCGGGCCGGGTTCAACCCTGCCAGGGTTCAGGGCGGGCCTGGGCGGATTCGGGTTGTCAGGGTAAAACTTGTACCCCTAGATACAATACAAGTAAGTACATATCCACACGGCACCAAAACCACAAATCTGGAAACTGCCTCTTCATCTATAGTTCCACCTGAGACAGAAACACCGTGGATGTTGCTGCATTGGCTACTCCTCATCATTCTCATGGTTCTCGCCGTTGCACTCTTCAACCAGTGGTTCGATCCGAGACTCTCAACCTATAGATGGGAAATGAGAGGGGACCAGAAGAGAAAATATTGTGAAAATTGCGGGGTTTTCAGATATTATTTGTTGGACGGGAAGGTTCAATGGGAGTTATTAATTGTCTTAAAAGATTTGTACCCAGGCAGAACCATGAGTAAGTCATGGATCAACATTAAAGTCAAATCTGATATGTAATAAAGCATGAATAAAAATATTCTATAGCATCCAGTGACCCAACAGGTGAAATATATATAATTTGATCGAGGACAACAAATATGAAAGATGAGGAGTTACAAGTCCTAACTGAAGGTCATCCGAAAATGTTGTTGCATGTCTGAGTGGAAGGTCGATGGAAAATGTTACAAACTAAATCTCAAATAGCTACTTCGAAGGTAGCAAACCTCCAAAGAAGAAGAAGATAAGTAAGGATAAAGAGAGAAACGAATTCTACAAATTGATGGATACCTTTTCTATTCCTTTCTTGTGGTTTATATAACCATTTCACAACACATCATCCTACGGTTACAATTATCTAACAGATTCAATTACACTATAACAACTATTTGTTACCATCATCCTACGATTACAATTACAGTTACAATGTTAATCGTAACATTACCATCCAGGTGTATGAGAACCTTATCCTCAAGGTTCATATGCAGGATTGATTTTACCAATTGAACTATCCCTATAGAATTGACTAGATTTTAGTTGGGCATGCAGCCATGAAGTTTCAGATCATGATTGAGATTTCCTTTTCAACATGGAATTGTTGATATAGAGATGATCCGATCTTTAATTAACCATTGATTTATTCTCAAAAAGTTCTTTTCCAAAAAAATAAAATAAAATAGGGTTTTCACAAATTTTGTTGAAATAACTTTTCATCATATCGCTATCAAAAATTGTTATCATCCCACATATTTCTTGAATGAACATATGAATTGACAAACGAATTTCACTAAAAACACAAATATATTATACTAAGATAGTAAAATAGTAAAATTTTAAATTATGAAGATGGGTGGGTCCAACTTAAACCAGGTAGTTTGGTTTTTAAACAGACCCAAACCAAACCATTCTGCTATCGAGGTGTTAAACATAAAGGGATGGGTTAAGTCAGAAGATAAGAACCAGTCATTATATGGAAGCCTTTAAATTGTCCCCAGATTTCAAGTGAAAAGGCTGCTTAAAAATAACTTAAAGCCATCAATTCCCACACCCACAAAAAACATGTTATCACAGTTTTTTTTGTACCTACACAACCCTCAGCCTTTCTTTACTTTCTTCACATACTTAAAAGAGTCATCTCACCAAAGCTAAAAAGTGCAGAGGCCAAAGGGAGCTTGATTACATGTGAAAAGACCCAAGGGAGCTTGAGTGCATGTTTTCAAAGATCAAATAAAGAGTACTCAAGTTAGGAGATGATCAATGAGGATCCAAAGCTTCAACTCTCACAATTGGTTTGGCCCAAGGTTCAAGGTATCTGTATTCAACATGATATCAACTGATGCCAAATTAAATCGGTATGATGTCACTTTAGAGGGTTTTTAACAACATCCACATATAGAAATATGATGGTAGATAATACCATATATGACATTTCTTTGAAAGCTCAGTAAATATATACCTGTGGAAGGCATTTATTCTATATATACCCACATTGAATGTCAACAAATTAATGTCACCTGACAAATTAGATCAGATGGGTCAAATCTTGAAAGATAGATAGATCATCTCAAATCTTGTAGCTAATTAATAGATCCGTTATGGCGAGTGCATAGTAATGGTATTGGTATTGGTGTTAGACACAAGGTTCGGTTAGTATCGATTAGGTATCGGTCACATGCTGATGTGGCATGCATTTTTTGTATCGGTCAGGTATAAATTGGTATCGATCAATATAGGCCATGTATTGATCAATATCGACCTGTATCGGTCAGATATCGATTTAGTATTGGTTTTGTATCAGATCCAACGGTTTTATAATTGTCAAAGATGGTGCACTTCTGATGTGTTTTTTAGTCAAGATAGCTTAATTACAACATTTCCAAATCATCTTCCCCTTCATCTCGACCATCTAGGTCAAACCTTCTTCCATCTTCTACTTAGAAATCTATTTCGAATTTGGGTCTTCCTCCCAAAATTAAGTCCTTCGTTTGGAAGTCTGCTACCATGATGATTTGGTTGTTAAATCTAATTTGATTGATAGAAATGTGATCTCTGACCCATCTTACCCAGGTAACAATGATCGGACATGGATCCTCTCTTGCCGTCCAGTCACGTTAGTTGTCCATCGGATGATCTGGCCCAGCTCATCTAATGGATGACAGGAGAGGATTTTTTCCGCAATAATCCTGTTGAATATCTGTTTCGCATGCTCTTCTATCTTATCTTGCCACCATGCTAAGTTTGGTTTGGATCCGCTTTCTGTTTTTGCCCATCTGAATCTTCACAATATTCTTCTGCTGAGTGAGTTAATTCTTGGTTTGGGGTTCCTAGTTTCTCTAAGAGAGATTGTAGAAAGTTGGCTTAATTTTACACTTTATGATGGCCCCATCTTTACTGATAGCCATTCTTTCATCAACAATCTCTCTATGGGAACTTCTTTTTGGACTACATCTATCCAAGGGTATGCAAAGATGAATTCTGACGGTGTCTTTATTAAAGGTGTCTCTGCTGGTTATGGTGCTCCTGTATGGAATGCTCGAGGTCATTTTTTTGACTTGTGTTGCTTTAAATGATAGCCTCGGAACCACCCTCTTTGCTGAATGTACGTGGCCATAAAATAGGGGCTTCAATTAGCTCTGGTGTTAGGTTTCCGCAACATAATGGTGGAATCTGATTGTGTAGAACTCTCAATGCATCAAAAGATTTCCTTACCCTCCATGAGAAATTTTACCGTTTATCCACCATTGAGGGGTGTTTGACCCAATGAACCTAACATGACCTGAACCAGAATTTTTAGCCCATGGGATAGAGGACGAAAATCCTCTCCTGCTGACCTGCCGTCTGCCGAGGGCAGGATTTCAGCCGGCCCATCTCCCAATGTATTGGTAGGTGGGTCGACTAATCTCCAGCCCTTAGATCAGCTGCAGGATCCTCCTGCCGCAGGAGAGAATTTGCTTCCTGGAAAAGACCAGGCTGAGATTTTTAGGGCCAGGGTAGGGCTGATTGGGCCTGAGCTTAGGCCTCTGTTTGAGCCTGACCCAACCTTGTATATATGAATATTAAAAATTTATAATTATATAATATACAATTGCACAAGATTATATTATACTCTGGGCTGGGTTGAGATAGGGTCAATTTCGCCTAATCTGGCCTGGTTGGATCCCTGGGTACCACCATCCATATTCTAATAACCGGGTTGACATAGTTGGCAGGGGATCTTGCCTAAGAAAGCAGAGGTCTTGAGTTCAACTGTTCTTAACCCTTGGACCCTTTACCGGAAATAGCTGTCACCTTATTGTGCTCAATAAATTATTATATTATCTAATATATAATTTTTAATTTTTTTTGAAATTTCAATTGAGCATCTGACAAATTTATAATAGATCACTAGCACAGCTTTTTCTGTACCAACACAACCTTTTGCCTTTCTTTACTTTCTATCCGATCCTTTAAGGTCTCTCACTAAAACTAAAGGTGCAAAACAGGCTGAGAGTATATTTTCAAAGATCAAATGGGGACTACTCAACATAGGAGATGATTGTTGAGAATCCAAAGCTTCACCGTTCACAAGTGGTCTGGCACTTTACAGTTTAGGAGGCTTTTAGCATGACACCCAAAGTAGAAATATCATGATGTGTACTGTTGCCGTTGAAATTGATCAAACTGATCTCTCGAGAGGAGACCTACGAATCGATCAATATGAACCGATCAAGAGAGAGTCGGATCATGGACTGAGAGCTGTTTTTTGATGCATAAGTTAGAAATCTGAGCAAGAGTAAAAAGTGAGAAAGAGCTGAATAGTTCTATTGAACAATAAATATCTTTTACCCTTGGTAGCTAATGACCAAAATGTTTTTCACTTGAATTCGGACACATTGTCTATGACGCATCAACCACCTTGGTTGTTCTATGCTAGATTAGAATTGGTCCTTAAATTTTAGACTCAGCTTTACTTGCATTAAAATAGGTTATTTGCATTGTTACGATTCTGTTCTAATTAGAATCGACTAGAATCAGTGAGCCGAGTCATCAAAATTCATGTTGAAGTCCAAAGAATTCTAGTTATATATATGATGTTGATAACGAGCACAATTCCAACTCAATTGCCATGAAGTTTATTAATTAAATTGAACATGTATTAAACATGTTCTCTTGATGTAAACGATCTTCTAAAGACATTTTTACTAATTATGATCCGAACATAAACTAATAGTTATCTTCTTACTCTGCTGCCATCAACAGCTCATTAAGAACTTAATGTTTGTCTTCTTATCCTTTCTTTTTGTATTCTTTATGGTGTCGTTCTACTTCCGTTACCCTTGTATTTGAACTAGTAATCATTCCAAAAACTCTTTCTCTATAATTTAACATATCTATAGAGCTCCAGCTATATTTGAATGACAAAAAAAAAAAAAAAAAAAAAAGTAAGTTCCCCTTCTCCCATCAACTTCAATTCATTTAATTCACCAGGTTTTGAAGAGGGTAAGTTGAGTCAAGAAAACTGGTTTACAACTCTGATCTGTGTAAAAGGGTTACCTAAAATTGATACAAGAAATCAAAGATTGACCATTGAACAAAATAAAATGCATATATGAACTGAATAAGATGAAAAAAAAGGGGGGTAAAATTTAGAGAGGATGAAGTGAATTCTACTGGTTTAGTTTTCTTCAACATCTCAAGTTACAGGTATATCTGAACACATTTTTCCATTTGTAAAAAATAAGTGTTATGTTTCTTATCCACGAAACTTAAATAGGTGAGCAAGCAATAAACAATGTGTGAGAACTCTTCACATCATTAGTATTGTGACTATTGACAAAGTGGTACAAAAAATACATCAAAAAATAGTTATTCTATACCAATAGCCTATGAATTCTAATATAGTTGTTGCACAATTATCGGTTGTTTATCATGGATTAAATATGTGTGCAATATATGGGTAACTAATCATCTTTTTGGGTTTAATTAACTGGACTTTTGCATTTGGACTGATTAATAACAATTTCAGTGAGATCATTTAAGAACTGGAATGACAATATTAATTGGGAAATTTACTTGGACCTCCTTAGTATTATGTCATGCATAAATCTAAGCAATTCTCTAACTTTTCAAACAATTATATGCGTCCTATAGTGGTTTAAAACCAATAAGTATACTTCCCTCTTGATATCACAGTTTGAATGTTCTTGGTTTGCACTTAAATTTGAACTCTCACTCTTCTATTCCAACGTTCTTATTTCTATGCAAGTCTCGTCTCCAGCATTCACAAGCTCCTGCAGGCTTCCATTCTAGCAACCATCACCTCCAACCCAGAGTATAAAATATTGTATCGTACAATGGTTTCTCTTAGCGGGAGTACAACAAGAACGACTGTTCCATTAGACATACAAGAAGTCTATGTAGCTGTGATGCCTCTCGGAGCCACAAAGGGCCTTTCCTCCTTCTCCAACAGCCAATTTGACCTATTATTTCAAATTTTTAAAATTTACGACACGTCGGATTCATTGGATATGGGAAATGATGGGTTTTCATATAGGATACAAGTACATACAGATGAACTATTTTCATATTTGAACATTGTCAAAATCAATTCATCCACTTAACCTCAGGTCCCTCCTTTGCTCTCATTCATCGCCAGCCTATATATCGCAGATTTTCTTTCCACTTTTCATATGTGTTCAGTTTATCTGTTGTTCTTCTTCACCAGGTTATAGAGATCTAAAAATCCCATGCCTCTTCCTCCGTCGTTCCAACCGAGATGGAAATGCCACGGATGTTGCTGCATCTACTACTCTTCAATTATTCTCATGGCATGGCTCCCGCCGTTGCACTTTTCAACCAGTAGTTTGATCCGAGACTCTCAATCCATAGATGGGTTAAGAGAGGGGACCCGGAGAGAAAATAGCGTGAGAATAGCAAGGTTTTCGGATATTATTTGTTCGAGGGGGAGGTTCAATGGGAGTTATGAATTGTCTTAAAAGATTTGTACCGAAGCAGAACCATTAGTAAGTCATGGATCAACATTAAAATCCATCTGATATGTAGTAAAGAATGAATAAAAATATTCTATAATATCCAGTGACCAAACAAGTGAAATGTAATTAATCGAGAACAACAAATATGAAAGATGAGGAGTTGCTAGTCCTAAGGGAAGGTCATCAGAAACGTAGTTGCATGTTGGAGTGGAAGGTCGATGGAAAATGGAGTTGAAGGTCCTTGGGAAGACGCAGGTTAGAGTTGAAGAGCTATGGTGATAGTCGCGAGTCCCCTTTCACTTTCGGTTCTTTAGCGAAATGAGGAAAAGAAGTGAGTCATTTGCATCTCTCTTTTGTGTACTAGGGCAATAGTATCACTTAACTCCATTATAGGTACTTTGGCTATTATATCATCAAGGTTGAGATTAAGTCATCGTGTAACAGAAATTACCCAACGGATCTGAAATTAGGTTCGAAATTAAGGGAAGTAGGTGTTATTTGTTGAATAAAATAAAGGAATTATTTAGATTTATGATAAAGTATAGAAGAGGTTGGAGTAAATTTTCTATATTAATTTGCCTCCTTATCTCTCATGCATTATTTTTAGGGAAAATTACTTAGACACTCCTTTGACAATTGGTTTGTTATACAAAACTATCTTGTGTTTTTTGGACTTACAATCCACTACCTTTTGCTAACGGTGTTATGTTAAATATTTGATGGACAAAAATATCCTTTTCAAAATTACTATACATAAAATGGACTGCAACTTCTCCATTCTTACACCAACGCCATTGTCATCATCAACATAGCCATCCATGTTGAATGGACCTCCTTAGCCTTCCTTCTTTTTCCTTTTAGCCTTCCTTCCTTCTTCCTTTTCCCTTTCCTCTATTTGCCATGCACGTGAAATTAATCTTGGGAACAGTAATGGAAGAAGAACTAGAAATAGATTTATTAGAACAATCGATGAAGGGTTTTTTGGAATAATAGAAGTTGAAGGAATTGAAAAAAGGAGGAAGTTATTAAAAAAGCAACAGAATAGAAGAGATCTATGATTTTAGTGAAGGTGATGTTGACCAGTGATGAAAACAAGAATATTAAAAAACTTATGAATGCAACAACAATATGGAATTGAAAAAGCTGCGTTCACAAGTAGGATGCAAGGCTTTCCTCTTCGTAGTTACTCTCAGGTTTTGACAATCACGATTGCACCAACCAAGAGACATGTAAGAGGAGATCCAGGAACGAAGATTGTGGGATCCTCTTCTCACCTCTTATCGCCATTTGACTTTATCAAAAACCTTTTTCCCTTCTTGATGAATCTCAATCTCTGATTCCTCTTCCCTTTCTATCAAAAATTCCAAATTTCCTTCATCTTTCCTCTTTGAACTCTGATTTTCAAATTTTTGCATATATAGAATGCAAGCACATCAATCCTACCCTTGAACCAGCGATTGAATTGTCAAACAAACACAAATTTTCATGTGATACAGAGACGTGGGCATGCTAGGTAAAAAGGTCCAAGCATAAATAGAATTTGCAGCTCTGTACAAATGATCCTTAACTTCAGCTTCTGATCATAGTCTCCGTCTCTGGACGATGGCGGCGCCTGAAGGTGCCTTACTAGAACAAGGACTGCACTGCTGTCCACGATGACACCCACCACTTCTGCATAAAATTTGAAACCAAAGAGAACCATAAACAAGTAGCTAGATCAGCATAAAACATCACAACCGGACAAATTCAAGCACTCCAAATTGTCAAAAAGAAAAAAAAATTGCAGAGAAAGATAAGTAAAGATTGAAAGGAAAGGAACGCAAACTCTTGAATGATAAGATGAGAACAAAATCATTAAGTTACCATTTTAAGCAAGCTCATCGAGAACATGAGTGGCGCACTTGGCAGTGGCTCCATCCACTTCTTTCCAAGAGAAAGTGAAGTTAAGAATATGAACTATTGTAAAATCATTTTTGCTATTTTTATTATGGGTAACATTTTCTTTATTACCTATTTTGACTGGTGGGAATTCAATCAAGGATAATTGATTATCCCTTACCAAATATAAATCAAATCTATACTATTATGGGATTGGGATAGATTTAAATTCTAAAACATTATATATATGGAGCAGGGTCCCTATAGTCTCTCTCTGTGTGCATAATCAGGAGGACCCATACCTAAGGGAAAGGAGACTGTAGAAGATCTCTGCAGGAATCAGGCGTAAAAAAAAAAATGGAAAACAATCTCCTACGAGAAGGTATGTTCTATTTATTTTAATGATTGTGTTATAACTCAGATGTATTTTACATTTCATATGGGATTCAAATAGAATCAAGTTTCTTTGGATTTATATTGAAATCTTACAGTGGTATCAGAGCCATCCCTCATGGATTTAAAATCATTGAGTATTGAAACATGGAGAAAATTTTCTTAATTTTCATTTGAATTTTTGGAGAAATAGGAGAGATTTTAAAAATCGGATAATTTTTCGACCGACAAAATTATCAATTTGTAGATCTCACTGAGACGGTCACGACGATATAAAAATCGTCATCACCGGAGGCCGGACGCGCAGTCACGCTCCGGCCAAAGAGGCGAGTGAGATCCACTCGCCAGATTTAAAAAAAAAAAGAAAAAAAAAGGGGGGGGGGGGGCGACCGGGTTGAACCGAGACCAACCCGCCTCTGAACCTTTACCCATGTTACCCGGGTCGGATAAACCCGATTTGGACTGAACCGACCCGTTTATCCTGGTTCGGGTTGAACCGATCCAAGCAGGGCTAGAGCCGGATCAAATCGAACCGACCTGAACCAGAAAGCGGATCAGAACAACCCGAACTTTGGACCTCGGCCCGGATTGTTAATGGGTCACCCGACCCAAACCGAAAAGCGAACCGGCCTGATCCGAATTTTTGGACCCGACCCGGATTGTAAATGGGACCTGAATTTTGGTCGACCCGGATAGGGGTAAAAATGGTTCAACCCAACCCGAGGTTTGACCCGGACCGGTAGACCCGTTTCTGTTTCGGGCCGGAGTGAAATAAAACCAAATCGGACCGGGTTGTTGAACCGAACCGAAAATCGGTTCAGGCTTAAGGCCCTGTTTGGATCACAGGCAAGTGATCCCACGCGCCGACTTTAATCGGCGCGTGAGGGCACGTTTCAGGTCCGATTGACCTGAAATTTTTTCCGTTGATTTTCTTTTTTGATTATCATCATTCTAGTATATCTGTAGTGTCATTTGTGAAATCCTAAAGCTATAATAATTGGATAAAAGTTAGTTTTGGAAGCATTTTATAAGATTTTTTGTAATTTTAAATGATAAAATGATTACCAGATGAGTAATGTGCATGTTTATATTAGTTTGTTAGAGAGAAAATTCTTTATTTTCAATGTTTGAATCATATTCAATATGAATACATAGAAGAATTTACAGATATAATTGTGTCATAGAGTAAAACCCACCAAAGTGGCACACCTACTGCATGATTATGTCTGCAAATTCAAGAATTTTATTTTATACAAGAGTAGTCAAGCATTGATAATACACACCCAAAGGTGGCATTGTCCAGTTATGTTAGTAACATGCACTCACTGATTAAGGATGATCAGCTAAGGGATTTTTCATTCACCCAAAGGTGATGAACTCTTCTGAAGTCATCATTCCTTGACGGTTTTGCCTGGATATCTAAGAGGACCAGTGCATGCTTATCCCAAAGGATAAATGTGTAATGCGGTTGACTCTTAAGAAAAGAAATTATTTTAAGGATGTTCGGCTGAGGATTTTTCAATCACCTAAAGGTGATGAAATTTTGTCGAAGCTATCATTCCTTGGCGGTTCAGCCTGGATATCTAAGAGGACCAGTGCATGCTTATCTCAAAGGATAAATGTGTAGTGCGGTTGACTCTTAAGAAAAGAAATTATTTTAAGGATGTTCGACTGAGGATTTTTCAATCACCCAAAGGTGATGAAATTTTGTCGAAGCCATCATTCCTTAGCGGTTCAGCCTAGATATCTAAGAGGACCAGTGCATGCTTATCCCAAAGGATAAGTATGTAGTGCGGTTGACTCTTAGGAAAGGAAAATTTGCTTCACATCCATTCTGCTTCACCTCTTATTTATTTATTTATTCAATTGTTGAATATATTAAGGTGCATACATGTTTTAAATGTAAACTCATATAGTAATTTTCATCTCAGGATGTCGATAACTGCAAATGTATTAGCCTCTTTACCTGTATTGACTGGTTCTAATTATCAAAAATGGTATGAGACAGTGGAAACCCAACTCAGCATGTTGGATATGGACTTAGCTCTCAGAGAGGAGAAACCTGCTCCAATCACTCCAGAGAGCTCTCCTGCTCAGATTCTGAAAATGGAGATGTGGGAAGCTTCTAATAGAAAATCTCTAATCCTGATGAAAAATTCTGTTTCTGAATCTCTTCGTAGTAGTCTCCAGATGAAAGATACTGCAAAAGAATACATGACGGAGATACAGACGAAATTTAATGTGACAAATAAAAGTCTCAAAATTAGTCTGATGGCAGCTCTAACTGGATCAAGATTTGATTCAAATGGCAGTATTCGAGAACACATACTCGGATTGGTTGCAAAAAGGGAAAAACTAAAGGGGCTGGGAACCTCTTTGGATGATGATTTTCTGGTTTATCTTGCCCTGACTTCTCTCCCAAATGAATATAGTCAGGTTCATGTATCTTACAATACTCAGAAAGACAGTTGGAGTTTGGACGATTTGATTTCCTTTTGCTCTCAAGATGAGGATAGATTGAAAAAGAAGAAACCTGAAAGTGCAAATTTGGTTCAGCACAAACCTTTTCCTAAAAAGGAAAGGGGAATTGGAGGTGTAGGACATCAGAAGAAGAAAATGTTTTCCAAGAAGGGAAATGAAAAACCCTATGATAAATCATATACCTTAAAAGGAAATGATGACAAGAAAGACATGAATGGCGTGGAGTGCTTCTGGTGTAAAAAAAGGGACACATGAAGAAAGACTGTCGAGGCAGGCAGGCCTGGTTGAATAAGCAGAAAGAATCTGATACTCATCTATCTCTAGTATGATTTGAGTCTTTTCTAGTTCATGCTCCTGTAGATTCCTGGTGGATTGACTCTGGGTCATCAATTCATGTTACCCATTCCTTGCAGGGATTTCTAAGCCGCAGAGCACCAAGCAGGGATGAGATTATTGTGTTCGTAGGGAATGATGTGAAAGTTGCAGTGGAGGCCATTGGAGTAGTTAGACTATTTCTGACTTCAAAATTTTTTATAGATTTGGAAGACACTGTATATGTTCCCTCAATAAAGAAAAATCTAATTTCTGTGTCAAGACTAGTAAATAATGGATACAGTTTAAGTTTTAATAAGAATGGTTTTGATTTATGTCTGAATTCTTCTGTAGTTGGAAATGTAAGGGTAGTGAATGGTTTATATTAATTGAATTTAGCACCTTCTATGGTTTTGAATGTGTCGATTAAACGTCATGTGCTGGATGAGTCTTCCTCTACTCTTTGGCACAGGCACTTATGATATATTTCAGTAGTGCGTATGAAAAGACTTATCATTGATGGAATTCTGAAACCTTTACAATTTGATGATATGTGTCACACCCCAATTCTGATCCAACCAGAACGGTGTGAGTGAACCGTCATTGAACCAACGGTTCACACCAGGATCTCGAATAGGCCGTGTCCACCCATACAAACCAATTACACATAACCACAATCAGAATATAAATATACAGCGGAAGACTTTAAATAGAATGAACTGAGTATCTATTGATAATTAAATAAGTATTCAATTATTCAAATCCAACATAAAATAATTATCTTTTACATCACTTTAATCCAATCGAAAATAACTGAAACAAATAAATAAAAATCCATCACAGGTACACGCAGAAAGGGCACTCGCATGAAGCATCATGCTCGTCCTCCCCTGCTTGTACATCCAAAGCAGCTACACCACCGTACGCCAGAGCGTTCACATAATCGTCCACAGTATAACCTGCATCCATATCTAAAACAAGATGTGCACAAAGGGTGAGCTCACAACACAGCTCAGTAAGACAATCAGACAGTTTCACAATATTATGCATGAGTAACAATCATTTTATGTTGTGGTATGGTTTTAAGTTTGCAATGTGCTATAGAAAGGTTTGGTGGCCCCCGCACCTCTATACACGAGTGTGTGGCATCGCACAGTAGATCACACTACCACCAACCCATATGCACCCATCATGGGATAGAGATAGAGCTAAGGTATACCCGCACCTCCCCTGATACTCTACCCATACCAGTACCTAAGCCCTTACTGGCCAGGGCTCGCAAACTGGGCTCGCAACTAACCAATCCTATATGTCAACAATGTATGCTCTATCCCAGCACAGCCGTCTACGGCATAGAGATAGAGCTAGAGCGTGCAGGCCGGGCCGGAGACCACAATGCCTCACCTCCCCCTGATACCCTATCCGCAACTAACCCACTAGGATAAAAACAATATGCAGGTAGACCCTATCCTAACATAACTCCCTACGGCATAGAGATAGAGCTAAAGCATCGTGGACAAGCCAGCGTCGACTCGGAATCCACAGTACCACATAACAATGGCCGGGACAACATCAATATCGGAGACCACCGTACCACGACCTTCCCCTGATACCCCACCCGTACCAAGCATGTTAAGACAGAATACTACAAAAGGTGCCAGTGTGAAGAGCGATCCCAGGCCCATGCCCCACTCCACACACCAACGAAAACAATCACATGCCTAACAATCACATCCTATCAATGCATGAACAGTAATAATAGCTGAAAGTAAAGGATGGCATGTGAATATGCACAAACATCACATCATAGATATTCAATGATTAACAACGATTTACTGTCCATTAATTATTAGGTTTAGGTCAGATTCCCTTACCTGACGCTCGTTCGATAACTTGCTCCACGTCGCAAGGTCCAAACGATAAGTCACAAAGTCCTGCAATATTATTAGGGTTTCATAAAAATAACATTCTTAGAGTTTCATGTTGATCGTAAACCAACAGGGTTACAAACTACCCTCATAGAGCTGACCGGTGGCATATACCGGTCGCAGCTCTGTGGGAAAGACTGGCGACCTGTATGGTCAGCCGGTCCCCACAGATAACCTCCTGAGAGGTAGCGGTCGCAACATACCGGTCGCACTATGTACAACCGGTATAGTCGACCGGTATGTCTTCGGAAGACCATACATGGGTTCTTCAATTACCGTCGATCATCCTCCATGGATTTTCAGGGTTTCTCCTATCCATTCTAAGTCTAGGCTTTGAGTTAGAGTTATCCCCAACTCATTCAAGTCTCGTTTCGATGAATATCTTCTCAAAACTCGAATCTAGGGTTTGACGGCAACTTAGGGTTTATTGGCCAATTTAGGGTTTTAGATCAATACCTACTTTTCATGGTATTGATCCACACACACAACTAACACAGAATAAGAAGATGGATTCAAGTACTTACCGTTGACAGGCGTAGCGTGAGCTTCGTCAAACGGTAATGGCGGCACCTCCTTCTTCTTCCTAGCTCCTTCTCCTTTCCAAGCTCTTTCTCTTCTCTAGGGTTTGTGAGAGACAATGGAAAGGATTTGAGGAGGCTTAAGGGTGTATTTATAGGCTAGAAATAGGGTTTAGTAACCCTACTAGGATTAGGAAACTTCTAGGATTCGAAATCAGGAAAGTGGGACCCGCAGAGACCAATTTCCAGATTCTCGCACATAGCTGTGCAGGCCATACCGGTCGACCGGTACCAAGACCGGTACCATCGACCGGTATACCTAAAATCAGATATAATTGGTCGACTTTGGTTCGATTTTGTACCTGTTTGTTATCCGCTTGCCCCGTCTGGCTTGGTGATGATCGGAAGACCTGTCACGACACAAAACCAAGGTTAGACCGGATTTTCAGAGTGCGGGTCTTGCAATATGCCTGTTTGTCTAGACTGTATCAAGGGAAAATGACTAGAAACAGGAAGAAGAAGTCAGTTCGTAGCAATGACTTGTTGGAACTGATTCATACTGACATCAGTGGTCCTTTTCCCTCTCTTTCCATTGGAGGTCATCGATATTTTATTACATTTATTGATGATTATTCAAGATATGGTTATGTCTACCTATTGGCTGACAAATCTAGTTCACTGGATGTCTTTAAGATATATAAAACGGAAGTGGAGAATTTTCTGTCAAAAAGGATAAAAGTTGTTAGATCAGATCGAGGAGGTGAATATTATGATAAGTCAGGTGATCCTACTCAACAACTTGGTCCTTTTGCCAAGTTCTTACAAGAGCATGGCATTATTGCTCAATATTACATGCCAGGAACCCCTCAACAAAATGGAGTTGCCTGTAACACCCCAGCCAGCTGAGGTGTTAAGCTAGTTAGTGTTACATGGTGGATAGATGATCTAAGGGTATTTTGTTAAATTCTACCATGACATCCAAAGTTAAATATTTGTTGTATTATGCTAATCAATAATATTTTATGCTTATATAATATATAATTATACTACGTATGGTTAAATTATCATGAGATAAGTGAGGAGTTTAATTATGTAGATTGTTTATATTATAGGTTGGTGACTTGTGATAACTATGTTATACTAAAATAATTTAATTATTAAACTTTAGTGTATTGTCACATGCTAGACTAATGTTTTATTTTTAGAACCATGGAGTATTGATACCTATAGGTCATGAGATGAAGTTTGAAACAGGTTGTATGGAATTTTATTTCTATATGACATTTAGATGTGGGGCCCAAAAGAAGTGGCTGCCCACTATTGATTTGGGTTAACTTAAAGTTTCATTTCTAAATGGAATGGCATGATGTAATAATTGGTTTTAGCAATAGGTATTCTTGATCCCTAAATTAAAAGGGTACCAAGACAATTTTAAAGTGGGTCTTTGCATGTATTTAAAAAGGTATATAAGAAGGGCATAATAGTCCAAGCACATTTTTAGGATACCCTAAGAGCATGGGTTTATTTTTCATGCATTAGGGGTGTTATAGGGGTGTAAGAGGGATTTCACAAAATCAGTCTATTTGGAGAAATAGGAAATGACTGAAAATTAGATAATGACCTTTTGTTTCATTTCTAACTTTCCCAAATGAGGCAAAACGTGAAAGGGAGAAGAAGGAGAGTTTTTGAGTTGGTCTTTGAGAAATTTTCTGTTCTTGAGAGTTCTATGTCAATGATGGTTGTTGATCTCGTTTGAGTGAGGAAATTTTGAAAAGCATTGAAGATAAAGGGTAGCAAGATTGAAGGAAGGTTTAAGGAAGTGAAATTCTAAAATTTTGGGGTTTCATCGGGGGAAAATCAATATCAACCATCAAGGTGTTGGAAGGTGAAACTGGAAGATATATCAAGAGACCCTTGACGTAAGAGTTACTGTACATCGGTTCATAACAGCTGCATGTTGATTTCATAAGATAGAGAACAAAACTGCAGACCTTGAGAATGTGTTTTAATGGAGGAAGAAGATGATGAACAGTAAAATTTGTTCACCCTTTTCGTCCTATGGATGGTTTTGACGGTTAATGTTTTGCTGCATTTTTCTTATAAAAAACTTGTATTAACGCATTGTGTGGTATTTTGGGGATTTAGGGACTAAAATTTGGGGAAACAAACTGAAAATTTTCTGCTAAACCAAGGGTTTGAAGGTTTTCCCATCTTGCTGAAAACGTGAATAGGGAAAATTTTTATAAGTGCAAATTTTTGTTAAGAAAATGTTATGTTTCCCGCATGGGGGACCTAAAAAGACATGGAAACTCATTGTAGAGGTAAAAGATTTCATTATAGTGCATTGTAGGGGATTAGAAGAGAAATATTAAATTAATTGAGGTCTCTTATGCTCAGGTGTTTAAACTAGGACAGCACAGTATGGGATTTTAAGCTTAAGCCAAAGAGAGGTCACATTTGGTACAAAGGTTCAGGAAACCTGGCGTTATGACTGTAGGAGGTGAATGACTTCTTATTGCATTCGAACCTGACTTTGAGTTCAAGAAGTTGTAACCAAGGAACTTGTAGTTATTCCAGGTGAGTGTTTTCCTCTCTTGTAGCAGACTATTTATTGACTATAATGCATGCGATTGTAAAGTATAAGTGCATGAGTGATGCTTACTTGTGTTGTTTAATGCAATGCATTATATTGAAATATTCAATGTGTTATATAATAGAATATGAGCTTCTCTTTTAGTCCAGATATATTGTGATGAATGTGGAGCTGTAAACTCATGCTATATGATGGAAATAGGGCTGATTTATGTTTATATTATCTCAAAGTAAGAAGTGATTCATGGGGCTTTGTGAAAGTAGGATCAAATGGTATTTTGTCTTTAAGAAACTAAGTTATACTTATGTGGACATCAATTACATGAGTTGGGAAGAATTAGGCAAGGATAAGATATTAGATATTGTTAATGTACTGTATTATTTATATGTGGACAGAATGCTTGTGGGCTAAGAAAGCTATGCACTGATAGGTCTTTGAAGTGTTCTTTATGGATGTTCTCATAAGTATTTGGATAGCAAGCATTGAAAAATGAGTTTGTCTCCAGGATAGGTTGTGTAACTTCTTTAGTGAACCTTTATGTAAGCCTAAGGTTAGTAGAGCCATGGAACTAAGGTTTTGATTAAGTGAATAAGTTGTTAAGGCTATGAACGGACTGTTCTAATGCTATATGGACAGCAAGGTAACTCATAGAATGTTATGAAAGGAGAGTTAGTTTATGAATACAAATGGATAGAAAACTTTTGAATTAAGGAAACTAAGGAATGAATGGCCCTCAAGAACATGTGTTGGACTGCTATATAGGTATATGGAGAGCAAGTATCTAGCAATTAGTTTTTCCATAGGTTATGATGTAAGAAAACTATATGTGAACTAGTGTTGTAAGCTTATTTTTGTATGGCCTGAATGGACTGTCCTATACCCAGATGGAAAGCAAGGTAAAAGTATAGAAAGACATAAAATGAAAGTTTGCTAAGAAATCAAGAATGAACTATTTAACTTCATGTATGGACTGTTCTATACTTAGGTGGACAACAAAGTAAGATCATAGAAAGGATTGAAGTTGCCTTTGTGACACATAAGAGACAATGATGCTATACAAGTTGTAAAATAGTCATTGAGACAAACAAGTGACAAGAAACGGAAGCATCCGGAGAGTCAACCAAAGGGCAAGAAATGGAAGCATCCGGTGAGTCAACCAAAGGGCAAGAAACGAAATCATCCAGTGAGCCAAATAACTGACAAGAAATGGAAGCATCTGGTGAGTCAACCAAAGGGCAAGAAACGGAAGCATCTGGTGAGCCAAACAAGTGACAAGAAACGGAAGCATCCGGTGAGTCAACCAAAGGGCAAGAAACGGAAGCATCTGGTGAGCCAAACAAGTGACAAGAAATGGAAGCATCCGGTGAGTCAGACATGTGGCAAGAAACGAAAGCATCCGTTGAATCTAGATACGTGAACAGAAAGACAAGTTATGAAAGGAAATAGTGGTCTACAAGAAAAATAGTAGGCAAGTCTAATCATATTATGAAAAAGCCAAATGTACAATGGGGTAAGATGTGGATACATCCATTGAGCCTAAGTCAGTAACTTATAGCCAAGTAAAAGTAGGAACAGTAAAAGTAAAATTTCAGAAATGAATAAGTGAATGAAGTATAAGAATAGAAGTGAATTATTAGCATACAAATATGCAGTAACGTGCTTACGTAAGATCAATTTATGTATTTTAGTATTTCATTGTTTATGTTTACGTTCATTCCGAGATGATCTATGTTATGAAATGTTAAATTACAAGTTTATGTTTCTTATGAAAAGAAATGTTAAGTTTACAGGTTTATGATTATTATGAAGTGAAAAGAAAAGTATCATGTAGGCTTGTATGTATTTTCTGCCAAGATGGAATTCTACTCACTGAGCTTTGGCTTACCCAAGTTGATGAACATGTTTTACAGATAAGCAAAGTGGAGTCAAGGATGAGCTAGATAGCAAATGAAAGTCCAAGTGGGGAATTCATAGTCCCGTTTGGCATGCAGTTGAATATTTATTTATGAGACTTGATTATAATTGTATTTTAATAGCAAGGTTTTGTAATGATTATTGTATCTAGCTACCAGAGGTTATAGGTTGTATATGTTTAAGACTTTTGCTGCATTTTTGTCAAAGTAGTGAATGGTTCATGTATGAATGGCTTATGTGAATAAAAAAAAAATTTATACCAGCTTTTTATCACGATTCCCATGATTAAGAATGTATGTTTTAGAACCGACCACCAATCCGAATCCGTTTCCTGGGAGAGTTATTACATTGCCGAAAGAAGGAATAGGACACTAAAAGACATGATGAGAAGTATGATTAGTAACACTAATCTTCCAGATTTTTTGTGGGGGGAAGCTCTGAAAACTGCCACTTACATACTCAATAGGGTGCCAAGTAAATCTGTTCCCAAAACACCTTTTGAGCTAGGGAGTGGTAGAAAATTGAGCTTGAATCATCTACATGTTTGGGGATGCAGAGCAGAAGCCAGATTATATAATCCTCATGAAAAAGTTATGGATCCAAGGACAGTCAGTTGCCATTTTGTTGGCTATCCTACTAGATCCAAGGGATTTAGATTTTACTGTTCCAATTCTACCAATCGGATAGTTGAGACTGTTCATGCCAAGTTCATTGAAGACTCCTGTGAATTAGTAGAACCAAGAAGCTTGAAATTTGATGAAGTCCTTGCATTTCCTAATTTAGTGATTTCCAGCACTATTATGCATCCCTTGCTCCCACCAATGACAGAACACATTACGGGGATTGAGGTACCTGATCCACCTACGGCACCAGTGTTGATTGCAGAACCTGAAGAAATGGTCAGGAGATCTATTAGACAACGCAAGAGTGCTATTTCTTATGATTTCATTCTATACTTGACTGAAGGAGAATTTGACATTGGTCAAGCAATAGATCCCTCTAGCTTTGAGGATGCCATGAATAGTTCTAATGCACCAAAATGGTTGGAAGCTATGAAAGATGAATTGTCATCCATGGCTAACAACGGTGTCTAGACACTTGTAGATTTACCTAATTCTTGTAAACCCATAGGCTCCAAATGGATTTTCAAGACTAAGTGTGACTCCAGGGGAAAAATTGAGCGCTACAAGACCAGGCTAGTAGCTAAGGGATTCACACAGAGAGAGGGAGTTGACTTCAAGGCGACATTTTCTCCAGTCTCCTCGAAGGATTCCTTCAGAGTTATTATGGCACTTGTGGCGCATTATGATCTAGAATTACATCAGATGGATGTCAAAACAACTTTTTTGAATGGAGACTTGAATGTGAAAGTTTACATGCGCCAACCAGAAGGTTTTGAGGTACAAGGCAAGGAAGGAATGGTTTGTAAGCTCAACAAATTCATTTATGGTCTCAAACAAGCTTCTAGACAATGGTATCTAAAGTTCCACCAAATTATATCATCTTTTGGTTTTGTTGAGAGTGCTATTGATCAATGCATTTATCACAAAATCAGTGAGTGCAAGTTCATTTTTCTGGTGTTATATGTAGATGACATTTTACTTGCCAGTAGTGATTTGGGTTTACTTGCAAAGACCAAGCAATTTCTGTCAGAGAACTTTGAAATGAAAGATATGGGTGAGGGTTCTTCTGTACTGGGTATTGAAATCAGTCGTGACAGAAGACGTAGACTATTGGGACTATCTCAAAGGGCTTATATTGATCGTGTACTGAAGAGATTCAATATGTCAAACTGTTCAGCTGGTGAGGCACCCATCAGCAAGGGAGACAAGTTAAACAAGACCCAGTGCCCTCGGAATGAGATTGAAAGAAGGTCTATGACTGGTAAGCCTTATGCATCTGCAGTAGGCAGCCTTATGTATGCACAGGTCTGCACTCGCCCTGATATCGTTTTTGCAGTAAGTGTTTTGGGACGTTTTCAGTCAAATGCAGGTTTGGCTCACTGGAGAGCTGTGAAGAAAGTCTTGCGATATTTACAGAGGATAAAAGATTATATGCTTACCTATGGCAGCAATGATACCCTTGAGATTGTGGGTTATTCTGATGCAGATTACAACGGATGCCCTGATGACAGGAAATCTACTTTAGGATACATCTTTATGATGGCTGGAGGAGCTATTTCTTGGAAGAGTGTGAAGCAAATAATTTTGGCATCTTCTACGATGGAGGCAGAGGTCGTGGCATTGTTTGAAGCCATGAAGCAGACAATCTGGCTGAGGAATTTCATTTCTAGTCTGAAGACTGTGGAAATCATCTCCAGACCATTATTAGTGTATTGTGATAATCAGTCAGCTATATCTTTCTCTAAAAATAATCAGAGAACTAGTGCTTCAAAGCACATTGATATCAAGTATCTGTTAATAAAGGAAAAAGTTGATGATAACCACATCATTGTATAAAAGATCTCGACGGTAGATATGGTTGCTGATCAATTGACAAAAGCTCTACCAGTGGGAATCTTCAAGGATCATGTTTCTTGCATGGGCATAGTCGAATCTTTTGATCTAATTTTATAAAATCATATATTTACATTGATATTTGATTGTATTATTTTGTTTGTGGTTTTATGGACATAGTAATTAATACAATTGTTTCTTTTCATGATTTAACATTTGCAATCTTGCTAGTCTCAGTGAAAGCTTTATTCA
The DNA here is from genome assembly GCA_028583415.1 of Protea cynaroides. NCBI lineage: Eukaryota > Viridiplantae > Streptophyta > Magnoliopsida > Proteales > Proteaceae > Protea > Protea cynaroides. The sequence continues at coordinate 70,830,787 of CM053265.1, read as the reverse complement.
ATTTGTCAAGTCTTAAAAGACAGTATTAAGCCAAGTCACAGAAGGCAGTATTAAGTCAAGTCTCAAAAAGGCAGTATTAAGCCAGAACACAGAAGGCAGTATTAAGCCAAGTCTCAAAAGATAATATTAAGCCAAGTCACAGAAGGCAGTATTAAGCCAAGTCTTAAAAGGCAGTATTAAGCCAAGTTTCAAAAAGACAGTATTAAGTCAGAACACAAAAGACAGTATTAAGCCAGGACCCAAAATGCAGTATTAAGCTAAGTCACAAAAGACAGTATTAAGCCAGGACCCAAAAAGGCAGTATTAAGTAAACTCTCAAAAGACAGTATTAAGCCGAATTTCAGAGGCGGTAAGCCAAAGTCAAAATAAACAAGGAGACTTATGTTCGTAATAACAGAAAGTTGTATGCCGTATAATTGAGGTGTATCTTCTGTTATTGTTCAACATTAGTCTATTTTTTGGAAGGTATGAGGTTTGGGATAATCTATTTTTTTTAATTAATGGTTTTCATGACCACACTAGTTTTTAATAGTCTTATGGAATAATGTAGCCCAAATGGGAGATTGTAAAATCTTTTTTACTATTTTTTATTATGAGCAACATTATCTTCCTTATCTATTTTGACTGGTGGGAATCCAATCAAGGATAATTGATTATCCCTTACCAAATATAAATCAAATCTATCCTATTATGGGATTGGGATAGATTTGAATTTTAAAACATTATATATATGGAGCAGGGTCCCTATAGTCTCTCTGTATGTGCATAATCAAGATGGCCCATACTTAAGAGAGAGAAGACTGTAGAAGATCTCTACAGGAATCAGGCGTAAAGAAAATGTCAAAAAACAATCTCCTACGAGAAGGTATGTCCTATTTATTTTAATGATTGTGTTATAACTCAAATGTATTTTACATTCCATATGTGATTCAAATAGAATCTAGTTTCTTTGGATTTATATTGAAATCCTACACTTTGGGCACTCACAGTCTCATATCCGACGCTAAGATCTTGTGATCATTAGGAGAAGTGAATGACATCCCTCGTTATTCTTAAACTTCTTCTTCCAGCTTGTGCTTTAATCATTTCCCCTTGGGTAGGTTCGTTGTTCCTGGCACCTTGTTTCTTTTGCTCTACTTCTCCATCACCATGGGAAAGAAACAAAAAGAAGAGAGGGAGAAAGGGTAATTCAACAGAACAAGGAGTATTATTATGTTAATAAAAAAATATTTTTCTCCCGTCAATTTTTTATTGCTCACAACTATGGTGTGAATTATTTTGTTATAAAATAGAATTTTCGGGGTAGTCTGTCATTTTTTCTCAAGACATAATAGTTTTATGTATTAAAACAATTGTCAAGGGGAGATAGAAGTCATATCTCTCGTGCATTATTTTAAAGGTATCAATGGATGAGTTAGGTATCAACAAGAGAGGCACCAGTCATCGCTGGATGAGTGACACTTGAGGCAGAAGTCATATTAATGACTATAATGAAATGAGAGTAAAATAAAGAATAGAAATGCTGAAACACCGAATCAAAGAAAATGAGAAGATTTAAATTCCTGAAACCAAATTCCAAACTCATTTTGCCACTGAAACCTCAATGGAATTTTGCAAACGACTGAAATAAAGGAAGACAAAATCAAACACATAACTCCATTTTTTCTTTGTCCATTTCTTCTCTGCAAACCCATATCTCCATTTCTTCTCTGCCAACCCATAACTCCTTGTGGTTCTTTGGTGTTTGGATGAGAACTACCTTAAAGAAAACTAAAAGATTTTTTTTTCCTGAATGTTATATTGTTGTCCTATAGTCCTGATCATTCTACATTATCAATCTTCATTAGCTTCATCAGAACTTGAATTGGTTTGAATTTATCTAAACTGGGTTCGGCCGATCTGTTTAGCCAAGAATCCGAAAATCACCAGACCCGTGTGAACATTCTCAGCATTATTGCATGACTATGTCATGCCAGCGAAAGCAAAAAATTATTGAGATGATATCCCATACAACCATTAGATGAAATCAGTGTCAGTAACAGAATTGATGCTCTCCTCATGGACAAGCTCAATTAAGGTCGTCAACCGACACGGACTTGAGAGCGGTAAGGATTGAACTCTTTTTTTTTCCCGAATAAAGGTAAGGTCGGACCGGTTGCACGGCCGATAGAGACAAAATCGCAAGTTCTGGCAGCATATACAATACGTTCCCTCTCTCTTCTGAAATCTGAAAACCAGTTGACTTTTTTTTACCCTGACATTTGGTTTTAGGTATATTTCTGAAAAAATATATTAACAAGAAAAGAAAGTACCAATTGATTCCCGTAGGATTTCAGGTTTCGAGTATGGGCTGGCTAGGTCTGAAGGGAGAGAAGGGGGAAGTCTTGTGTGGATGGATTCTGGTTTTTTAAGCTGCTGTTTGTTCTCTCTTTCTTTTTCTTTCGTGGTGTTTGCTTTGACAAATATCACTTCTGTAACTGTGGGAAATATGTGATATTGAAAAAGAAAGTTTGGGAGGAAAGATAACGGTCTGTTATTCTTCAAAATCTTTCCCTCCTATTCTTGAAACATCCTCCGATTTTTCAGGGTTTGAAGGGTGTGAATTTACTCAAGAATACTGCTAGATTCGCTGTTAAGAAATTAGAGAAGATGAAGTGAGTGATTTTTTATTTTATTTTATAAGGTAAGTAAACGGTTTATTAATCAGAAAAAATGATAGAGTACAACAAGCCACCCATAAAAAAGTAGGTGAAAATGTAGGAGAGAACAACAATCTCTCAATTACAAAAAGCTCACATTGACAAGGAGATCAGATTCCGACCAGACAAGACTCAAGTCAATTAACATTAAAAATCCAGTTTGACTTAAGAAGCACAACCTGGACAAGAGGGGACATTACAACTTCAATTTCTAATCTAAACCTGAATCTCTTTTGTGATGATCTTCCGTTTCTTTCTTGCCATAAATGATACACTGTCGAACAAAAGATGAGTTCCCAACAATCACCAATCAACCACCCCTTTGAGTTGAGTTGTTGTTTAATTTTCTCCAACATCTCAGCAGACAATATCTGAACAGATTTTTCCATTTGTAAAATAAGTTTTTTGTTTCGTTACCACAAATAGATGAGAATTAAATAGGTCGGCATTAAAATAAATATTGTGTGACAACTCCACATAAAGAGGTGGGTACACCAATAAATAATGTGTGAGAACTCTTTACATGTAAAAAAAAACTTGAATTAACAACACATAAACATTGGTGGGATAGCTCAAGAAAGACTTGGATTACTAGCCGCATCGCTTGCAGTAGCATCCAGGCCGTTGAGAGTGCATCATGCCCTCTATGCCCTCCAACAGTCTGGATGAAGCTACAAGGGCTGCACGACTGCAGAGGATCCCGCCTAAGAATTATAATACTGTAGTTACACAATTACTCGTAACTGATTAGAACCAATTATGGGTTGTTTATATTTCATAGTGTCTGTTTAATTTTATCAGGGCTGATTCAATTTTAGTCCTACACACTCAAGTCCAATTACGGTTAGATAAGACTCTTTCTATTCCAATCTAGTTTCCGTCTTGATCTGTTATGGTTTGGGCTTTTGTCGGGTTGCATAATGGACTTTTATCGGTTTGAATTCGGTTTTACCCCTCATATTATAAATTGAAAAACTAAAAAATTATATTGATTTACTAATTTGACATTCAAATCACGATGTTCTGTCTCATCTCTCTCACCTTCATCTCCCTCCTCCTCTTCTTCTCCTTCTCCTCTGCAAGGTCCCATCACCAGTATTGCAATCCCACTCCAACATTTGCTTCGGCTCCTCTTGAAATCATCCACCAAGCATGCAAGGCAACTCGGTTTCCTGATTCATGCGAGGACTCATTAAATCAGTCCTCCAATCTCACCCAAATTTCAAAACCTATCGAGATCATCAAGCAGCCACGTTCGTTTATGCCCAGAACCTCAAGACCGCGCAATCCATGGTGAAAACATCATCGATACCTCTTCACATTGCCACTTTCCAAATCTCTCATTCAGATTTAGGAGCTCTCAATCCCTTCGAATGAACAATTGAAGAAGAAGAAGTATCGGATGGCGGAGTTAGAGGCTTCCAGTGGCGGAGCACTTGCCTTGGCTGTTTAATGCAACAAAGCTTTGTTCCCTATCCGGGTTCCGATCACTGTTGCTCTCACACCTCCGATGGCAAGATTCCTGGCGAGGAGAAAAATTATCAGGAGCCATGCATGGACTTTAGATGGTGGAATCTTGAAAGTTGATCCATTTGGTTATTTGTGTATGAACTCTTCGGATTTGAATATGTAAAGAAGCGACTGAGGGAAGACGAGGAGAAGATTTCCTTTGTATTATTCTCAATCAAAATTAAGCTAGGTGAAATTTTCTTTTTCCCCGTTATACTTTTTTATTTATTTTCTTTTTTGAGCTTCTATGATATTATGTTAGATTCATGCCCATTGTTTTGAGATTCTTGTTTCTTCCATCAGTGAATATAATCAAGTGGAAACACCTTCAAATCTTAGAGGGACAAAAATGGCAGTAAATCGACAAATTTCGATCCCACTTAAGATTTCTGTTTTGCAGCGAACCAACTCTCCGGAATCATAAATTTAAATTATTTTTCTTCCACTTGAGATTTCTGTTTTGCAGTTTTTGATCCCAATTCCTTATCTTGAAAGTTGATCCATTTGGTTATTTGTGTATGAACTCTTCGGATTTGAATATGTAAAGAAGCGCGGGAACGGGGAGTTTCCTTTGTTTATTCTCAATCAAAATTAAGCTAGGTGAAATTTTCTTTTTCCCCGTATCTTTTTTTATTTCTTTTTGGCTTCTATGATATTTGTTGATTCATGCCCATTGTTTTGAGATTCTTGTTTCTTCCATCAGTGAATATAATCAAGTGGAAACACCTTCAAATCTTAGAGGGACAAAAATGGCAGTAAATCGACAAATTTCGATCCCACTTAAGATTTCTTTTGCGCGAACCAACTCCCGGGAATGGTAAATTTAATTTTTTTTTTTTTTTTTTTTTTTTTAAATCAATCTTCCAATGATGACATATCTGTTTTGCAGATTTCGATCCCAATTCCCTAATCTCAGAAGAATTATCGATTTGGATTAATTTTCTTCCACTTAAGATTTCTATTTTGCAGATTTTGATCCCAATTCCTAATATCAGAATGGTTCCCCCCTCTTTTAAATCAATCTTCCAATGATGACATATCTGTTTTGCAAAAGGTATCAAGAGCCATTATTCGGGATTCTGGGATGTGCAAATATAGCGCGGAATGCATCAAGAGCCATTATTCTCTCTCCTAATGTAGGATTTCAATATAAATCCAAAGAAACTTGATTCTATTTGAATCTCATATGGAATGTAAAATGCATCAGAGTTATAATACAATCATTAAAATAAATAGGACATACCTTTTCGTAGGAGATTGTTTTCCGACCTTTTCTTTACGCCTGATTCCTGCAGAGATCTTCTACAGTCTCCTCTCCCTTAGGTATGGGTCCTCCTGATTATGCACACAGAGAGAGACTATAGAGACCCTACTCCATATATATAATGTTTTAGAATTCAAATCTATCCCAATCCCATAAGAGGATAAATTTGATTTATATTTGGTAAGGGATAATCAATTATCCTTGATTGGATTCCCACCAGTCAAAATAGGTAATAAAGATAATGTTGTCCATAATAGAAAATAGCAAAAAGATTTTACAATCTCCCACTTGGACTACATTATTCCACAAGACTATTAAAAACTAGTGTGGCTATGGAAACCATTAATTAAAAAAAAAATAGATTATCCCAAACCTCATACCTTCCAACAAATAGATTAATATTGAACAACAGCAGAAGATACACCTCAATTATACGGTATACAACTTTCTGTTATTACGAACATAAGTCTCCTTGTTTATTTTGACTTTGGCTTACCGCCTCTGAAACTCGGCTTAATACTACCTTTTGAGACTTGGCTTAATACTGCCTTTTTGGGTCCTGGCTTAATATTGCCTTTTGTGACTTGGCTTAATACTGTCTTTCGGGTCCTGGCTTAATACTGTCTTTTGTGTTCTGGCTTAATACTACATTTTTGAGACTTAGTTTAATACTGTCTTTTAAGACTTGGCTTAATACTGTCTTCTGTGACTTGGCTTAATACTACCTTTTGAGTACTGTCTTCTGTGTTCTGGCTTAATACTACATTTTTGAGAGTTGACTTAATACTGCCTTATGTGACTTGGCTTAATGCTGCCTTTAAGACTTGACAAATTAAATAAAGCTTTCACTGAGACTAGCAAGAGTGCAAACGCTAAATCATGAAAAGAAACAATTGTATTAATCACTATGTCCATAAAACCACAGACAAAATAATACAATCAAGTATCAATGTAAATATATGATTTTACAAAATTAGATCAAAAGATTCGACCATGCCCATGCAAGAAACATGATCCTTGAAAATTCTCACCGGTAGAGCTTTTGTCAATGGATCAGCAATCATATCGACCGTCAAGATCTTTTCTACAATGATGTGGTTATCATCAACTTTTTCCTTTATTAACAGATACTTGATATCAATGTGCTTTGAAGCACCAGTTTTTAGATTATTTTTAGAGAAAGATATAGCTGATTGATTATCACAATACACTAATAATGGTTTGAAGATGATTTCCACAGTCTTCAGACTAGAAATGAAATTCCTCAGCCGGATTGCCTGCTTCATGGCTTTAAACAATGCCACAACCTCTGCCTCCATCGTAGAAGATGCTAAAATTGTTTGCTTCACACTCTTCCAAGAAATAGCTCCTTCAGCCATCATAAAGATGTATCCTAAAGTAGATTTCCTGTCATCAGGGCATCCGATGTAATCTGCATCAGAATAACCCACAATCTCAAGGGTATCATTGTTGTCATAGGTAAGCATATAATCTTTTGTCCTCTGTAAATATCGCTAGACTTTCTTCACAGCTGTCCAGTGAGCCAAACCTGCATTTGACTGAAAACGTCCCAAAACACTTACTGCAAAAGCGATATCAGGGCGAGTGCAGACATGTGCATACATAAGGCTGCCTACTGCAGATGCATAAGGCTTACCAGTCATAGACCTTCTTTCAATCTCATTCCGAGGGCACTGGGTCTTGTTTAACTTGTCTCCCTTGCTGATGGGTGCCTCACCAGCTGAACAGTTTGACATATTGAATCTCTTCAGTACACGATCAATATAAGCCCTTTGAGATAGTCCCAATAGTCTACGTCTTTTGTCACGACTGATTTCAATACCCAGTACAGAAGAACCCTCACCCATATCTTTCATTTCAAAGTTCTCTGACAGAAATTGCTTGGTCTTTGCAAGTAAACCCAAATCACTACTGGCAAGTAAAATGTCATCTACATATAACACCAGAAAAATGAACTTGCTCTCACTGATTTTGTGATAAATGCATTGATCAATAGCACTCTCAACAAAACCAAAGATGATATAATTTGGTGGAACTTTAGATACCATTGTCTAGAAGCTTGTTTGAGACCATAAATAGATTTGTTGAGCTTACAAATCATTCATTCCTTGCCTTATACCTCAAAACCTTCTGGTTGGCGCATGTAAACTTCCTCAATCAAGTCTCCATTCAAAAAGGCTGTTTTGACATCCATCTGATGTAATTCTAGATTATAATGCGCCACAAGTGCCATAATAACTCTAAAGGAATCCTTCGAGGAGACTGGAGAAAATGTCTCCTTGAAGTCAACTCCCTCTCTCTGTGTGAATCCCTTAGCTACTAGCCTGGCCTTGTAGCGCTCAATTCTTCCCCTGGAGTCACACTTAGTCTTGAAAATCCATTTGGAGCCTATGGGTTTACAAGAATTAGGTAAATCTACAAGTGTCTAGACACCGTTGATAGCCATGGATGACAATTCATCTTTCATAGCTTCCAACCATTTGGGTGCATTAGAACTATTCATGGTATCCTCAAAGCTAGAGGGATCTATTGCTTGACCAATGTCAAATTCTCTTTCAGTCAAGTATAGAATGAAATCAGAAGAAATAGCACTCTTGCATTGTCTAGTAGATCTCTTGACCATTTCTTCATGTTCTGCAATCAACACTGGTGCCGTAGGTGGATCAGGTACCTCAATCCCTGTAATGTGCTCTGTCATTGGTGGGACCAAGGAATGCATAACAGTAGGCATAATAGTGCTGGGAATCACTGAATTGGGAAATACAAGGACTTCATCAAATTCCAAGCTTCTTGGTTCTACAAATTCACAGGAGTCTTCAATGAACTTGGCATGAACAGTCTCAACTATCCGATTGGTAGAATTGGGACAGTAAAATCTAAATCCCTTGGATTTAGTAAGATAGCCAACAAAATGGCAACTGACTGTCCTTGGATCCATAACTTTTTCATGAGGATTATATAATCTGGCTTCTGCTCTGCATCCCCAAACATGTAGATGATTCAAGCTCGGTTTTCTACCAGTCCATAGCTCAAAAGGTGTTTTGGGAATAGATTTACTTGACACCCTATTGAGTATGTAAGTGGCAGTTTTCAGAGCTTCCCTCCATCAAAAATCTAGAAGATTGGTGTTACTAATCATACTTCTCATCATGTCTTTTAGAGTCCTATCCCTTCTTTCGGCAACTCCATTTTGTTGAGGGGTTCCTGGCATGGAATATTGAGCAATAATGCCATGCTCTTGTAAGAACTTGGCAAAAGGACCAAGGTGTTGAGTAGAATCACCTGGCTTACCATAATATTCACCTCTTTGATCTGATCTAACAACTTTTATCCTTTTTGACAGAAAATTCTCCACTTCTGTTTTATATATCTTAAAGACATCCAGTGAACTAGATTTGTCAGCCAATAGGTAGACATAACCATATCATGAATAATCACCAATAAATGTAATAAAATATCGATGACCTCCAATGGAAGGAGAGGGAAAAGGACCACTGATGTCAGTATGAATCAGTTCCAACAAGTCATTGCTGCGAACTGACTTCTTCTTCCTGTTTCTAGTCATTTTCCCTTGATACAGTCTACACAGACAGACATATCATCAAATTGTAAAAGTTTCAGAATTTCATCAATGATAAGTCTTTTAATAAGCTCCACTGAAATATGTCCTAAGCGCCTATGCCAAAGAGTAGAGGAAGACTCATCCAGCATAGGACGTTTAGTCGACACATTCAAAACCATAGAAGGTGCTAAATTCAATTGATATAAACCATTCACTATCCTTCCATTTTCAACTACAGAAGAATTCAGACATAAATCAAAATCATTCTTATTAAAACTTAAACTGTATCCATTATTTACTAGTCTTGACACAGAAATCAGATTCTTCTTCATTGAGGGAACATATACAGTGTCTTCCAAATCTATAAAAATTTCTGAAGTCAGAAACAGTCTAACTACTCCAATGGCCTACACTGCAACTTTTACACCGTTTCCTACGAACACACTAATCTCATCCCTGCTTGGTGCTATGCGGCTTAGAAATCCCTGTAAGGAATGGGTAACATGAATTGATGACCCAGAGTCAATCCACCAGGAATCTACAGGAGCATCAACTAGAAAAGACTCAAAACATACTAGAGATAGATGAGTACCAGATTCTTTCTGCTTATTCAACCAAGCCTGCCTGCCTCGACAGTCTTTCTTCATGTGTCCCTTCTTTTTACACCAGAAGCACTCCACGCCATTCATGTCTTTCTTGTCATCATTTCCTTTTAAGGTATATGATTTATCATAGGGTTTTCCATTTCCCTTCTTAGAAAACTTTTTCTTTTTCTGAGGTCCTACACCTCCAATTCCCCTTCCCTTTTAGGAAAAGGTTTGTGCTGAACCAAATTTGTACTTTCAGGTTTCTTCTTTTTCAATCTATCCTCTTCTTGAGAGCAAAAGGAAATCAAATCATCCAAACTCCAACTGTCTTTTTGAGTATTGTAAGATACATGAACCTGACTATATTCATTTGATAGAGAAGTCAGGGGGAAGATAAACTAGAAAATCATCATCCAAAGAGGTTTTCAGTCCCTTTAGTTTTTCCCTTTTTGCAACCAATCCGAGTATGTGTTCTCGAATACTGCAATTTGAATCAAATCTTGATCCAGTTAGAGCTGCCATCAGACTAATTTTGAGACTTTTATTTGTCATGTATTCTTTTGTAGTATCTTTCATCTGGAGACTACCACGAAGAGATTTAGAAATAGAATTTTTCATCAGAATTAGAGATTTTCTATTAGAAGCTTCCCACATCTCCATTTTCAGAATCTGAGCAGGAGAGCTCTCTGGAGTGATTGGAGCAGGTTTCTCCTCTCTGAGAGCTAAGTCCATATCCAACATGCTGAGTTGGATTTCCACTACCTCATACCATTTTTGGTAATTAGAACCAGTCAATACAAGTAAAGAGGCTAATACATTTGCAGTTATCGACATCCTAAGATGAAAATTACTATATGAGCTTACATTTAAAACATGTATGCACTTAATATATCCAACAGCAGAATAAATAAATAAGAGGTGAAGCAGAATGGATGTGAAGTAAATTTCCCTTTCCTAAGAGTCAATCGCACTACATACTTATCCATTGAGATAAGCGTGCACTGGTCCTCTTAGATATCCAGGCTGAACCGCCAAGGAATGATGGCTTCGACAAAATTTCATCACCTTTGGGTGATTGAAAAATTCTCAGCTGAACATCCTTAAAATAATTTCTTTTCTTAAGAGTCAACCACACTACACATTTATCCTTTGGGATAAGCATGTACTAGTCCTCTTAGATATCCAGGCTGAACCGCCAAGGAATGATGGCTTCGACAAAATTTCATCACCTTTGGGTGATTGAAAAATCGTCAGCCGAACATCCTTAAAATAATTTCTTTTCTTAAAAGTCAACCGCACTACACATTTATCCTTTAGGATAAGCATGTACTAGTCCTCTTAGATATCCAGGCAAAATCGCCAAGGAATGATGACTTCAAAAGATTTCATCACCTTTGGGTGAATGAAAAATCTCTTAACTGATCATCCTTAATCAATGAGTGCATGTTACTAACATAACTGGACAATGCCACCTTTGGGTGTGCATTATCAATGCTTGACTACTCTTGTATAAAATAAAATTCTTGAATTTACAGACATAACCATGCATTAGGTGTACCACTTTGGTCGGTTTTACTCTATTACACAATTATATCTGTAAATTCTTCTATGTAATCATATTGAATATGATTCAAACATTGAAAATAAGGAATTATCTCTCAGAAACTAATATAAACATGCACATTACTCATCTGGTAATCATTTTCTCATTTAAAATTACAAAAAACCTTATAAAATGCTTCCAAAACTAGTTTTTATTCAATTATTATAGCTTTAGGATTCCACAAATGACACTACAGATACACCAGAATGAAGATAATAAAAAAAATCAATGGAAAAAATTTCAGGTCAATCGGACCTAAAACACGCCGTCACGCGTCGATTAAAGTTGGCGCGTAGGATCACTTGCCTGTGATCCAAACAGGGCCTAAGCCTGAACCGATTTTTGGTTCGGTTCAACAAACCGACCCGATTTGGTTTTATTTCACTCCGGCTCGAAACAGAAACGGGTCTACCGGTCTGGGTCAAACCTCGGGTCGGGTTGAACCATTTTTACCCCTATCCGGGTCGACCAAAATTCGAGCTGGGTTGATCCATTTTTTCCCTATCCGGGGTCGACCAAAATTCGGATTGTGTTGACCCATTTACAATCCGGGTCGCGTCCAAAGTTCGGGTTGGCCTGGTCCGCTTTCTGATTTGGGTGGGGCTTGCCCTGTTTTCCGATTTGGGTCGGTTCGGTTTGGTCCGGCTCTACCCCTGTTTGGGTCATTTCACCCGAAACCGGGCTAAACGGGTCGGTTCAGACCAAATTGGGTTTAGCCGACCCGGGTAACCTGGGTAAAGGTTCAGAGGTGGGTCGGTCTCGGTTCAACCTAGTCGCCCCCCTCTTTTTTTTTTCTTTTTTTTAAATCTGGCAAGTGGATCACACTCGCCTCTTTGGCCGGCGCATCCGGCCTCCGGTGACGGCGATTTTTATATCGCCGTGACTGTTTCAGTGAGATCTACAAATTGATATAATTTTCATGTAATTTTGCCGGTCGAAAAATTATCCGATTTTTAAAATCTCTCCTATTTCTCTAAAAATTCAAATGAAAATTAAGAAAATTTTCTTCATATTTCAATACTCAATGATTTTAAATCCATGTGGGATGGCTTTGATACCACTTTAGGATTTCAATATAAATCCAAAGAAACTTGATTCTATTTGAATCCCATATGGAATGTAAAATACATCTGAGTTATAACACAATCACTAAAATAAATAGGACATACCTTTTCGTAGGAGATTATTTTTCGACCTTTTCTTTACGCCTGATTCCTGCAGAGATCTTCTACAGTCTCCTCTCCCTTAGGTATGGGTCCTCCTGATTATGCACACAGAGAGAGACTATAGGGACCCTGCTCCATATATATATAATGTTTTAGAATTCAAATCTATCACAATCCCATAATAGGATAGATTTGATTTATATTTGGTAATCAATTATCCTTGATTGGATTCCCACCAGTCAAAATAGACAATAAAGATAATGTTGCCCATAATAGAAAATAGCAAAAAGATTTTACACCTAGTTCAACCCTTTACCTTATCGGCAGCCGTTTTCTTGACAAGGCCAAGAAATTCGCCACGGATAATGGATTCCCTCCCATGGTGAAGATCTATGGTAGCTACGAAGCTGTACTTGATGGCCCATCTCTAGATCTTTGGATAGATCTATGGAGTACTCCTTTTTCGAATAGACCAATTCCGGAGCAGTAAAAGAAGAAGGAAAGAAGCTGAAGAGGAAAGAAGAAGAAAGAAACAGAAAGAAGAAGGGTAAAATTGTCTTTTACCTTTACTTTAAGGGTAATATCATCCATGAATAGTCCAATGCAGCTGACATTAGCATCTAATGGGAATCTTCTGACAGATTGGACTTCTTTGATTAGCACAGCAAAGTTTTTGGGTGCTAGGTGATGTTTTTACAATCTTGTGGATGTAGATGATGCTAGCAATCCTTGATAGAGTGTAGATGAAATTATATATATATTATATATGAAAGCAACCAAAACTTAACTAATCCGATAATGGAGTAATAAGAACTTATTAAACTAACTTTTTATTAAATTTACATATAGGAAATTGAAATCGGGCCAATAAAAGACCATTATGCAGCTGAAAGAAGCCCAAAGTAGACTAGATCAATACTGAAACAGATTGAAATGGAAAGAGTCTTATTCGGCCGTGATTGGACTTGAGTACAAGACTAAACTTGAATCAGTCATGATAAAATTAGACAAGCACCATGCATTATAAACACCCCCATAATTGGTTCTAACCAATTACAAAAAATTGTGCAATTGGAAAAGATTAAATATTTTTCATGCCAAATTCCTTGTTTTTTTTTTTTTGGTATATTTTGATGATAAAAATATCCTGTTTTCAGCCTACATCAATAGTAAGTTACAACCATCTGGCAACAACGACGCCATGAATCTCTCCGCACCACTAACCTTCAAATCGATGGAGATCTCAAAGAGCAATGTAGTGGACGACATGGTTTCCAGTAACGGCCAGGAGAGATCGTCGATCATGGTTACATAATTGATTATTATATTTGATTTTTTTTGGAATTGCTTTATGTGCCATGGAGACAGTAAGAGGGCAATGGACGAGTACACATCGGAGATATTCATGGAGGGAAGAGAATCATCGTCCTCCACAATATGTGTGAGGATTCCTTGTTAACTGCTTCCATGAGCTTCAAGCAATATAGTTGACGCTACTTCTGCGGGTTATATGGAGTTATTAAACCAAAGAAGAAGAAAGAAGATAAACAAAAGGGAAAAGAATTTAAAATTAAAAGGGTAGTTAACACATTGGTTGATGGGATAATATGGCCATTAATGGATTTTGGACTCCCTTAATGGTCATGAACTAACAGAATGGTCTGACTGAACCATGCTTTCAAAAATAGGATTGTTAGTGATATTATCGAGAAAAAGGTTCGAATCCGTCTTATATCCCTGCATACTAATTTGACTAAAAAGTAAAATCAAAAGTCATGACATAAAAATACTAGAGAATTTTAAGAAATTCACGTTATAAAGAGTTCCTTTAAATGTTCCTATCAGCTTGAGGCTATAATTTTTCGCATCTTAATACTCCAAAATATTTCTCTTCTTTTTTCTTCTGCAAAACCTGTTCCAATTCTTCAGATTTTGAAGAGGTTGAATCCACCCAAGGAAACACACGGATGGACCGGTAAGAAGTTGAGTTGTTGTTTAGTTTTCTCCAAAATCTCAATAGGCATATCCGAAGAGTATTCCATTTGTAAAATAAATACTATGTTTCTTTTCCACAAATAGATGAGAGTTAAATAGATGGGCACAGCACTAAATAATGTGTGAGAATTCTTCACACAAATAGGTGGACACAGCAATAAATAATGTGTGATAACTCTTCACGTGTAAAAGAAACCTGAATAACAACATATAAACATCGGTTAACGGGATAGCCTAAGAAGGACTTGGATTACCCGCCATGCACACCTTGCAGTAGCCTTCGGGATGTTGAAAGTGAATATGCACATGCCTTCGATGCATTCCAAGAGTCTGGATGAAGCTGCAAGGGCTGCACAATTTTGCAAGGACTGCATGCTGCAAACAATCCCGTCTAAAAATTCTAATATAGTAGTTACACAATTTCTACAACTAATTAGAACCAATTATGGGTTGTTTATATTTCATAGTGTTAATTTGTCTAATTTTATTAGGGCTGATTCAATTTGAGTCCGATACAATTGAATCCAATTATGGCCAAATGAGACTTTCAATTTCGATCCAATTTCAGTTTTGATCTGGCCTGGTTTGGGCTTCTGTCGAGCTGCATAATGGACTTTTATAGGTCTGGTTTCAGTTTCCTATATGTATATTTAGTAAAAAGTTGGTTTAATGAATTCTTATTAGTTCATTATCGGATTGATTTGGTTTATATATATATATATTTTAAAAGGTTGGTTTAACGGACTCTTATAAGTCCATTATAAGACTGGTTTGATTTTTGCCCCCAATTTGGACTTATTGAATCAGTTTGTTTGGGCTTATCAATTGCACCCAATGAGATTTGGTTTTGATTCGGACCGTAACAAATTAGACTGATTTAGTTTTCGATTTTCAATTTAGATCCAATTTTTACATCCATACATTGCTTGGAGTTATGTGTGCATTCTATTGTTTGAGTACTTGAAATTGGATTTTGATCGATTATAGTCTAAGGACTAAGCATAGATATCGGTGGAATCAGTTGATCCAGCTCGAAATTGAATAGACCTAAACTGTCTGAGGCCCACTTCCACGACTATGTTCCCACTATACTCCAAAATTGTTTTCAATTGATGCAACCAAACAAAATTCAATTTCTTGATCAAAATCTATTTCTTGAAACTTGACTTCTTTTATGAATCAATGTGAAATCGGAATAGAAATTGAATCTAAGGAGCCTTTTCATAAGAAGGTTATTTTGGAGATTTTGATTCGTTTCTTCCGTCCGAGTCAAGGATTTGCTTTAGAACATAAGAAATTTTAGTCGTTGAATTATTTAAGTCATCTTTAACACACCCTACAAAAACGTCATTTCTGTCTTCCTCCAATGCTGAGGAACACTTCGGCTAGGGGGTCAATGGGTTGGTCCAAGTCAGTTTCGGTTCAAGCCAAATCGGTATTGGGCTTTATAGGTATTGAGTGAAACATGTCTATTAAGAGTTTCGGGCTGAGTGGGCTGAACTATACACATTAACTAACCGGTCTGTCATCTCTTAGGTTGTTATCGAGCTTAGCTTATCGGGTTGTTATCGGGCTGATTTGTGCTGGTTCGGATCAAAAACCTGTTAGGAAACCCATTAAGGCAATTTAAAAGGCCAAAATAGTGAAGCTATAGTTTAATATTCGGTCTAAATAGGTTTGGTTCGGACCATTATCGTATTAGGGCCGGTTTTAGGATAATCCAGACTAGACCGGGACTCGTAAGATATATCATATATACCTCAACTCAAAACATGTCCAATAACAGTCTGATCTAGATCTTTAGGTTAATTTTGCTCGCCTCAAGGCTACCGATTTGGTCCCAAAATTAACAGCCTTAACTCTAATTGCGTCAACTCTAAACATCCTCATCGAATCAAAGAAAACAGTTAAGTTGAAGTAAGCTTAGCTTCATGCTTGGGAGCCCAATCTAAGTTATTGTCTTATGATCTATAAATAAATACTTGTGATCCGAATCCAGTAATCTATACTTGTGATCCAATTTCAGTAATCTTAGATATCGCTTAGGAAAATTAGAGTTTTATTTGCATTCAAATCCTGATTGAGTTTTCCTTTCCAACATGGAATTGGTGATACACAGATGATTCGTTCTTAAATTAATCCTTGGATTATTCTAAAAAATCTTTTTTTTTTTTTTTTTGAACGAAAGAGTAAAACAGGTTTTTCGCAATTTTTGTTGAAGTAACTTATCATCATGTCCCTACCAGATATTGTCATTGTCTCCCATGTTTCTTGAATGGACATGTGAGTTGACAGACGACTTTAACTAGAAATACAAATGTATTATATTAAAATCTCAAAATAGTAAAATTTTAAATTATGAAGATGGATGGGTCTAACTCAGGTAGCTAGGTTCTTTAACAGGCGTAAACCAAGCCATTCTGCCATGAGATGTTAAAGAAACAAAAAGGGTAGGTTAAGTCAGAAGATAAGAGAAATGCGCTCTGATGTGTATGTAAAGCCTATTAATTGTCCCCCTGACTTAAAGTGAAAAGGCTGCCTAAAAATAACTTCAAAGTTCATTAATTTTCGGGTCAAGATCATTCGTAGCACTTTGGTTTTGGTACAGGAGAATTGATATGGTCATTGGGAGTTGATTGGAGTATGTGATTGATGCATTCTCAATGATTTAGATCAACTCTAGTATAATGGGTACTGTAGACAATTTTTTTCCTTAATTTCCACACCCACGAAACACATGTTAACACATTCTTTTCTGTACCAATACATACCTCAGTCTTTCTTTATTTTCTTCTCATACTTAAAAGAGTTCTCTCACTAAAGCTAAAAGGTGCAAAGGCCAAAGGGAGCTTGAGTGCATGTTTTCAAAGATCATATGAAGACTACTCAAGTTAAGAGATGATCTGACCTCATTGATTTTAGTTTGCATATGTTGGGATGTCTTGAATCCTAATCAGTTATGAAGTTTGTCCATATTATGGGACCCACAAATAATCAAAGCTCGTGTGGGACTGTGTGACCTGCATAGTTGGTGCAAGACTCTTTGACTACTGTTGTTGAGTTAGAATAGGATTCTACAATTCTGTATGGGAGTTTTATATAAACCCTTCATATCTTAGAGTTTTAAATCATTAAGTTTTTATGGGAACTCTCTCTGTAATCAGTTTTTCTGAGATAGTGAAATTTTCGATCTGCTGCAGCCGTTGACGTAGCCCTCCTCACACATTGTGTGGGTGAACCACGTTAAATCTCTATGTTCTCTGTGTGTGATTTCTCTTCTATTTCTTGATTCCGTAACAGCATACATGAAAGCTTAATGTCCTCCATGCTCTTTTTCAACCAAATGAGATAACTGCCATTTTTCAAATTCCTATTGCATGGTTTCCAAAAGATGTTAACTTGTATTCTAAAGATGGTAATGTTTCAGTCAAGAGTGTTTATCATTTTCTGTCCATTCTTAAACAGAATTCAGATTTGGCAGTTCCTTCTTCCTCTCACAGTCAGCAATGGCAGCAAGTTTCAAAAGTAGGTTTGGAAAATCATTTGGAATTTCAAGACGTAGCCGAAAATTAAGGGGTTCATGTGGAGATGCTGTTCTGATGGCCTTGAAGTTTCTGAAGGTCTTGTTCAGCATCACATTCCTGTTGATATGGCGTGTTGAAGATGTGGATCAGGGATGGAGACGGTTGATCATGTCCTCTATCACTGTCCCTATGCTCGAGCTATGTGGTCGGGTTCTTCTTATACTTTTCTAATTCCTCAAAATCTAGACTTTAAACACTATGACTGTTTTTTGCAGCTCTCATCTTGTAGACTGATAACGAAATCTCAAATCCACCAGCTGATCTGTTTTGCTTCTTTTGTATGCTGGAATTTGTGGAAGGCTCGCAACTCTTTGTATTTTGATAATGCTCTAATTTCCCCAGCTAACCTTGTTGTTAGCATTGAAAGAATGTGGAAGTAGTATGCAACTGTTGCTTTTCCAGCTGATTATAATGGGGTGGTTTCTGCTACTGGGAATGCATCTAAGGGTTGCATTCCTCCTTCAGAGGGGACCCTTAAACTTAACACTGATGTGGCTTTAGATGCCACCGATGGGGCAGGTATAGGTTTCATTGTTAGGAACAGTGGTGGCTCTCCTCTACTTGCAATATCAAAACTCTGCCTGTCATCTAATCCATGTTTTGGAGAAGCAATTGCTATCAGAGAGGGCTTATCCTCAGCTTCGACTTTGGATTTTCAACAATTACAAATCGAATCCGACCGTCTTGAAGTGGTCCATTTGCTGAATGGGAAGTCTAAGCAGGGGGATCCTCATGTTTTGTCAGTGATCCGAGACACTTTTTGTCTTGTCCCACCCACTGTCTGTGTTTCTTTCTCTCATGTATCAAGGGAGGCAAATACTGTTGGACTTTATGTTGTCATTGTTGGCAATTTGGCAGATGTAACAGAGTTGATGAGCATACAGTCAGTGTTATGGCAAAGATGGAGCAACCTCGTATGTGTGTTCTACAATATTCTACATATGTTTCAGATGACTTGCAATGAGTTGAATGAGATTTTACACTTAGGTTGATGAGAGAGAGTGTCGATGGGCCCCACTGGTGATGTGGTAGAGTTTCTGATTGCGTGATATTGATTCTAGTGTAGAGGCAGTGTTATACAGTGTGGGCCTCTTCTGAAGCATGAAAAATGGAGAGAGACTGTATAGAGAGAAAGAGAAGAGAGAAATTATGGGTGGGACCCACTGTGCCAAGGTGGCATGCCACCATGGCAGTTAGCCTGGCCGAGGTCCCAGGCACCACTGATAGCAAGCCACAGCAAGGCAACCTAGCACAAGCACCACATGGCATGCCTTGCAGCAGCAAACCCGCAAGCAGCAAGGCCCGCAAGGCCCACTGCAGCGCATGGCATGGGCGCGCATGGCATGTGCGTTGCTCTCCCACATGCCCATCAGTTGTTTGTTAATTTTTCTAGAGAGAGAGTGAGCAAACATTTTAGAGAGAAGTCCTCTCGGGAAGTTTTGTGCTCTACAAGGTTTGTAAAATGAAATTTCGGTTACAAAGGTCTTTCCCAATAAAGGTGAGGGGCTTTTCGGTAAGAAAAGAAGAGAATATGCAAGATAAGCGGCCAAGATGAAGACACGAAGCGTAGATCCAGATCAGATGGTCATATAAAGTGCGGGCTATGGTGTGACTCACCTGACGCGTCTTGATGCTTCCGCAAAGAAGCTTATTGGTTGGTCGCGGGTTAATACAATGATCCACGTCACATGAAAGAGGATTTGTGATACAGTGAGACGCGCATATGATGTGGCGGCTGAACAGATCCTGATCCTACGGATCCAATTAATTTCAATCACTGCCTGACAGGATCTGATAGATCCAAAGGCCGTTATTCTATCCTGCCTTTTCATCTGGGTCTGGCAGTCATTAATGGAGATTCCTTCTCTAGCGAATCAGAATTTGACAGCGCATGCTATCTTGTCAGCACGGGCGCTGATTCCATGTGGCGTAGGTGCATGGAATCGACTTAAAATATTCTTTTTAGAATAATCTCATTGGTCGAATTTCAAACCGACATAACTTCTTCATCTTAGCTCGGAATCAGATGGTTCAAGTTGCACCGAATTTTATATTCGATGTTCTACCTATTGGGCATCTTTGGGAGTCATAAACGATGAGAAATATCGAAAAGAGGGTTTTGAAGAGAAACAGAAGATTGTCTAGGATTTTGTGCCATGTGGGAGTGATCAATCATCAACCACCTCTTCTCTGTGCATCAATGAAATGCTAAATCCCTGTGAAATGTTGGTAGAACTTTTATTTTTATATAATGATGATTATGGGTTGTGTGGAAGAGATTTGAAGCCTATGAGCAAGGTGTGCTCTGTGAATTGATCTCTATCATCATTAAAGGCTATTGAAGAGTTATTGAGAACAATGTGAAGCTTCAAAGAGATTGTTGGCCATTCGAAAGTAGTTGTGAAATTTTCTAAATTTCCCATATTATTATTGCTTTCAATATATTGTATGCTAACGTAGGTGAAAGTTGTAGAATACCTAGCTAGCTGTGAGTTTCATTGTAGGGAAATTTTATATGCCTAAAAATTATTATTTGCTTCCCGTGGGTACGGATTAAGCGTGGTGTGTGCAGCGTGTGCTGAATACCGGTACATAGATACTTGAATCTTGGCATTGTTATGTCCTCTCGATTATATACTGGAAAAACATAGAGTTTACATCCTTGTCTTCTAAAATACTAAAAGTAGAGTATTGAGTATATATGGAACCCATTGGGCATTACTCCGTGGACTAGCCATCACATACTGTGGTAGTGAACCACGTAATATCTCTGTGTTATTTGTTTTACTTTTTGGTATATTTTGGAGTACGTAAAATGACTTGCAGGGTAGATGTGTAAATCTGGTAGACCTAGCCACTGAATGATAGCGAGGTAGATTTGCATGCGCTTTTGTATGTATGAAAAATTAGATCTCCATCAGCTCTAGGCAGTAGTAAAATTATCTGAAAAAAATTGCAGACACTGATTCACCCCCCCCTCTCAGTGTCATATCAAGTTCATCAAATACTATTGCTCATTCCCTTGCTAGGAAGGCATAACCCTGTTGGGGGTGGTTAGTTAGCCATTGTCTTCTCCATGGTTGGTTGAATCCCCAACTACTATGGCTGTTACACCTGCTTCAAATGAATAAAATTGCTCTTTACCCAAAAAAAAATAAAGATGGGTCTCAAATCTTGTACATAGATAGATCCATTATGACAAGTGTACAATAATGGTATTGTTATAGGTGTTGAACATGGGTATCGGTCAGTATCGGTCAAGTATCGACCATATGGTAATGTGGCATGCATTTTTTTTTTCTATCGGTCAAGTATAAATTGGTATCAATCTGTATCAATTAATATCAGCCATCTATCAATTAACATCAACCTATATCGATCAGATATCAATTTAGTATTGGCTTCGTATCAGATCCAATGGTTTTATAATTGTCAAAGATAATGCACGGCTAAAGTGTTTTTTAGTCCATACATCTTAATTACCATGTTTACAAAGATCATCTAGGTCAAACCTTCATCTTCTACTTAAAACCTATTTGGAATTTGGATCTTCCACCCAAAATTAAGTCCTTTGTTTGGAAGGCCTACCATGATGATTTGGCTGTTAAATCCAAATTGATTGAGACAAAAGATATCCGTGACCCATCTTACCCATGTTGCAATGATGGAATCCTCTCTTATCGTTTAGTCATGTCAATTGTCCATGTGAACTTCTTTTTAGGACACCATCTATCCAAGGGTATGCAAAGATTGAATTCTGATCGTGCCTTTATTAAAGGTGTCTCTGCTCTTTTTTTTGCTGACTGTGTGGCCATGCAATTGGGACTTCAATTAGCTCTGGAGTTAGGTATCCACAACATAATGGTGGAATCTGATTGTGTAGGGCTCGTGCTATGCATCAAAAGAGTTTCTTAAGCCCCGTTTGATAATACTCCAGCTCCTATAGAGCTACTTCTGGTCCAGAGTCGTTTTCTACTTCTTCTCCAAAGTCAAGATTTTTGAAATAGAATATTGTTTGATAACGCTGTTCCAAAATCAAAAGACTATGCTTCTAAAATGTTGTTTGGTGGAGGTGGGGGGATGGTGGTAGTGCTGGTGGTGCTGGTGGATGGTGGCGGCGACAGTAGTGGTGGGTGGTGGCGGTGGGTAGTCGCGGTGGTGGCAGTGGTGGTTGGTGGTGGGTGGGTGGTGGTGGCGACAATGGTGGTAGGTGGTGGGTGGTGGCGGCGACGGTGGTAAGTGGTGGGTGGTGGTGGCGGCATCAGTGGTAAGTGGTGGGTGGTGGTGGAGGCAGCGGCGGCAATAATAGTGGCAGCGGTGGTGGTGGTGGTGGTGGCAGCTATGGGTGGTGGGTGGTGGTGGGGATGGTGGAGGTGGAAGGGTGGTGGTGATTATGGCAGTGCTAGTAGTGGTGGTGGATGGCAGTGAGTAGTGGTAATAGTTCCGGAGCAAGAGAAGTAAGTCTTTTTAATTCCAGTTTTTTAGCTTCCAGAGACATTTTTGGAGCGGTTCACTCCATGGGAGTCAAAACTTGAACCGTGTTTATCAATCGTCATTCTATTCCGGATTAGCTCCGGAACTAAGAAGTAAGGAGCTTGAGTGTTATCAAACGGGGCCTTACTCTCCATGAGAAATTTTACCTTTTATCCATGACATATGGATTTTACTCTTATGTACCATGAGGGTGCAACTTTTGGCTAGTTAACCTGACTTTTTGAGATTTTTAAGTCCAGGTTATGCCCTGGGCTTAGGCCTATGTTTGATCCTGACCCAGCCCTATATATATAATTGCTCACAAGATTATATTATTCTCTGGGCTGGGTTGGGATAGGGTCAATCAGGTCCAACTCAGACCAAACTGGCCTGGTTGGACTCCTTGGTACCACCATGTATTCCGCAGGATGAAACCAATAAGCCATGCTTAAAACCCTAAGGGATTAGTATAGTTGGCAGGGAACCATGCCTAAAGAAGTAGAGGTCTTGAGTTCAACTTTTCTTAACCTTTAAGTTTGTCCATGGTTCTATGTACTCTAATCTTTCCTGGTTCATGTGGGATTAGGGTCTCACAAGGACCGGGCGCATAGGTGGGGTTCATTCAGTCATAGACCCTGTCACCCTATTGTGGTCAATAAATTATTATAATCGAATCTGTAATTTTTAATAAAATTCAATTAAGAATCTGACAAATTATTTTTAAAACACATATTATTAGCGCATCCTTTTCTCTACCAACACAACTCTCTTCCTTTCTCAACTCTCTATCCGATTCTTCTAAGTTCTCTCATTAAATGCAAAACACGTAAAGGCTGAGATTATATATTTAAAGTTTAAATGAGGCTACTCAACATAGGAGATGATCGTTGAGAATCCAAAGCCTCAACTCTTTATATGGCACTTTATATTTTAGGGGACTTTAGCAGGACACCTAAAATAGAACCCTAAAATAGAAATATCATGATAGGTACTATATATTGTCTCTCAAATCGAAATCGATGTCTCAAGGGGAGAATTGCCATTGATCAGGAGAGAGAATCGAATCATAGACCAAATGGTGTTCTCTAATGCTTAAGTTAGAAATTTGAACAACAGTAAAAGGTGAGATGAGGGTGAAAAAGAGTTGATCAGTAATATTGAACAGTAAGTTTTTTTTACCATTGGTAGGTGATGGTATTTATATGGTACCAAGAGAGTGTCGGATCGTAGACCAAAAGGTTTACCTTTTTTTTTATCTCTTATTTTATATTCCATCAGCATTTGAATAGAACGATGGGTAAGCAATAGATTTCACTATTTCACGTTTTGTTGTTGAATAAAGAAGATTAGAGGGTAAGAGAACCAAACCTTTGAAGAGTTGTATCTGAATAATTAAAGGAATGGAATGTTGACTTGGTTGGATCGAAAAAAGAGGAAGAAAGGAGTTGTAAAACGTTAAGAATATCCAATTGTTATTTTTTTTATTTTTAAAGGATAAAATTGTAAGTAAATGTAAGGTAATATTGTCATTAAAATATTAAGTGACCGATATAAGTGAATAAAGGTAATATTTGTATTAAAATAAGTATTGTGGTGGTTGACATTAAAGTAAACATCAGTGAAGGAGGTGGATGAAATTTTCTATAATTATTTTGTAACTCATGTTGCTTTCTTGTTTGTATTCATTTCCTGCTGCAAGAAGACAATTCTTTCTGTTGATATTCAATTCTTTCCAGTTACATTCTTCTCTTGTCATAAAAATGTCGTTGTTCTCCTCCTGCTTCAGCTATTTATCTCCTATTGGTCTTGTCTTTTCTCTTTATAGGAGTGCACTCCAAGAATTCTTTCTCTATAATTTCCGATTTCTGATGAAAAAAAATGTTAGTTTCTCTTCCCAAGGTCGATTAACTAGATTCACTAGATTCATCAGATTTTGAAGCGGATAAGTTGGGTAATATTGAAAACTTTTACAACTCTGATCTATTTAAAAAGTTTGTCTAAAGTTTATGTAAGAAATCAAAGATTGGCTATTGAACATACATCAATGGACTGAATAAGATAAAAAGTAGGAATCAAAGAGGGTGAGGTGACTTCCACCTGTTTAGTTTTCTCCAACATCTCAAGTCGCAGGGATATTGGAACAGATTTTTTTCATTTGTGAAATAAGTATTGTGTAGATTTTTCACAAATAGATGAAACTTAAATAAGGTACATTAATAAACAATTGGTACGTGAGGACTCTTCACATAAGGGGGCACAGCAATAAACAATGTGTGAGAATTCTTCACATAAGCGGGCACAGCAATAAACAATATATGAGAACTCTTCACGTTGTGAGTATTGTGACTATTTGAGTGGTACAAAAAACATGAAAGATAAGTATTCTATTAACACATAAAAACCAATTTTGGGGTGTTTATATTTCATGGTGTTTGTCTAAATTTTCTTGGTTCGAGTATGTGTGCAATATATGGGCTAACCTTTTTGGGCTTAATTAACTGGTCTTTTATCATTTGTACTGATTAATAATAGTTTAAGTGAGATCATTTAAGAACTGGAATGGCTTGATCAATATTAATTTGTCTTTTTTTTTTTTTTCAATGCATTGCCTTAAAGACTTTGATTTTCAATCCACTTTCAGTTTCAGTCCGGTTTGGCTTTTAATGCAAGCCGATATAGAAAAACAATATATATATATATATATATATATATATATATATATATATATATATATATATATATATATATAGTGAAATAAGAAACCGATTACAGAATATTTTATTGTAAAATAATGAATCAATTACAGGATAACAAGGGTCATAAAAAATCATTTAACCCAAGGATCAGAGAGGATCATAAATCGAGGTCTCTTGGAGACGTACTCAACCCAAGTATATGACTCACTCACCATTAGAGAGCTTCCACTTACCAAGGGGGTTCAAATTTGTACATCCACAATTCCAATAATATCAATCATTTTCTCTATATTATCACCCTCTTCAAAACCTAAAGAATCGGAGGGGTTTTGAAGAATAGGAGAGAAAGATATTCAAGAATCAGAGAAAAGTAAAAGATGGCGGAGTGGAGGGGGAGAAGCGAGTGACAACTGACAGGCAGATTGTTGGGAGAATGGTCATGGTCAAAGTTCTTCCAATAGCAATGATGTTTTCCAAAGTGCGTCATAACTATGCGATACGGATGAGTAATACGATATGCATGCGGCACTTGCCATCCCTAGTGTAGTGATGGACGGGATAGACTAGGACGTTCCCTACCCCCTGCAATGTATCTCATAAATGCGAAAGGAAAATGTATTAATAGTTTTGGTTCTCAATCCCCACTTATGTATCTTATAGAAATTTCTATAATTTGTTGTAATTATTTTCGTGCAATGCGGACTCACGCGTTTGTGATGCGCGAATAAATATAGATATGTGGATATATGTAAGAATAAAGCGAGGCTCAGATGTCTATCTCCCAATGTCGAGAGTACACTCTCACATGTTGACAAGTAGAGATTGTTTTCATTTTTTTTATGCGTAGTTCATTCCGAACTACGTATGGGCTTGATTCTCGAACCTCACCCCAAGATACGTAAGCTGTCTGGGGATCCATCACCCAAGCTCAGTCTAATTGCAATGGGGGTTGTAATAATACCCAAATTACGTCAAAATATGCCTTGCACTTTACACAATTTGCTCCTAATTGTATTTTTTAAATTTTATTCAAATCATCAAATTTAATTTCAATTTCAATCTTAATTCTAATTCAATGTCAATTTCAATCTTTATTTCAAGTCTAATCAAAATTCAATTTAAATTTCGATTTCAAGTTAAATTTCGAATTAAATTTCAAATTCAAATTCAATGCAATTACAATTTCGATTTCAAATCCCAAATTCAAATTTTAATTTCAAGTTTGATTCAATTTAAAAATTCAATTTCAATTTCAAATTCAATTCAATTTCAAATTTCAAAAATTCAATTCAATTCAATTTCAAATCCAATGTCAATTTCAAATTCTATTTCAATTCTCCATCTTCGCATGGAACCTTGGGCAAGCATTCCATCATCGCATGGAAGTCCCTTTCAAATTCTATTTTTACATAGACGATCTACCAGCTTGACTAATGGTTGTCTATTTGATTGCTTTACATAGACGGTTTACCAGTTTGACTAGTAGATGTAGAAGTCTATTTGAATGCTTTACATAAACGGTATACCAGTTTAACTAGTGACTGTAGAAGTCTATTCAATATCCTAAACATATGTGACTTATTAGCTTGACTAGTGGCTATAGGGATCTACCATCTTACCAACCCAAGCGGTTGAACTACGTTGGGCTTGATTCTTAGGCTTATTCTGTGATACGTAGGTCGCTTGAGTGCTTATCATTCAAGTTCTAAACTAATTTACTTTAATTTACTTTTCATTTTTTTTCATTTTAGAATTAATTTCAAAGTCATTGCATTTAAACTTTGGATTACGCTTCAATAGCTGAAAATGATTTTTTCTGTCAACGTGTTGAGAGTTGTACACTTGTTATCCGAAATTAACTGATTGGTCCATCATCCAATCATTTTATTTCTGATCTATATCACATTTAAATTTTTTTTCTATTATATTCACAATTGTATGGCTTGCCCCTAGATTGAAATATATCTAGAACCTACGTTTTGTGCCTATTAAAATTTGTTTAGCCATTACTTGTAATTTAAATTAGGATAAGAAATGATAGTATATAGAGACTAATATTCGGATTAAACAATTTGGGTGCCTAACACATTCCCAAATTGTAACATGTCACTTACCCATTGTTTCTCTAGTTTGACCATAAGCCTTAATCTATTACGTGAGTCATTACTATTTCTCATTTAAGAAATTCTATGCATAGGTCCTAGACCTTATCTAGGTGGCAACTCCATTTATATTTCTTTCATCATATTTCATATCATGAAATTAGAGAGGACGACGTGAGTTGAGTTGTTGTTTAGTTTTCTCTAACATCTCAGTAGGCAATATCCGAACAGATTTTTGCATTTGTAAAATAAGTGTTGTGTTTCTTTTCCGTAAATAGATGCGATTTAAATAGTTGGGCACGACAATAAATAATGTGTGAAACTTTAACTAAGTAGCTACAGCAATAAATAATGTGTGAAAAATCTTCATGAGTATTATGAGTAAAGGTGTCAAAAATGAAACAGAACCATGTATCGAAATCAAATCGAACCATTTAAATCGAAACCGTGAAATCAATTATTAAATGGTTTGATTTTGATTTTAGAAATGAAACCGTTTAATTAAACAGTTCGATTCTGATTTTAAAAATAAAACTGTTTAAATTGACTATTTGGAACCGTTAAAATCGGTTAAACCTTACTTTAATCCATTAGTGCTAAATGTCTATATTTGTATAAATAAATTATATTTTAATGTTTTCCACACGACGTAGTTCTAAATAATAAGTCCACTTTTCATACATGATTAAAATTATTTTAATGATTTCTTTGACTTCCCTCAACTTTGTTCCTATCTATCTTCCTTATCTTATTGGCAACAAAACTGTTTAAAAACCGAAAAATTAAATCGATTTTGGTAAGTATTTTGAAATCTTTTAATAAATGGTTTGGTTTTGATTTTACTCATTACACACCGTACTAAAATCGAACTGCATCGTTTAACACCCTTAATTGTAAATTTGTGACTACAAAATAAAGGTGCAACTTTTGGATTTAAACTCTTTACCAAAATCGGATCGGATCGTTTACATCGAACCGAGAGACCGTTTAGTAAATGGTTTGATTTTGGTTTAGATTTTTAGACCATTTACTTAATCGATTCGATTTGATTTTAAATCGTTTAAACCGTAGTGTCAAGCCAATTATACACCGGTTAAATCATATTAAAATGGACTATTTAAACCATTTAATACCATTATCGAGTTATCTTATCTCTAACCCTAAATAGCTAAATTATCTAAACAGTAAACAAAGGGCAGCTAAAGCTCTAGAACAATGATATTTCCTCTTCAGAAAGTTCATATTCAACTCATGGGGATCATGTTTTTGTGGAACAAGTGGCTGATCTTCTTTCTGATTTTAAGTCATATAAGGTTTTCGTTATGTTTCTTTGAGTTTGTATTAGGAAAGTTAAATTGACTTAGTATAATTTGATTGTGTTTAATTAATAGCTTATTCAGTTACATTTCCAATAAGATAGATATTGTAGTTTATTGTTTTATTGAAAAAGTTAATTCAAGTGCACTTTGTAGTCAACAATATCTACATCAAAAAGAGGAGCGTAGGATTGTTAGAGGATGTATATTTTTTTTTATGAAAATAAATTAAAAATCGATGCATTAAATCGTCTATAAACTGCAAGCAAAATCTATTAATGAAAAATCGTGTAAAAACTAGCAAATTGAAATAGATTACTGATCGATTTTAGTTTCAATTTTGACATCGTTTAGTTAATCTGTTCGTTTTGGTTTTACCCTCCTATACACTACACCGCACCTGATTAAACCGTTGAATTGATTATAAACCGTAAAACACCATTGCTACAAAGTGGTAAAAAAAAACCGTAAATTAACACATAAACATTAATTAGCAAGGACAACCTAAGAAGGACTTATATTATTTGTAGTCATGCACCCCTTGTAGTCGCATCGTGCCTTTAAGAGTGCATCATGTGCTCCGATGCACTCCAATAGCCTAGATACAACTATAGGGGATGCACAACTGTAGATAATTCCACGTAAAAATTCTAATATACTAGTTGCCCAATTTTTGGTAACAGGTTAGAACCAACTATGGGGTGTTTATATTTCATAGTGTTTGTCTAATTTTATCATGGCTAATTTAATTTTGGTCTTGTATTCAAGTCCAATTACGACCGAATAAGACTCTTTCAAATTTCAATCCAGTTCCATTATTGCTCTGGTCTACTTTGGGCTTTTATCGACTGCATAATGATCATTTATCAGCCCGGTTTCGATTTCCTTCATATATATTTAATAAAAGTTAGGTTAATGAGTTTTTATCGGTCCATTAGGGGTTTGGTTTGGTATATATATATATATATATATATATATATATAGATAAATAGATTGGCTTAATGGGACTTTTATCAGTACATTATTAGACCGGTTCGAATTTTTGCTTCAATTTGGATTTGTTGAAAGAGTTTGTTTGAGCTTATCCATTGCGCCCAATTAGGTATGGTTCCAGTTCAAACCAGGCTAATTCGGACTGGTTTGGTTTGTTTTTTTGGTTTGACCCAATTTTGACATCCATAAATTGCTTGGAATTATGTGCACATTCTATTGCTGAGTCTATAGTTTAAGGACTCGGCACAGATTGGCGGAATTCAGTTGACTCGGCTCAAAATTGACCAAGAGGACCATGTTCCCAAGATACGCCAAAATTGTTTTCAATGGATGCAACCAAACAAAATTTAATTTCTTGATCAAAAATTGTTTCTTGACACTTGATTTCTTCTATGAAATAAATGTGAAATCAGAATAGAAATTGAACCAAAGGAGCCTATTTCATGAGAAGGTTATTTTGGAGTTTTTGATTCGTTTTTCCCATCCGATGGTCAAGTATTAGCTTTAGAATATAAGAAATTTCAGCCGTTCAATTATTTAACTCATCTTTAACATAACCAACAGAAACCTCATTTGAGCAGAGGAACGCTCCGGTTAGGAGTGTTAACAGGCTGGTCTGGGCCAAATTGGTGTCAGGCTTTATAAGCCCTGACCTAAACATGTCCATTAAGAGATTCGGCCTGGGGGGTTTGCACTGTGCACATTAACTAACGAGCCAGTTCGGTTTTGGGTTGTTATCGAGCTTAGCTTATCAGGTTGTTATCGAATTGGTTTGTGCCGGTTCAGGTTGAAAGCCTAGTAGAAAACCTCATTAAGGCCATTTAGAAGGCCGAACTAATGACGCTAGAGTTTATTATTCGGTCTATATCGGTTTGGTTCTGGCCATTATCAAGTTCAAGTCGATTTCAGGTTAACCCGGATCAGATAGGAACCGATAAGATATATCATACCTCAACCCGAAACATATCTAATAACAGTTCAATCCAGGTCGGTTTTGGGTTAATTCGGTCAGGCTCGATCTGGGCTATTGATTGGGTCCCAAAATTGACACCCCTAGCTCAGCTGTGTCGACTCTAAACATCCTCACCGAATCGAAAAAAACAGTAAGTCAAAGTAAGCTTATCTTCATGCTTTCGGAGCCCAATCTCAATCAATGTCTTTTGAATTGTAAATAAATACTTATGATCCAAGTTCAGTAATCTTAGATATCGCTTAGGAAAATTAGAGTTTTATTTGCATCCGAAGTGACTAGATTGTTAGTTGGCTCTGCAGCCATGAAGTATTGAATTCTCCCTTCCAACATGGAATTGGTGACTCAGAGATGATCTGTTCTTTAATTAATCTTGGTTTATTTTCAAAAGTTTTTTTCACGAAAGAGTATAATTGGCTTTTTACAATTTTTTTTAAAGTAACTTATCATATTACTATCAAAACTTCATATTTGTGGCATATTTCTTGAATGGACATGTAAATTGACAAAAAAACAACTTTCACTAAAAACACAAATGCATTATAGAAAGCAAAATAGTAAAATTTTAAATTATGAAGATGGGTGAGTCCAACTTAAACTAGGTAGCTAGGTTTTTAAACAGGCCCAAACCAAGCCATTATGCCATGAAGGTATTATAAACATCCGAATCCTCTCCAATACATACGAACGCTAGAAGGATGGCAGTGTCCATTGGATGACTGCCAAGTGAGAAGGCAGTATCCGACGGATAACAATACGTATTGATAGTTTTGTCATTATAATAAAACATACGAGAAAATGGGATTTTCAAAACTCAAACTTGCAGTTGCAATTTGAGAAAGGAAGATTTTCTTCGACTCTTGTATGCAAGTGGTTTTTTTTTTTTTTTTTTTTTTTTTTTTTTTTTTGGCTAAGGGTCAACAAAATTGCATTAGAGTAAAAGAAAAAAGAAAATACAAGTCAAGCTATGGTAATACTCCACCTTCGGCATTGCCATCAGCAGAACCCATGAAGATCAAACAAGTACATTAGGAACCATTAATAAACCGATATATGGGTCGCTCAGATGCATCCTAGACAACTTCCTTAGCTAAAAAGGCTGGACAAGTATCCCATGTCATACTTGGCAAATCTTCAACTCCTCTTTTTGCATGTGGTTGTCTTCACCTTTAGGTTGCAGTTGCGACTTCGATTCTTCTCTACAAAGGGTCGTATTCACCTTTAGATTGTAGTTGCGATTTGAGAAAATCAATTGACAATCCGTTCGTCTTCTTCGGTTTCTCTCCAAAACCAATGTCTCTAAACGTTGTCTTTGTGGAAGAGAGATCTAGTAATTTAGGGCTTTTTGGTTCTTAGATTTTATTTTTTTTTCCAGAAAACCCTAGTATAAGAAACTCTTATATCTTCTTCGATTCTTCCTCTGTAATGGTTCCGTTCCCAAAAGATATTGCAGTTATATAGCTTGTTTACAGGGTGATGAAAAATAGTGGTCTTGTTAATGCTGAAACAGGTCAAAAGTCTGATATATTGATTTGGAATGACAAATGTTTCTATTTGTGGTCATGTGGATGTATCTCTCCTCATCCTTGATGGTGGAACTTAGAGATGTCTTGTGCTTGTTTGATTAATATATAATAGTTTGTTCGAATGTCTACCTATTCAGTTTGGATTTGGAATAATAAATATGTTTCTATTTTGTGGTAATGTGGATCGATGTATCTCTCATTCTCTCCTCATCCTTGATGGTGGAACTTAGAGATGTCTTGTGCTTGCTTGATTAATATATAATAGTGTTACGGTTGGAAATCGCCTGCCGGTCTGCGATCCGAGCAACCTGCAATCACAGAGATGAGACAAGGGAGTTGGGCGACTAAGACCCGGGTACACTCCGATGCCTAAGTCAGATTCCCAATGTAAACACTCAAGAGATAGCAGGAAGCTATCTCCATTTTAAAGAGAGTGGGACGATGAAAGAATTTAAATGTACGAGAATGAAGAGTGGATGAGATAGTGAGATTGTTAGATTGAGAGACGAGATTGTGAATGAATTACCTTGAGGGATCGTCCTCTACTTATAGAGATTGGGAAGAGGCATGGAGGCACCAGGACTCAGGGAAGTAGATCGTCAATAGGACTGTCAAATATCGTTCTGAGGGGCACCCAAGTCATAGACTCCTAGCAGGAGTGGGAGACCGTAGCCAAGGAAGCTAAGTCAGTCAACAGGGAGAGTGACTCGTGTCACCCTATGAGTGGTCGTAGAGCCGTGATAGTCGACGTCGTATCACACTAGGAGAAGGACTCTCCTGCCATGACATAGTTGCTTTAGACTCTGACATCTGACCAGAAACGTGACCGAGTAGGTCTATACCTCCGACCGATATCGTGTCCTAAAAGGACTGTATCTCCGCCCAGGAGACGTATCCGGATAAAATTATGACTCCGACCAGACAAGGCCGAGCACCACTTTATCATGACTCCGACCAGACAAAGCCGAGCACCACTTTATCATGACTCCGACCAGACAACGCGGAGCACCACTTTATCATGCCTGGTCGGCCTAGATGATTTTGAATGTCACGTGTAAGATTTCCATTGGGTGATGTTTTTCCCCCATAACAAATAGTTTATTCGAATGTATACCTATTCAGTTTGAATTTGTATGCTGATCAATTTAAAGAAGAATTGATTGATGGTGCTTGTCTGATGTTAGTTAAGATTAGTGAATTTAGATTGAAGGAAACAAATGGAAGTTATTAAGGTTTGGAGATAATGGGGTTTTAAAACTAGTTCTGACCAATGATAGAATTGGTGATGAAAATCAGTTTTTTCTAACTGGATATAATGGTCGGCTGCAATGTCTTGCCAATGCTTTTTGGGGTCAAGAAACTAGCTTATAGGACAACAATAAAAAATAAATAATAAGGGCATAATCAGTGCATGAGGCTCCCTCCACTAGAGTACCTTGTTTTGATCAACCCCTTAAATAAATTCTCAACATGGATTCTCAAATAGAGGCTTTGTTGGGTGAGACATACAACCGATAAATGGTCTCTACAAATCGTCTCCTGTTGTTGTATTTTGGCCCTTCTAAGGGTCTTTTTCTTCTAATTTGGCAGATAAATTGGAAGTGGAAATGGGAACTTGTCCGTGGATTTTGCTTATTGGTTTTACATTGATTAACTCAACTTGCATTTTAAATAAAAATATATATGTTATAGTTTTAGTCATATACATCCAAAGTAAGAGATGACTCTTTTCTGTTTTGTTTAACTTGGTTTTATTTAAGTCAGATTCTTGCATTTTGTATGTACTCGAGTTGTTCTGATACATGTCTTGTGGAAATGCAAATACAGAAGTTAATGTAATTTTCTATAATTTTTTACAAAGTTCAGCAGAATTTTTATTCCTTCGCATCAGTGTTAGACGTGAGTGTTTTCGAGTTTCTTGGCCATAAATGTGTTTACAAGTTTGCCAAAAAGTCCCAAAAGAAATGGGAGATTACGACGTTGGGGAAGATGTTGGGGATGTGCCTATGATTGGAATGAAGTTTGTTACAGAGGAAGAAGCATATAATTTCTATAATGAATATAAGAGAAGTATGAGTTTTGATATTAAGAGAGATTACTGTAATTGGAGAAAGGAAGCAGATAAGAGTAAGAAATCTTAACTTCAAGAATGTTTGCATGCAACAAAGGTGGGTTGAAGAAAGCCAATAAACGGGATATTCATACCGTTTTGCATTGAGCAGAGGCAAGGGCTAGATGTCCTGCAAGAATGGAGATTCTATAGATAATGAAGAACGATACGAATGTTAAGATTTTAATGAAGATCATAATCATCTTCTCCACCTACTGGTTACTTTGTATTATATGCGTTCATAATGGAAGGTGTCAAA
The DNA here is from genome assembly GCA_028583415.1 of Protea cynaroides. Taxonomy (NCBI): domain Eukaryota; kingdom Viridiplantae; phylum Streptophyta; class Magnoliopsida; order Proteales; family Proteaceae; genus Protea; species Protea cynaroides. Next base: position 70,796,352 of record CM053265.1, on the reverse strand, counting down.
TATAGAAGCCTACCAGATTGATTTGGCGGATGATTCAGGAATCCGACCAAAAGCCACCTGTGAGTATATGGGTAAACAAGAAAGTGGGGGACATAATATAGTAAAATATGAATTTTAGGATAAGTTTAAGACTATCACATTATAATTCAACATGTATCGAATATATTCAAGTTTATCAAATGCACAAACATATAATATAAATTACTTACAGAATTGAAGAATTATGAACAAAAATAAGATGGCGTTGAGTCATGCCACTAGTCACTTTCCTTAAAATTAAATTGACCCCTTATGTGCAAAGAGTTCCCGTGAAATAATCCCCAAGATAAAACAGCTCCGGTAATTTGAAGCATCTTCCACTTAGGTTACATTCCAAAAAGTGATCTTCGTCAGGATACCAATGGCTACAATTAACACTCAAGAAAAAGCAGAACTTTTCTTGCATTTAAAACAGAGTAAGGTTGAAGGGAGAGAGAAAGAGAGAGTTCTATATGAACTTGAATATGTATGTGTAACCTTATACCTTGTGACTATCCTCTTATTTATAGAGGATGAAATGCCTATCCAATGGGTACAAAGGAGAGGTGCATCCATCTGATGGATTATGATGAGTGGGTACATCCTTTAAATGGATGATCTAGATTTGATCTCTCAATGATCATATAAGTCAACGGTTGAGATCACACCCTTTGAATCCATATAGGTGCAAAACCATGTATAGGTACCTATTCAAGTATACATATTTCTACATATTTAAATACATAGAGTCATACCTTTAGCAAAAAATATAAGTCAATGGATCCACACCCGCATCCGCACCCACACCCGCATCCGCACCCACACCCACATCCGCACCTTATAAGTCTCCTCAATCTTGTTTCCCTTAGCAATGTGGGACTAAAAGAGTCCTACAAGCTAAACCAATCAAAAAAACAAATTGTGAGAATTTTCAAAAACTAAAAACCCGAAAGAGAAAATTTCAAAACTTTTTATTTGTGTTTTGAAAAAACCAACACATAACCTTGGATACACTCGGGCAGATGTCATAAATTATCTTTGGACAAAGCGTCAATATGATTTAGCATACGGTGAAGCCGGTAATGTATTGAAATATTTTGAGCATCAAACTTCTAACAACCCTTCTTTTATTTATTACATACAACTAGATTCTGAGGAACAGATAACAAATATTTTTTAGGCTGATCATAGCATGATGATAGATTACGCATTCTTTGGTGATGTAATGACATTTGATAGTACATTTGGCACCAACAAAGAAAATAGGTCATTCGGCGTATTTTCAAGATTCCATCATTAAAGAGGATGTATAATTTTTAAGACTGCATTACTATATGATGAGACAATCAAATCATTCAAATAGTTGTTTGAAAAATTCTTTCTAGCACAGAAACTTCTCTTTTGAGAAGACTACTTAAAAATTACTTCAAGGCCATTAATTTCCACGCCCACAAAACACATGTTAGCACAATCTTTTATGTACCAACACAGCCCTCTGCCTTTCTTTACTTTCTTTTCATATCGAAAAAAGTTTTCTCACTAAAGCTAAAAGGTGCATAAGCGAAAGGGAGCTTGAGTGCATGTTTTTAAAGATCAAATAAAGACTACTCAAGTCAAAGAGATGATGAATGAGGATCCAAAGCTTCAACTCTCACAATTGATTTGGCTCAAAGTTCAAGGTATCCCTATTCAACATGATATCAACTTATGCCAAATTCAATAAGTACGATATCACTTTAGAGGGCCTTTAGCAACATCCACGGTAGAGATATGATAATAGATATAGCATATCTCACATTTCTTCAAAAGCTCAGTAATTATATATCTATGGAAGGAATTTATTCTATATATACCCACATTGAATGTCAACAAATGTCACATGACAAACTGATCGGATGGGTGTCAAATCTTTTAGATAGATAGATACGTTACGATGAGTGCACAGTAATGATATCGGCCATTATTGGTTAGGTATCAGCCATATACTGATGTGGCATACATTTTTTGTATCGGTCAGGTATAAGTCGATATTGGTCCATATCGACCAATATCGACCCTTATCGGCCAGGAATCAATTTATTGTTGGTTTCATATCGGATCCAACGGCTTTATAATTGTCAAAGATGGTGCATTGCTAATGTATTTTGTGTCACCAAGCTAAGTTGGCTTGGTTTGGATCCCCATTATGTTTTCGCCCATCTGAATCTTTACAATATTCTTCTGCTGAGTGGGTTAAGTCTGGTTTGAGGTTCCTGTTTCTCTAGGACAGATTGTAGAAAGCTGGCTCAATTTAACACTTTATGATGCAGGATTTAGCAGCCATCTTCATTGACATCCATTCTTTCATCAACAATCCCTCTATGGAAACTTCTTTTTGGATTCCATCTATCCAAGGGTATGCAAAGGTGAATTCTGAAGGTGTCTTTATTAAAAGTGTCTCTCCTCATTTTGGGCAGGTCTTGCTTTAAAAGATAGTCCCAGAACCAACCTATTTGCTGAATGTGTGGCCATGAAATTGGGGCTTCAATTAACTCTGGAGTTAGGTATCACAACAAAATGGTGGAATCTGATTGTGTAGACCTCGTTCTATGCATCAAAAGATTTTCTTATCCTCCATGAGAAATTTTACCTGCTATCCATGACACATGGTGTTTGCTCTTAGGTACCATGAGGGGGTGTTTGGCCCAATGAGCCTGACATGACTTGAACTAGAGTTTTTAGCCCATGAGATAGACCTGGTCTGATATTTTTAGGTCCAAGGTAGGGCCTGATTGGGCCTGGGCTTAGGGCTCTATATATATAAATATTAAGAATATATATAATTATATAATATACAATGGCAAAATTGACCCTGATTGACCCTACAATGGCAAAATTGACCCTGATTGACCCTATCTCAAATTGACCCTGATTGACCCTAAAATACTCTGGGCTGGGTTGAGATAGGGTCAATCTATTTTGCCCAATCCAGCCTGGTTAGACCCCTTGGTACTATCATCCATATTCTTAAAAGCTAAAAGGGTAGCATAGTTGGCAAGAGACAATGCCTAAGAAAATAGAGATCTTGAGTTCAACTCTTTTTAACCCTTGGGTCTCTCGTTTGAAGCTCGTGGTTCTCATAGGCACTAGTCTTTTCTAATTTTTTGGATCGGGGTTTCACATGGACACCATGTCACCCGATTGTGCTCAATAAATTATCATTACAGAAAATGTAATTTTTATTAAAATTCAATTGAACATTTGACAAATTTTTATTAAAATGCATTTTAGCGTAGCCTTTTCTTACTTTGTATCCGATATTTCAAGTTCTCTCACTAAAGCTAAAGGTGCAAAACAGGTAAAGGCTGAAGAAAGTATATTTTGAAAGATCAAATGGGGACTATTCAACATAGGAGATGATTATTGAGAATCCAAACTTCAATTTTCACAAGTGGTCTAGCACTCTACATTTTAGGGGACTTTTAGCATGACACCCAAAGTAGAAATATCATGATAGATACTGTGTTGCTGTTGAAAATCCAAACCAATCTCTTGAGAGTGTAGACCTGCGAATCAGACAAGATGAAGGATCGAGAGACAGAGAGAGAGAGAAAGTTGAACAGTAATACTGAAGAATAAATGTCTTTACTTTTTGTAGGTAAGGACCAAAGTGCCCTCTACTCGAATTCTAACACATCGCCTGTCACGTGTCAAACACCCATCGTTGTTCTAAGTAGGATTAGAATTGTTCTTTAAACCTTAGACTCAGCTTTACTTGCATTAAAATAGGTTATTTGCATTGTTACGATTCTGTTCTAATCCGAATCGATTAGAATCAGTGAGCCGAGTCATCAAAAATTTATGCTTAAAAGTCCAAAGAATTCCAATTACATATATGTTGATAGCAAGCACAATTCCATCTCTATTGCCATGAAGTTTGTTAATTAAATTGAACATGTACTAAATACGTTCTCCTCATAAAAACTACTGTACATGTTTATATTTTACTTCTAAAGCATTTTTAATAATTATGATCAAAAGTCAAAACATAAACTAATGGGTTATCTTGTTAGGACTGATGCTTAAAAGGCTTTTAATTTGGCGACTTTTATTTGTTGATATCTGCGGCATATCCGTAATGATCTTGTTTTGTACTCACATAATTGGACTCCAGTGAGGTTATACATAAAGCTGAGGCAGCCTATCTGGAATTTGTGTCAGTTGAGTCTCCTCCTTCAATAGCTAATTAAATGGGTCCCCCTCCACGCAGAGTTCTTAAAATCAACACCGATGCCAGTCTTTCTCCAGATTTCAGTGGGATAGATTTCCTATTCTGAAATCCGAATGGCCATGTGCTAAGAGTTGTCTCTTCCCCAATGTAGTTTGCCTCAGTGACACTCGGCAAAGCTCTTGTAGTTAGGGTGTCAATCCAATCGCCCTTGGACTATGGGCTCATTGATATTCAAATTGAGACTGACTATAAGAATGTGGTTGAGATTTTTACTTTACAGAAATCCAATTATAAATTTCCCATCCAACCTACTACTCAAGATTACTTATGTTGGCAGGTGTTTTTAATTCATGTTTATTTTCTTTTATTCCAAGGGGAGCTAATAATGCCGCTCATACCCTTTCTAGGAATGCCTCAACCACTTCGGGATTGGTTGAATGACCCGTTTTCATTCCTTGGTTTCATGAAGTTGTTGTAAGTGAGGTCTTGGCTAGTTCCCGATTTACTGTTCAATAGACTTTTCTTTCACCAAAAAAAAAGGTTATCTTGCTACTGTGCTGCCATTTTCAGATCTCTAGAAAAATTCTATATTTGTCTTCTCTCCTTTCTTTGGCATTCTTCTCCTCTTACTACAAAAAGGAAATTCTTTCTGGTGTCATTCTACTTCTGCTTGCCTTGTGTTCGGACTATTGATTCCAAAAAAATCTTTCTCTATAATTTCCCACATTTCTACATTACAAAATAAAAAAAATAAAGTAAGTTTCACTCCGATCCACCTGATTCACCAGGTTTTGAAGAGGGTAAATTGAGTCATTAAACTAGTTTAATTCTGAACTGTCTAAGAGGATTAACTAAAATTCATGCAAGAAATCAAAGATTAGCCGTTGAACAAAATAAAATGCACATATGAACTAAATAAGGTAAATAAAAAGGTAAGACGTTGAGATTATGGAATGCAATAATTCTACACATTTAGTTTTCTCCAAAATCTCAATAATTGCCGGCATATCGGAACAGATTTTTCCATTTGAAAAAATATTATTTTGTTTCTTTTCCACAAATAGATGAGAATTAGATGAGACTTAAATAGATGGACACAGCAAAAAAACAATGTGCGAGTAACTCGTCACATCATAAGCATTGTGACTACTGAAGTGATACAAAAAAACATGAAAAATGGGTATTCTCTTAACACATAAACAACGGTTGTTTATATTTATCATGGATTGAGTATGTGTGCAATATATGGGCTAACTAATCATATTTTGGGGCTTAATTAACTGGTCTTTTGGCATTTGGACTGATTAATAACAATTTAAGTGAGATCATTTAAGAACTAGAATGGCAATATTAATTGGGAAATTTATTCGTACCTCCTTTTCACTTTGTGATAATCCAAATAATTTCCTAATTTTTTAAACATTTACAACCATTCTCTTTCCGCAGATAGTGTTAAATATAAAAATAAATAGACAAATATATCTCTTAGGCTATGTTTGGTTACAAGGGGAATTGAAGGGAAGGGAAGGGAAGTGATATTTTTAAACTTAAAAAGAAAATTTTTAAATACAACATAATTGTATAAATTACCAAAATTTCTTAACATATTTAATAATAATACTTATAAGATGTAAAATTTATTTTACTTTTTCAAATGAGAGGGATTTGCATGCAAAGTGAAACGTAAGTTAATAATTACATGTGGAATAATTTGGAATTAGTTACATAGTAATGTGATAGTATATTCTTTTATCATTACAAAAGTTTTCATTTAAAGTTTAAAATTTTCACCTCTCACCCTTCGATTTCCCTTGCAACCAAACAAAGCCTTAGTGGTTTAAAAACAATAAGTCCACTTCCCTCTTGAAATGACAATTTTAATATTCTTGGTTTCACTTAAATTTGAACTCCTCTTTTCTATTCCAATTAATTCTATGCGAGCTCCATCCCCAGCATCTATGACCTCCGGCGAGCTTCCTCTCTACCAAGCATCACCTCCACTTCTGGCACGCTTCAACTCTGCCACACTCTTCAACCAATCATTCGATCTGAGACTCTAATCTATAGATGAGAAAAGAGAGGAAACCAGAAGAGAGAATACTGTGAGAAAATGCACGGTTTTCGTTATTCTATGGGGAGGTTCAATGGGAGTAAGAATATGAATGGAATTATATATGGGCTATTGGTTTGTGTATATTTGTAATACGTGAACTTGTTTTGAGTAATATTGTTATTTGCAAATATGGTTATGAAATTTTGATATAAATACAGAATGAAAAAATTTCACCCACCTCCCTAGTTGTTTGGCTTAATAGGATGCAATCATCTTTCTTTATGAAATATGCTTCTTCCTAGGACAGGGCCATTAATAAATGACATATCACCATCTTCGGTTATGTTTGGTATCATTTTTGTTTTTGTTTTTTATCTATTTAACAAAAATTATTTTCAAAATAATTTTTGTTCAAAAATAAAATGTTGTTTGGTAGCTATAATAAAAATAGATGGTAGAATGAAAAACAGATTTGGCATACTATGTCTAAAAATGATTTTAAAAGTTTTCCTCTTCCTCTGTCATGGAGCGTCTATTCCTCTTCCTCTGTCAAGGGATTATGGAAAGAAATCAAACCAGGAACCATCTTTGGAAAAACGATGTCGCCTCCGTTGGAATGATTGTCGTCGTTGCCGTCATAGCCGTCTCTAGGACGAAGTTGCAAGTCTGCGTCTCTGTGCTTTACTTCCGTTCGTCAACGAGAAGAGTGCTTGAGGGTTTGATTTGAGGTGGTTTTATAAAAAGAAAGTAAATTACTTTTTTAACCCTTTATTTTAACACATGTTTTAAGTGTTTTGCACAAAACACAAAAAAAATAATTTTTGACCAAAAATCAAAAAGAGATTGAGATCTCTTTTTGAATTTTGACTTGTTTTTATTTTTGTTTTTCATAAATAGCATTCATAAATTATGTCAAACCCCTTCAAAACTATAAATTTGAACAAAAATCAAAAACAAAAATGATACCAAACACAGCTTTAAATTATTTAATGACAAGACTATCCTTTAAAAATGATAAACCCAATTTACTAATATACCCATCTTATATTCATTATCTCGCGCAATGTATCCCCCTTTCTGCTCTGCCAATTTCTTCACAGAAGAGCTCATACTGTTTTACATAGTAATCCAGGTTCACACCAACATACAATAGGATTGCTTTTAATTGTGAGAAAGGTCCTTTGGATATTAATAACATCAAGAATAGTGATCGTGTAGAACAAGATCAACACCAAGCACAGCATGCAAATTGCAATATCAACCTTTCCTTCTTGGGAAAACCGTACAATTAAGAGAGAGTTCAACCATGGAAATGGATACAACTAAAATCCAAGTAAAAAAAAGTAGCTCAGAATTAATCTTTTCCTGAGCATTGAGATTAATCTTCAAAGTCTGAATAGGCAATGCTGGATCTAAATCGTCTCATCCCGTGGAGGGCGGGGCGACCCCTCTGGATGGCGCCATGTGGAGGTCGGATGAATCCGACCCTTCCGTTCAGCCGATAAGCCGGCGACAAGGAGTGTACTGCTAGTGTAAAGAATGAATAAAAATATACAATAACATCTCGTGTCCAAACAATTGAAATAGAATTGAGAACAACAAATATGAAAGATGAGGAGTTGCAAGTCTCAGTCCAAAAATATAGTTGCGGGTCTAAGTGGAAGGTGGTGGGGAAATGGAGCTGACGGTCCGGCGGGAAGATGCAAGTCGGAGTCGAAGAGCTATGGTGAGAGTTGCGAGCCCCTTTCACTTCCGGTTCTTCGGCGAAATGAGGAAGGGAGGTGAGAGATTTGCATCTCTTTTTTGTATTGGGAAAGAGTATCACTTCACTCGTTTCGTTAAGGGTACTTTGGCCATTATATCATTGAGGTTCAGATTAATTAAATCATTGTTTAATGGAACCAAATCAAAGAAAATGAGAAGAGACAAATTCGTGAAACCAAATTCGAAACTCATTTTGCCGCTAATACGGTGTTATGTCTTCAATTTATCTTAAGTTGACTCCCATTGACTAAAAACCATTAGATGAAAGGACACCCCAAGGTTTCAATGCAACCCCATTCAATAGGTTCGGCTGCTCTGGTTGTTACCAGGTAATGAACTTTTTGTAAACTTGATTCTTTGGTGCGATTTCTATTTTGAATTCGTTATGTGATTTCAATTTCATTTTTTTCGTCTGATTGGATTTCTACACTCAATTTCATTGAAATGGAAAAAGACTTCTCAAAATAACTGAGTTCCTCTTTCACAATTTCACTCATGAAAGAATTTCACCATGTAATGAAATATATTGTGGGAGCAATAATGTAATTTTAGCCGTTAAATAAAGGTAGGAGTTCAAGTTCGGCCCTATTTGCCCAAGTCCACCCGAAGTCCAAAACAAGGCCTAGGTTGACATACCCTGGCCCTGAGGGAGGGTCACTGGGTCAGGGTTGGGAATTTCTTGCCCTGAGTCAGAGTCAGGCCGGGCCGGGCCAGGGTTGAGGCCTTGGAATGAACCTGTGTGGTCTTCTTCTACATCCTTTTCTTTCTATTTTTCTTCTTCTCCCCCTCTTGACCCTCCCCCTCCCCATGATTAGGGTCAATTAAGATCATATCAAGGCAATCCCGCCTAACCTAAGTGCAGGTTCCTCATGATTAGGGTCAATTAAGATCATATCAAGGCAATCCCGCCTAACCTAAGTGTAGGTTGGGATTGAATTTTTTAAGCCCTGAATCAGTATCAGGTCAAGCTGTTTGGCTAAATGGGGGTTGAACTAGGGTTTTAAAAAACTCTAATTCAACCGGGCTTTTTACAACTCTAGATTGAAGATTTCTCACACAACTAGTAAAGGCAAAATCACGAATCCTTTTTCTATATTTTTCTTCCTCTTCTTTTCTTCTATCTACAAATCACCTCCATAGTTTTTCTCATTTTTTATATTTTTGGCAAATATTTTCCTCTATATATATATATATATATATATATATATATGAGAAAATATTAATAAGGTCTGTTATTTTTCCAAACATAACAAGAGATCAATTACCCTTTTAAACTACAAGTAAAGATACAATCGAAATTAAATATATAAGGATAATTTTGTGAAATCAAATATTATTACTAGAAATAAGTTGAAAATAAATTATAAATTAAATTTCAACTCAATTACAGGTTAATTTTTTGTCTTGGGTTGGAACAAATTACTATAATTCGTCCCCGCCTACAGATCAATCGATATTTTTCACAAATTTTACGAACAAAAACCCTTATTTTCATATTTGACCCTCTTTACCTTAATTTGGAATATACTCCTTGGAAGAAAAGAAGTTTTTTGAAATTCTTAACTTCGAATAAAATAAAAGCATGTTGAAAAAGCACATAATCATTAGAATCTTTGTTACAGAGTCTATAAATTATACGTCCTCTGTCCTCTGGTTGAATTATACCGACCTACTTCGATTTTGATCCTATTCCCCTGGAGTATCCGAAGAAGTTCTCCATTTTCACTCGACAACAATTCCGGAAAAAATCTGACTCGGAGGGAGTACGCGCGCTAGCGGCGGGGTTCGATAAAGTTAAGGCGCGCTAGCGATTGTAATCGTGCGGAACCCATCGTTTCTCCCTCTCTTTCTATCATTGAGGCCTTGCAACTGTGCAGGAGAAATCCTCCGCCCTTCGCCATTTACCTCTGCTTGTCACTGATCTCTCTTGCCGGAACATTTCGACACCTTGCAACAATGCAACACTGGGAGAAATGGGTTTTTTGCTTCTATTCTAGGTCAGGCTCCTCTGTATTATACAGGGTTGCCATCGTTCTTCTCTGCAGAAAATATCCTCCCATTGCCATTTACCTCTGATTTTCACTGTCTCTCTTGCCGGAGCGTTGTCGGAACTGAAGAATTTTCACCGAGCTCTCCAGTCGAGCATTGTCGGATTAATGCTCTGGCAGAAAAATCCAGAGCCACTTTATATTGATGATCTAGAGAATACGCTCGATGAAACCATGATGCTTTTATTCAATGCGGAGATTGGGGACGGCAGCATTGACGAGGTATGTCTATTTTTAATTACAATAGTTTGAAACTCAGGTTGGTGTTGGCTTTGATTACGGGGAGAAAAAATGTTTGCTTTCTATGTCCACTTCCTGTAGGCACATTATTAGGATCAACTTCACCCTCTCGTAAACAAAAATGCTGAACCCTGGTGTTCAGAAACCCAAATGGACCGTAGGAGTAGCTTCTATATATTATACTGGTTTTATGATTGTGGCAGACAACATAACATTCTCATCGAGCATGCTCAACCATCTGGAGTTTGGATTTTAGTTTCTCACTTTCTCGAATTGTCTATTGAATGGGGAATATTTATGTTTAAGTGGTTTGTCTGAAATTTTAATCTGTGAAACTCAATTTTGATTTTACCCTACATTCTTTAAGGCCCTTTGCATTGCTGACTGATCTCTACCAAATAAATTGCTATCCAATGGTATGAGATCTTAATAAGGCTCTACTTGTTGTCCTTCCCGATAACTGATAAAATTGCTTTGGGTTGTTTTTCTCCCCCCCCCCCCCCCAAAAAAAAAAAAAAAAAAAAAAAAGAGGGAGGGAAAGAACGACAGCATTTTTATCTGCTCTGCAGCTTGTGATTGTAACCAAATGTCGTTAGGGAAAAAATTGAAACTTTCCAAGTGGGTAGCTTGTTCTACTGGCTAAAAAGACATTCAAGGGGCTTCTTGCATCCAAACTTCTATGGCCATCATTATTGTAGTATGAAGAAACAGATATCTCTCTCTTTTTCTGTATAGGAAAAATATGGGTATTTTGTTGGATGCTTGACATCGGTGATATGTATTATAGTTTGCTTCAGTAAAACTTTCCCAAAGTTTTGTTTGATCCTTGGTCATGTTTGGCTGCTTCAGGGGTTTCTTGTGTCTTAGTGTGCTTAATGAGTCATTTCTCTCTTATAAAAATCACAGGTCATTGTTCAGCTTATTGTGCCCTTTATTATTGGAAATCTAAGAACCTTGATTAATTAAAGGTTTATGTTCCTTAGATTCTTTTCGCATTCCAAGATACTCCAAAGAATTTCAAGCCTTCATGTAGTGCTTTCTTGTAAACCTTTTGTTTGTGGATGAAAACCTGATTTTGTTTATGTTTTTGAAGAATATTTAGAATCTTGCACAAATAACATTTGAAGCTTACTTAGAATGTTGCACAAATAACACTTGAAGCTTACTTATTCTTTTACTTCTCTGAGTAGGTAGCAGAACAGTTGATGATTATGCATGAGGACCGTCTGCAAGGCAATTATGAGTCAGTTGAGAAATTGAGGAAATCCAGCTTAGGGACAGAAGTTGTTTCTCAAAGCAGACAGGTAAGTTATGGCCCTTAGATGGTTTTATGCCACAATTATTTATCTAGATCTGTTTGCAGAAAATCTTTGTTCTGGATGAATGAAATGTCTCTGCTATTTCATTCATGAGGTTGAAAGTGTATTCTCTGAACTTTGATGAAGGGGAAGGAAATTAATTTGTAAAATATGCTTAATTTTGGAGTTTTCTTGGTCCACCTTTGATTGGGTGTGTATCATAAAAAAAAATTTCATTAATTTGATAATTATTTTATCTTTTGATAACCTTGTCCCGTGAACTGTTCTGTGAGTTCTATGAATGTTTGCTGAAGTTTTTTTCTCAGAACTGTCTCATGATTTTGAGATAGATTTCAGTTGTTTGAAATAGACCAGTTCCATGTTTCATATTTCTTATTGTTTAACTTTTCTAGATCTGTAAAAGTTCATCCATAAACGTTCCTTGTATGTTTTCTCTTGCAAACCATGATATGGTTTAGCAATAATATCAATATAAGAGCTGATAACCTAATGGCAAAAAAAGAATTGAACTTTCAACTAGTACTGTTTCTTCTTTGCCTGGAGATTGAGTTGGACAAGAGATGTTTATGCAGCCTCTGTATCCTTTACTTGCATTGATGTTTTCCCTACAATTTCTCATTCGGATGTATCTAGTTATGCTTCATGTCCCTGACTTAATGCAATTTTTCGTGTATATAAGAGCATTTTGTAATCAACTTCATGTCCCAGTTGGAATGTATATATGTTCTAGTTGTTCCAACTGTAGCAAGATGACAAGAGAACGAAGGAAAGAGGGAGGGTTTTGTGGTGGAACTTTGTGATTGCACCAGAGAGAGAGAGAGAGAGATAGAGAGATCTGAGGTGGATGCTATGTTTTTTTTTTTGGGTGAATAAATAATTGTATTGACAACATCCCGAAAAAGGGCAAATAAAACTGGGAAACCTGAAGAAGGAGCTAGATTCCTTACGTACAAGCAAAGGACCTAGCAAGAGGAACCAAAACCCACCTCAGGCGGCAGTAAAATTCCAGGAAGATAAAATGAATCTACTTTTTGCACTATCTAGAGAGGGGGAGGGATAAAAGGGCATGAAACCCTTCACGTCGAAGGTAATAGTATCCCAAATCTGAGCATATGATCTAGCTTTAGAATTCCATCTTCTTAGATTTCTCTCAAACTTCTAAGGTGGATGCCATGTTACTGCATTGATGCAAAGGGACATGATAATAATATACGATCAATGGATTCGGAAGCCACGTCACAGTGTCTACATGATTGGTCCACTTGAATACGATGTTTGTACAATTTCTCTCCTAAAGCAATTCCTTGTGCACAAACTCTCCTAAGGATTTGATTTTTGAGTAATTGTTGTGGCTGGATTTCGCCTAGTGCACAAGATGTTGCCACGTATCTGCAGACCATGAACACACAATGAGGTGGGTGGGTTTTACCCCATGGTCACTCCGATGCATAAGTCAGTATCTTCCAGGACAAGCAGAATGGAACTAGGGAATAAGACACCCGAGTTCCTTAGAGAAGAAGGGACTAAGGTACGGGATTTTCTTTCAACCCCTTCCCTCTCAATTCACCATGATCATTAGACTACTGGGCAAGTATAACTTGCAGGTGAGGAAACACTCACAAGGGAAAGGGAAAACCAGAGAAAGAGTAACTCTAGAGAGAATTTTTCAGAGTGAGTGTACATTGAGAATGTAAAAACTTGGATCCCTTGCAACTGGTGCCCTCTCCCCATATATAGAACAATGGTGAAACTTGTCGAGCAAGCTTCTTCCTCACCTACCGCTATATCCATCAGTCAGACCATAGAGTATAGTAGGGCAAGAGGTCTATGACCCCTTGGGGCGGCACAAACCTGTCCAATCTGTACTTTTCGACCTCTTGTCAGTCCACATCATCCCCTTTCTCATCACTAGTAACCGTCATCACCCATGATTCAAGCGGATTCGACCCCCTTGGTTTCTCCACTGGCCTTCAAAGTAGGCAGGGGGCGGGCTGAGTCAACACGTCTAGCATTTATTATCCTTGTCGGCATTGATGAGCATTGATGGCAGAGCATTTAAGGCCCACCTACCACCATCCCATCTGTCTCCTGGTCAAACAACCTCTTTCGAAATATATTTAGGAGGGAATTCTCAATCTCCATAGAGATTTGGTCATTCTCTAGTTGGGTGACACGTGCTTGGTCCTCATTGGGTTATTCCAAGATTCTCTTTGCTCGGCCCAGATTGAATCTATCACATTTTCCTATAACAGTAAGTTTGACAATGCCAGATTTATTTCCATATCTGAATTGGAATGGATTTTCATTAGTGATGATGAGATGTCCATGTAAGCAGATAACATTCTAGGCTGCTGCTATAAGCAATATGAGTATTTATCTGCATTATTACGTTTGGGATAGCGGACATAATGTTATTCTTCTAACTAACTGCATATTATATTTAAATTGAAAAACTGTGGTCCCATTTGATAGTATTAAGTTTGATCATTTAGAAATAATTTTCTTTGTTCAATTTGTATATATTTAAAAAAAAAAAAAAAAAACCTCGACCTTTCGGCTGGATTTTATTGGTTTGCTTTTTTTATACTTTCTTTTTACTTTCTGATGATAAACCAATGGTTATGTTAAGCTGGTTTTGGGCTATATTAAAACCAGATAAATGAAAAAAATGCAAAACCAGGATCTACATGGTCACCCATATTTGTCGTTTCTCTATTGGAGTTTGGATCGCCTACATGTACATGTAGTCTTCATGGGATTCTATCACCATTGATGTGGTGTGGGATCCACCTCTAGCATGTAGGACCCATTGGATATGGACATTGATGGAATCGTAAAGAGGATACAAGTACATGTAGGTGAACTATTCTCAATTGGAAATAATTAGTTAATCTGAGTGGATGGTCAAACCCCAAAAACAAAAGTCGATTTCAATGCTTTACTGTGTCAAGTAGAGATCTATCCGGATAATTGAAACCAGAAACCAGAATTGATGCTAAGAGAAACCAAGGGACTGACTGTAAACATAGCAGTTGTAAGTTTATAAATTGTAAATTACTGAATACCCACTGTTCTAAGCTCTTATAAATACCCATGTAATGCCTCTCAATATCAAACCAACGAAGCTTACAATAGCAAGTAAATCCTTAAGAGTATAGAGAATTAAAGGATTTCAATTTTTTAGTAACAGAAAAAGAGATAAAGATGTCTAGCACTGCTGGCAAGGTGATTCGTTGCAGAGGTATAACAGATCAAACTTTCTCACTGCTAGTATTGACCTTCTGTGTCTTTGTATTGATGGGTTTCAGTTACCTGTAGTTATTAGTCATTCCTTGTAATGGATTATTATTAATCCCCTTTTTTCTGCTGGGTTTTAGAGGGATTGATTACATTCTTAACAATTTATTTTTAACAGAGATCTGTTTTTCTGGTTGATTGATTATGCATTGTGTTTGCAGCTGCGGTGGCATGGGAAGCAGGGAAGCCGTTGTCCATCGAAGAAGTGGAGGTTGCACCACCTCAAGCAATGGAAGTTCTTCTGAAGATCCTCTATACCCGCCACACTGATTTCTACTTTTGGGAGGCATATGAAAATTATATTGTAAGCATGTGAAAATTATATTGTACAAGTAGTAATAGATCAGTCCACATCTGTACTTTATAGTGAGATTTAATTTTAGTTCAAAGAAAATAGTCATAGAGATTAAGATGTAATGAAATTGTACATGTAATATATATGTGAGTCTTTAGCTCAAATAGGTACAGCACTTGGGGATTTCTAAGATATGATGGTTCGAATCCATCAAGATTCATTGATTTTATTATGCTCTAAATTCTTATGGCATGAATCCAAATAATAATTACAAAGGCAACAAACGGATAGTTACTAGCCTTGCGGCCGTGGATGCATGGCTTTGTGGGCGTGCTTGCCTGGTCTTGAGCCCGTGGCTGTCTGGCCTTGCGGTTACATGCTGCATGCTTTTTGTAGGCGTGCCGGCATGAGCCTTGCTGGTGTGTCTCTATGATTAGATCAAAACATGAAGGATTCTCTTCTCTTTTCATTTATGGGGAATTCCACCCTGAATGAGGCTATAGAATTCTTCTAAGTAAAACCCATTGTTTGATCATGTTTGCAATGTATTCTGAATAACTTTATTTCTTTAGGACAAGTTTTCGCAAGTATGAACTGGTTGATTTCGTATATGTAGGTTGCAAGAGTATATTATCTGTGATAGTTTCTGGAGATGGAGGTTAGGTACATGCCGAAGGCTAAAAATTTTGGTTGCATGTAAAGCTAAGAATCTGATCTGAAGGGCAGTGGTCAGAGTGACACAACTGCTACTTAGTTTACATTGATGGTTTAAGTATCAATTGTAATGGTTGTATCCTATATGGCACCATGTGGATTCTATGTTGCATGAGAACAAAATGAAAATATAAGAGAAGATCCATATCCAAATCCAAATCCGACATAGCACCTATGGATACATTAGACCGAATTGTATCCATTAGGGGGAAGACAGTTGAAGGAGAGATATAAATAAATAATTGAAAAATAGTTTGAATTTTCCACCCCTACTTTGGGTCCTCAATGCCAAAGGATCCCGTATACAAAGAGCAACGAATGAAAGAGAACAAAAAAAAAAAAAAAAAAAAAAAGTATACTGTACCAAACAATGCAATTGAGAATGAGGAGAACCAAAAAATATATATATAATGTATAGATGAGAATATTTGAAAATCATTTTTGCTTCATTGTAATTCCAGTCAAACTAATCTTTCACAAAATCGATTAAAATATCTTTTACTTTATCATCGGAATGTCCCAATTGATTATAGTCACCACATCTTTTAACAATATAACCTAAAGTTAACAAATCAGGTGGAACAACAGTAATTTAGATCAAAATATCTGTCAATTGTTCTATCTACAAGGATATCTCTACTTTAATAGCTTGACCACTATAAGGGATATAGTTCAATAAATTTTTTTTTTTTTTTAAGGATTATCAATTTTTTTTAAGATTGATCAACTTGCGGCTGTAGCTGCTAGTCTTTTGCCGACATGGTTGCATGTATAATTCTTTTTTATTTTTCTTTTTTATTTTATTTATTAATTTAGTTTTTGCAAATTTTTCTTGTGAAATTGATGTTAGGAAAGGTTTATTTATTTAAAATCCATGTCAGTTGATACCATCGCTCATCAACAAAAGCAATTTTATATTAATTTGTAATAAGGGATTAATAGAAGATATACCACATGTCTATCATACTTATGAACATGGTGCTAAATCCATGTATCGGACACGATATCAGCCACGTCCAAAATCAATTCGATCTGGATGGAATTGGTGTACAAATCCAATGAGAAATCAACACGTGTCTGATCCTATGCAACATGGTCATGCAATCGTGGCCGCAAGGCCCTGCAACCATAGGCCACAACCGCATGGCCATGCAATCACGAGCTTATCCCATTGTCAAGTGGGACATACCATTGATACTCTATTTCGTAGTAACACTATGTTGATTATAGCACAAAAAAATAAAAATGGTCATCCTAATCAAAACATGTGATTGGTTATTAGTCAATCTTATCTTCTATGGTCAACATGTAGTCAAACTTATAGAAATTAGATCAATTAATATAATTTTGATTCAATTTGTCTTCTCTAGGTTATATAGTTAATAAATGTGATATTATAATCAAGGGAAAAAGACAGTTACCTCCCCTGTAACTTACCTTATTGACTGTTGACCCCCAAAGGTTTCAAAAAAGACAAATGACCCCAATTTTTAACGATGTTAAAGTTATATTTTTTATGGACAACTCTACCCCTGAACATTTTATCCCAACTAAAATTAAAAAATATAAAAAGAAGATAGGAACTGATGAACAGGAACCACAGGATACCAAACTATGAATATGAACCAGATCTGAAACAAATGGGCATTTAAAAAAAAAAAAAAAAAAAAAAAACTTCCTTCCATTTTCGTGAGAGCATCGTATCTACATCTCCTCTGCTATATCCGGAGGAGCTCCCACCCTTCTTTTCCACCACCGTTGGTTGGAGCTGTCGTTGCTTCTGACACCGATTCCTGCTGATCATTGTCGTCAAAAAGTGCTAGATCCTGCCCTCCTGGGATCTCCAAGCTTAGATTTTTAACTGTTTTTAAGGCTTTCAACAACAGTTTAATGGTTCGTTGCCACAGGAAACCCATTTGGAATAGCAGTAAAATTCCTCCTGGTTTTGGTCTATTAGCCAACCTGACTTACATGGATCTGAGCATGAACAATTTCAATGGTAAAATCCCTAGAGATCTTGGGAATGCTACGAAATTAGAACTTCTCAACATTTCTGATTTGGAACAAAGTTGCCTGATAACATATGGAGCGCACCCAATTTACAGATCTTCTCTGGGAGCTTCTGCAAACTCGAAGGAAAAATTCCTGATTTCATCGGTTGCCATAGCTTGTATAAGCTCGAAATTGAAGGTAATTCACTGAATGGAAACATTCCATGGGATATTGGACATTGCAAGAAGCTTCTATGCTTGAATCTGCGACAGAATTCTCTCACAGGAATTATCCCCTAGGAAATTTCAACTCCACGTTGATTTCTCTCACAACTCCCTCACTGGTACGATCTAGCACTTTTTGACTACGATGGCTTGCGCGCAGGCTGCTGCGTTTTGTATGGAAGAAGAGGTGAGTTGCAGAACCTCGTTAACATACTTTTCTTCAACTGGAATGGCGTCATGGGTTGTAGCTTTGAGGCAAGAGTTGCAGGCAGAGCTCTGAGGCTGGAATTGCAGGCGATGCCCTGAGGTGGGAGTTGTAGGCGGTGCCCTTGAGGTGGGAGTTGCAGAGCTCAGTTGGAAAAATGAAATCTGATTTCGGACACGCAGGTGCAGATGAGGTAGAAGAAGACGGACACACCGGAGAGTTGCAGGGAGAGCTCTTCGGGGTTTTTTTTTTTTTTTTCTTTCTTTTTTGAGAAGAGAAAGCCCACCGCCATTGTCTCCTTCATTTTGTTTTTAAAGTCAATCACCCTTGTAAAGGGTTAATTTGGTCATTAAGAAAATATTTGACTCCCACCGTTAGCATCTAATAGAATATTCCTAACACCGTAGGTCTATTTGTATTTTAATAGTGTTTTTAGGGGAAGTAACTGTCTTTTTTGAACCCTTTGGGGGTCAACGGTCAATAAGGTAAGTTACATGGATGGTAACTTTATTTTACCCTATAATCAATGACGACATACCAATGATTCTATGATCTGTCAATTTTGGTTTATATCGACCACCTATTTATAGAGACTATTTACATCGTAGAAACAATAACGCTACATAGCCCTTGAAAAAATAATGTAAGACATGGCAAAGATACGAAGCTTGGCTGAATTTTATCAATTAATCAAAGAAATCTTAGCAAAGAATCTAGGGAATCAATTAAATTCTGAAAAAGGGAAATATTATAGGAGGGAATCAATTAAATACTTCCCTGATATGTCTCATCCATAGGATTAAAGCAGCACCACATGGCTCGAATCCAATGGGTTATGGATTAAATGTAAAGACTTAAATACCCTTTCAATTAGATTTATAATTTAATAAAGAGTTTTTATTAAAGAAATTGAAAATGTCTACTTTGTTCCGTTTATTCCAACTTTTATTATTTAATTCTCATATTTTATTAGTATTTACATATTTTTGTTATGTTTTCAAATGTAACAAACCCTTGTTAAGGTCATATCAAGTCAACCCCGCCTAACCTAAGTGGAGGTTGGGATTGAATTTTTTTAAGCCCTGAATCAGTATCAATCGGGCTGTTTGGTTAAATGGGGGTTGAACTAGGGTTTTAAAAAAAACTCTAATCCAACCAGACTTTTTGCAACTCTAGATGGAGGAATTCTCACACAACTGATAAAGGCAAAATCACAAACCCTTTCTCTATATTTTTCTTCTTCTTCTTTTCTTCTATCTGCAATTCACCTCATAGGTTTTCCCATTTTTTTTATTTTTTTGGCATAGATTTTCCCATATATATATATATATATATATATATATATATATATATATATATATATAATTCTTAGGTAAATTTCTACCACCCCCAACTTGACTCATAATGTCATCACCAGTATTTTGTGGACTATTATACCCTCATATTCATTTAAAAGAGATTTTATCAAAATTGTTTAGTCGAATTTAATTTAAAAAATATATTAAAAATAAAAAAAAATTGATATTTTAATTTAGGAAGGAGAAACCGGGAGAGGTGAGTAATGACTGAGAAAGAAAAGATGAAGGTGAGATGGGTTCAACCAGAGTTCGTGGAGAAGAAGAAGTTGGGTGAGTGGGAAAAAAAAAGAGGAGTGAGAAAGAATCAATTGGAAGAAGAAATAGAGAGAGATGGTTTGGGGGTCTCATCCCACGGTGAAGAAAGGAAGGGCTGGGATCGCAGCCAGGCCATCGATCAAGGTTTGTCAGATATCAAGCGAAACAAAGGAGTTGGGAGCGCGGCGGCTATTTGGAGAAAAATATCAGCAGCAGCTCGAAAGCAGGCTGACGGTCAGGTATCTACTGCTTTCTAGTACTCTTTTCATATCCCAACTTCTATTGTTATCATTTGTTTGCTCTTGCTCCACACATTACAAAACCTGTATGCAGATTTACGAATTGTTCTCTATTTTGTTCTTTTCTTTTGGTTGTTGTTTCTGAGTCATCACACTCCGCCGAACCTTTGAGAAAATGATAACTCTATGTATGGTACGTCTTGGAATAAGAACAGGCTGTATAGGGCATTTTGAGAATTTTTTGTTTTCCCCTAATGGAACCCAAATCAATTGAAATTTAAGGAGTGTTGTTGTTTTCCATTGTCGATTCCGGAGGAGCCAGAGATCCGCTTCGTTTCCGGTGGTGCTGGCAAGGAAGAATGCCAGTGGCACCGGCAATCTAACAAACACTTGTAATCTCCAGTTGGAAAACGCGCAATTTTCTCCCATCAGGATTTGCAGAGAGCAGAAAATTGATGAAGGCTTAATTGCATCGATAACACGATTCAAATGCCCATGATTCAGAGCATGTAACCTCAAACAACCAAGGTAACAAAAGTAAACCGGAATCTCCGGCATTGGATAAAGGAAGGTGATTTTCCAGTAGATGAAGACGAAGGAAGAGAATTATAAAAAGAAAAAAAGAAAAAGACAAAAACAATAGAATGAA
This sequence comes from Protea cynaroides, assembly GCA_028583415.1. Classification (NCBI taxonomy): domain Eukaryota; kingdom Viridiplantae; phylum Streptophyta; class Magnoliopsida; order Proteales; family Proteaceae; genus Protea; species Protea cynaroides. The sequence goes on along the minus strand of CM053265.1, from coordinate 70,775,472 downwards.
GATACATGCGGTTAATGGTCTCTGCGATTTAGGGTTTTTTGAGTGGAAGAACAGGGAGCAGCCGCGGTCTCCCGCGAGTTGAAGAGTTGACTAAGAGGGAGCAGCTGCAAGCGGATTCCGACGAGTTGAAGAACAGATTTTTTAATATATATTTTTTAAATAAAATTCGATTACAAATTTTTGATAAAATCTCTTTAAATAAATTTGAGGGTATAGTTGTTCAAAAAAATATTTGAAATTATGAATAACATCACCAAATTGAATATGGGAGATTATTCTTAAAAACAAGGAGGTGGGAGACATTATGAGTCAAGTTAGGGATGGTAGTTTTTAGGATTCTTGAAGAGGAGGTGGGAGAAATTTACCCTTAATTCTTCTTCTTTTCTTTTTTTTTTTTTTTTTTCATGAAAGAAAGGGTACCATATGTAATACGGTTCCCTCTGTCGTCAAATCTGAAAACCAATCGATCCCTTTTTTTTTTTTTTTTTTTTTTTTTTTTTACCAGGCATTAAGGGTATAATTCTGGGAAAATCTACTACCAAGAAAAATAAATACTTGATTCGTGTTTGTATATACTGCACGTCTGCACCCAGTTGTATGTCATTTGAACTAGTTTGTTGGTTGGTGCTCGTTTGAACTAGTTTTGAGGCCGGTTTGGGCCATTAGGACAGTAATGGATTCTGTTTTTTTAAGGACAGGATGAGCTGTTGTTTCTTCTCTCTTCTCTTTCATTAATGGTGCTTGTTTGAATTTAGTGAATAGGAAGAGCAATAGTGTTACGTTTCATGGGAGAGTTTCCATATTCATGTCTAGTTGTTTAATTTTCTCATATAAATACATTGTAGTTAAGAAGTCATATCTGACACCGAAAACTCTTCTTCCGTCGTCTTCAAGGCTTGTCTGGGTTATTGCTTGTATTTTGACATGGTATCAGAGCGTAGCATTCTGTTCTAAAATTCCCGCTGATTCTTTGTGTTTCGCAGTGATTATCTTCACTGATCTGAAGAACATGGTGCTGTTTCTCCGGAATTTCTTCTGTACATCTGGTTTTTCTTGATTTCTTTCATACCCTAATTGTTTTTTTCTCGATTCTTGAAATTCTTTTCTGTACTGTAATGGCATCTCATTCTAGTCTTTTGGCTCAATCCATCATTTTTATATATCATTGTAATTTTGTATCTCTAATTTCTTAATTCTTAATTCTCTACGACGTCTAGGCAATAAAAGATCTCATTTAATAAAAGTCTAGAATCTGGGATTACTATTTGGTGGAATACTATCAACCACTCAAAAACCCGAGATGAATCATTGTTTGAGTTCTGTGAAACTTATTGTTTCAAAGCAGCGAAACCTCGAGATACTTTTTACTTGTCTTCTGTGAGTCTCAAACCTACATAACCATGTTGATCAGTTGATGACAATGATGATGATACTGAAGGGAAAAAAAAAGAAAAAAAAACACCCAAGTTTGAGTCCTTGTTATGGATATGTGTGATTGAATACTTGATTTAAGTCAAAAGTTATGGCACGAAGAATATGAGATAATTTTGAGAAATTTATACTATAAAACTACTTTTTTTTTCATTAAAAGAGTTCCTTTAGCGTGTACCAGCTTGAGGCTATTTCTGCCTGCATCTGAAGTTACTATTTCTGACTGTATCTTGAGAAATTAGAGATGATGAAGTGAGTTGTTGTTTAGTTTTCTTCAACATCTCAAGTTGCCGGCATATTCGAACAGATTTTTCGGTTCGATTTGTAAAATAAGTATCGTGCTTCTTTTCCACAGATAGATGATACCTAAATAGGTGGGCGTAGCAATAAATAAGGTGTGAGAACTCTTCATCATAAGTATTGTGACTACAGAGGGGTAAAAAAAAACCTGAATTGACACAAACATCGGTAAATGGGAGAGCATAAGAAGGACTTGGATTACCAGCCGTGCACCCTTTGCAATCGCATTCGGGCCGTTGAGAGTACATCTGCAGGTGCCCTCAATGCACTCCAACAATCTGGATGAAGCTGCAGCGGCTACAACGATCCTACCTAAGAATTTTAATAAGTAGTTACACAATTTATCGTAAATGGTTATAACCAATTATGGGTTGTTTATATTTCATAGTGTTTGTTTAATTTTATGAGGACTGATTCAATTTTAGCCCTGTACATTCAAGTCCGATTATGACCGAATAAAACTCTTTCAATTTTGATCCAGTTTCAGTTTTGATCTAGTCTAGTTTGGTCTTTTATCGGGCTGCATAATGGACATTTAGAGGTCCGGTTTCGGTTTCCTATAGTAAAAAGTTGGTTTAATGAATTTTTATTAGTCCATTATTGGGTTGGTTCGATTTGGTATCCTATATATATATATATATATATATATATATATATATATATATATATATATATATATATATATATATATCAAATGGTTGGCTTAATGGACTCTTATCGGTTCATTATCGGACTAGTTTGATTTTTGGCTTCAATTGGGACTTATTGAATCGGTTTGTTTGGGCTTATCAATGGCACCTAATGAAGTTTGGTTTCAGTTTGGACCAGGCTAAATCGGGCTGGTTTAATTTTGATTTTCGATTTAGACCGAATTTTGACATCTATACATTTAAGGGTAAGAAAAATGGGCCCGGTCCGGTAGCACGGACCGAGCCGGACCGATATAATCCGGATTGATATAACCCAGCCCGGACCGAACCTTAATGGACAAGTTTCGGTCTCGGCTTGTAAAGCCCGATACCGTTTCAGTCCAGACCGAAACCAGACCGGACTGACCCGTTAAGAAGCCTGAACTAGCCCGAACCAATAATACCTAACCCGAACACCGGTAAAATCAATCCGGGCCCAGTTTCTTAATTTTAATGGTTTTAAATTTTGATGGATTATATTACACTGTTATAGTTCACTTCTTGATCCGAAAGATTATATGAATCCATAATTGAAAAAAGTATGTTTATTGTTACAATTTACTGAATTACATATAGAAGGAATGATGCTAATTTTATAAATAGAAATAATAAAATAGGCTATATATCTTACATATAAAATAGGCCCGATAAACTTGAAAAGTCCGGTCGGAACCAAACCAGCCCGAAATCACCTCAATAAACCCAGCCCGATAAGAAACCGACACCGACCCAGCTCGTTAGTTATTGTGTCCAGCGCAACCCAACCCAGCCCGAACTCTTAATGGACATGTTTTGGGTTGAGCTTATAAAACCCGACATTGATTCAGCCCGAACCGAAACCGGCCCGGACTGGCCCATTGACACCCTCATATACATTGCTTGGAGTTATGTGCGTATTATATTGTTGAGTAATTGAAATTGGAGTTTGATTGGATTATAGTTCAAGGACTCGGCACAGATCGATAGAACCAGTTGATTCAGCTCGAAATTGACCAAGGCTAAAGGGTGTCACACCCGATTCACGACCGTGTAAGGCCCACTTCCATGAAGAAAGACCATGTTCCCACTATAGTCCAAAATTATTCTCAATTGATCCAATCAAACAAAATTTAATTTCTTGTTAAAAACCTATTTTTTGAAACTTGACTTTTTTCATGAAATCAATGTGAAATCAAAATAGAAATTGAACCAAAGGAAGCCTTGTCCACGAGGAGGTTATTTTGGAGATTTTGATTTGCTTCTTCCATCCAATGGTCAAGTATTCTCTTAGAACATCAGAAATTTTAACCAAGTAAGTCGAGGGATACAACTTTTCAAAAATAGGGGGTCTGATGGATACAATGTTAGAATAGAATAGATAGGGTTCCATCACATACCCTATCCCACATAGTAGAATACAAAGAGATAATCTAAATAATTAAAATGATCTATACCTCTTGTAGACGATTGATTTTCGATCGTTACTTAAAGTAACCCTTGAATAGAGCCTTCCACAATCTTCTGTTGGATCTTCCTTCTCCTTTCTTATGGGTGCTAATGGAGAGATCTCAACAGTAGCTGCAGGGATTCATTACTCTAGTATTTATAATACTACCACTAACCCTAATTTATTCCCACAATGAATATGGAAAGTTTTATCTTTGGCAATTGACAATCCAATGCTTAGACTAACCTATCAAATAATGTTAGACTCCCACCAGTAGATTAAGCAAGTAAATAATGTTGACCAATAAGATTTAGAAATAAATCTTACATACAACTTTTTCAAAAGTAGAGGGTGTTAGAGATATTATAGTAAACAATGGCGGGTGAATGAGATTAAAATAAATTAAAATAAACTAGAGGGGGTGTGGCGGATATTTTCTCAATAAATAAAAAAGAGAAAAAAAATCAATATTGTTTCTTTTACTTCGTTACGTCTTTAATCCATTTCGCTATCAAACTCGTCACCGAAGTCCTTGCCATCTTCATCTTCACAGTCATCATCGTTGCGATGGCAACTCTTGCACTAACGTATCCACGAGACTGAAGTCAGGCATAAGCTTGCCAAAGCCCAAGGATGATAGAGATGGGATTACTCTTAATTGTGAGAAAGCTCCTTTGGATATTAAAATCAAGAATTGTGGTCATGTTGTGGTTTTGAACAAGATTAACACCAAGCAGAGCATGCAAGTTGCAATCAACCTTTCCTTACTAGGCAAATCATACAGCTAAGAGAGAGAGTTCAACCATCGAAATGGATACAGCTAAAATCCAAGTAAAAAAAAGTAGCTCAGAATTAATTCTCGCTTAGTTTGAACGAAGCAGAAGGGAAGATTATTATTTTCGATTCCGTATACAGTAGAGCATTGAGATTAATCTTTAAAGTCTGAATCGGCACCAGTGGAACTCGTTTAGGTTTTGATCGAGCGGGATTCCTTAACGTGGGTTTTTGGTTCTGAGGTTTTTGTTTAAGAATGAAGTTCGAAGAAATACAAGAGATTCTGGAGAAGATTTGGTGAAGATTGGAGTTGAAATGGAGAGGAGTAGAGAGAGCAGAGGGGAACTTCATCTGTTATTGGTAGAAGCTTTTTGTGGTTTAGACCAAGATCACACAGCATTGGACTCTGGTGCGAAGATTTGTGATTTCTTACGATTTTTTGTGTTTCTCCTGGTTTTTCTTATTTTAGATTATTTTTCTCTTATTGAAAGAGAATGGATGTTGAGGGTAAAATAGTCTTTTCAAATTTTCTGTCAGTTTACTTAACTTTAGGTGTTGACAAGGGTATTAGTGTAATTATTAAAAAAAAGGGTGTGTGCATATTATTAAGGCAAACTATAGGGGAAGTAGATGAAATTTTCCCCGGAAAAAAATACAAAGATATAATCTCATAAATATCCAAGTCAAGAGAGACGAAAAAATGAAAAAAAAAAAAAAAAAGAGAAATAAACCATAAGAAACCCATTAGAAAAAGACTAGGTTCATATAACATTGCTCTAGAAAGTTACGAAATGAGTTATAAATTGTCTAAAAAATTTTACCCTCGTAGAAGAACCATGACTCAGATCATCGATCAACACTAAAATCAATCTGATATGGTGTAAAAAATGAATACAAATATACTATAATATCCTATGAACATAGAATTGAGAACAACGAATATCAAAGATGAGGAGTTGCAATCTCACCAAAGGTCGTCGAAAAATGTAGCTGCAGGTCCGACTTTCGAGTGGAAAATGTAGTTGCAGGCCCGAGTTGAAGGTCGTCGAGAAATTGAGCTGAAGGTCTAAGTGGAAAATGTAGTTGATAAGTGTGTGATTTTTATATTTTTATTCCTTTTACACTGTACTTTTTAATATGTTTTATGTCTTATTGAATTGAATAGAATGAATTTTGTAAGTTCGGCTTATTTTAGAGACTTTGTGAATTAATTGTTAAAAGATAAGAAAATTTCAGCATTCTTAATATTAACGTTTTGAAATTCATGTAGGTTTTTGATATAGAAATAATTTTAAAATTAAAAAGTTATTTTCAGTAAAATTGTAGAGGACGTCTCAATCTTTTCGAAATGATATTATGAAAAAAAATCCTAGTTCATTTGTACCTCCAAACATTTTATCAAAATATGACATAAAAATTTGACCCGAATCCGAATCGGAGTAGTCGTACTATTTCATTAGAGTAATCAACGGTAGATGAAATTTCCATAAAAGTCTCTTAATCAAGTTACGAAACCTACAATAGAAGAGGTTGAATTGTTTGGTATTTAAGTCAGATAGAAAAACTACTATTCTAGAATACTCTAAAGAAAAAAAAAACTCTACAATTTCAGAATTCTAAATAGAGAAGGAATCCTACATAAAGAATGAATTCTAAGTTACAAATGATTATTATGTTTTATATATAGAGCACTAGTGTTGAAGATAATCAATCAATCTCTCTCTTTTACTGAAAATTTTTCTTTCTCTGAAAGGATTGTATATAATGTCTGGCTAATTTTCTGATTCAGTTCAAGGAGATTTTGAAACCCAAACTCACGTCAATGATATAATCATTATTCAATAACATTGTTTTTTTTCTCTATTTTATTGGAATTGCTTATGTTATTCTTTTATCTTTATTTATAATATTTGTCTGAACAATTCAGTAATGACCTACTAAATCAGTTAGATTAATTATAATTACTAGATTTAGAATCTGTGATACGTATCATCCTGATTCTAATCATAAGAAGCAAATAGTGGTAGATAATTATGTCCAAGTTTTCATCTCATTATTATGAATAATATAAGCTATGTTAAATAATCTCTGCTTGTGTGTGATTGTTACATAGATTAGTTTGTTTTTCAATACTTAATATTGTTATTAAATTAAATATTGAGGGATTATTCAGTGTTGTTCAATGGTTAGATCTTTCTGAAGAGCTTGTTTCAATAAAGATACTTAAGGAAAAACTTAGATAACAGAGCTTATTATTATCAAGGGTCTTTAATTCTAATTGGGAGGAAGAGATAAACGTTGTAATTAATTTTACTCATTGCATGTGTAGGTGGATATTGAACCAAGAACTGAATTCTTTCTCTCTAATTATTTTTCCACTTAAATTTTGTCTGTTTACTTTCAGTCTGATTCAACCAACCAAAATCTCATTTCGTCATTGTGTTTGCTTAGTATTAATTAGTATATTTAGTTTGGATAGAATATAAATTCTAATCAATTCATTCTCTATGGGATCGACCTTTACTTACCTAGACTACAATTTATTAATCAGGTTAGTAAAGAAATATTTAATTAAAATTGGTGCATTTGACACTCTACCAGTAATTGCAGGTCCGAGTAGAAGGTTTTTAGAAAATGGAGCTGAAGGTCCAATGGAAAGATGCAGGTCAGAGTCGAAGAGATACGGTGGAATCGCGAGTCTCCTTTCACTTTAAGTTCTTTAGCAAAATGAGAAAAAGAGATGAGGGATTCGCATATCTCTTTTTTGTATTGGGTAAATAGTATCACCTCATTCCTTCATTAAGGGTACTTTGGCTTTTATATCGTTGAGGTTGAGATTAAGTCATCATCTAACAGAACCGAATCAAAGAAAAAGAGAAGATAAGAATTCGTGAAACCAAATTCGAACTCATTTTGCCGTTGATACGGAATTACATCTTGAATTTATCTTAAGTTGATTCCCATTAACTAAAAACCATTAGATGAAAGTACATCCCAAGGTTTCAATGCAACCCAAGTCAATGGGTTCGGCTGCTCTAGTTGTCACCAAGCAATGAACCTTTCGTAAACTTGATTCTTTGGTGTGATTTCTATTTCGATTTTCTTATGTGATTTCAATAATTTCATTTTTTTTTTACTTTTGATTGGATTTTTACACTCAATTTCATTGAAATTGAAAAAAATTTTATGACTTCTCAAAATAGCTGAAGTCCTCTTTCACAATTTCACCTATGAAAAGAATATTTGATCACATTCCAGAGTTTGAATTGAGAATATAAGATAATTTTAAGAAATTCATTATAAAATCACAAAACAAATAATTATTAGTCAAGATTTCTTGTACTCCAGAAGTTCCTTTCCAATAATTCTCCCAAGAATAGTATGTACAAGCTTGAGGCTATGGAAGTTCGTTGCACTGCATTAGCATTTATCGATGACGAAAAATGTTGAGTTTTCCTATCAGATTAAATCTTGTCCGATTCTTCAGGTTTTGAAGAGAATGAATTGAGTCAGGAAAACTTGGTAGATAGAACATTGAACAAAATAAAATGCATTTGTAGATTGAATAAGGTAAATAAAAAGGTAAGAAAGTAGAAAACATGGGTTGAGTTGTTGTTTTGTTTTCTCCAATATCTCAAGTTGCAGGTATATCCGAAGAGATGTTTCCATTTGTAAAATTAGTATTGTGTTTCTTTTTCACAAATAGATGAGACTTAAATAGGTGGTCCAACAATAAATAATGTGTGAGCAGTTCATCACAAATAATGGGTGAGAACTCTTTCTCACTACAAAGTGGTAAAAAAACCCTGAATTTACACATAAGCATCGGTTAATAGGGAGAGCCTAAGAAGGAGTTGGATTACCTGCAGTCATGCAACTTTTACAATTGCATTCAGGCCATTGAGAGTGCTTCTACAAGTGCCCCGATGCACTTCAGTAACCAGATGCGCGCGGTTGTAGGGGCTGTATGACAGTCGATCCCGCCTAAGAGTTCTAATATAGTAGTTGCACAATTTTCCTGGTTTGAACCAATTATGGATTGTTTATATTTTATAGTGTTTGACTAATTTTATCAGGGCTGATTCAATCTTAGTCCGGACAGTCAAGTCCAATAACGGCTGAATAAAACTTTCAATTTTGATCCAGTTTCAGTTTTGATCTGGTCTGGTTTGGGTTTTTATCGGGTTGCATAATGGACTTTTATTGGTCGATCCGGTTTCAGTTTTCTATATGTATATTTAGCAAAAAGTTGATTTAATGACTTCTCATTAATCCATCATCGGATTGGTTCGGTTTGGTTTCTATTAGGATGGGGCCAGATCGGGCTGGTTTGGTTTCAATTTTCAGTTTAGATCCAATTTTGACATCCATAAGGTTTTTTTTTCTTTTTTTAGGTAGGTAAATTGATAACATCCATACGTTGCTTGGAGTAATGCACACATTCAATTGTTGAGTTTTTGAAATTGGATTTTGATCGGAATATAGTTCAAGGGCTCGGCTATGAGTGTTAATCGATCGGTCCCGGTCGGTCTTGGTCGGTCTCGGTTGGGCCTAATTGGTCTTCACCAATTTAACACCTTGCACTGTGATTGACATGTTTAACTAATCGGTCTAGATTTGCGAGACATTGACTTGTTTATATTTAGTTCGATCGGTTTGGGTCTCTAATCGTCTTATATTAATCAATTTAATCGGTCTATTAACGTTTATAATCGGTTATCTTATTCGGTCTTATATTCAGTTATGCTATTCAGTTTTATGCTCAGTTATAATCAGTTTATTTTGTTGTATATCCAATCCATTGATCACAATCTAAATTTCAAATTTCATGGTCACGAGTAAAATGGTGCACGGGTGACTGTTCACATCACACCGGATTACTCTATTGTCACTCAGACTTATTCTACAATCTATCTCTATATGTTCTAGTATCCAGTCTTCTCCTGCAATGGTTAGTGGTCCCTGAATCATATAGGCTATTGTTGAGTTATTGCTAAACTGACTATATTCTATTCACATGTTACTGTTTTTTTCAATTCATCACTTTTAGATAAAAAGGGGAAAAGTATTAAAAACGTTGTCTGTTTAAGAGATAAGAATTGTGGGAAAAATGAGTATCAATAAACTTAACCACCACATATGTCAATAGTCAATATCCATCCCCACAAAAAATGTTGTAATCAAATCGTGGTTGGGTCCAAGAAATGGTAGGTGGAAAAAAAGAAACTTATATCGGTCTCTAATCGATTTTTTAGTTGGTGTAGACCAATTCAGTCTTTAATCGATGACCTATTATTAGTGTGTTCGGTCCTAAGATCGACAAGTTTATTAAATGGTTCGGCTTGGTCTGGTTCTTAACTGGTTGGCTCTGCTTGGGGGATACGGTGCGGTCCGAAAATAGACACCCTTAGGCTTGGCACAGATCGATAGAGCCAATTGATTCGATTCGAAATTGACCGGGGCTAAAGTGTGTCACACCCGATTCACAACCGTGTAAGGCCCACTTCCATCGCCAAGAGAGACCATGTTCCCACCATGCTCCAAAATTATTCTCAATCGATGCAATCAAACAAAATTTAATTTCTCGATCAAAACCTATTATTTGAAACTTTGACTTCTTTCCTGAAATCAATGTGAAATCGAAATAGAAATTAAACCAAAGGAGCGTTGTTCATGAGGCTATTTTGGTGATTTTTCGTTTCTCCAATCCAATGGTCAAGTATTCCCTTTAGAACACCAGAAATTTTAGCCCTTCGATTATTTAATTCATCTTTAACATACCCTACGAAAACGTCATTTCTGTCTCTCTCCAAAGCTGAGGAAGAACGCTCCGGCTACATCGACTGCGAAAATCCTCGCCCAATGGCAGAAAACAGTAAGTCGAAGTTAGCTTACCTTGATGCTTCGGAGCTCAATCTCTGTTGCTGTCTTTTGATTTGTAAATAAATACTTATGATTCAAGTTCAGTAATCTTAGATATCGGTTAGGAAAATTAGAGTTTTATTTGAATCCGGAGTGATAGATTGTTAGTTGGGTCTGTAGCTATGAAGTTTCAGATCCTGATTGAGTTTTCCTTTTCAACATGGAATTGTTTACTCTTATGGGGTCCTATCCTAATTGTTTTCGTTCTTGAGAACTCTCATTTGTCTAAGACTCAGGGATGCGCCGGTCGTAGAACCCTTTCTATGTTTTTGCCTGAGTTAAACCTGTTTAATTGATTTATGGGGGTGAATGGTTTCCAGAGAGGGTTATGGGTGGAGAAGAAGCAAAGGGAGGGCCCGTGGTCCCGGAGTCAGTGTTGAAGAAGGCAAAGAGGAACGAAGAATGGGCTCTTGCAAAGAAGCAAGAGCTTGAAGCAGCAAAGAAGAAGAACGCAGAGAACAGGAAGCTCATCTTCAACAGAGCTAAGCAATACTCAAAGGAATATGAGGAGCAGGTAGCGATAGGAAATCATTCCTTATTTCCTTTTAATTCACTTATTTTTAGTTTTTAATTACGTAGTGAAACTGAATGGTTTCTTTTCTTTTTCTTTTTCTAGCAAAAGGAATCGATCCGATTGAAGCGTGAGGCAAAGTTGAAAGGAGGATTTTATGTTGACCCTGAAGCTAAGCTATTGTTTATTATTCGGATCCGTGGGTATGTTCTTATTTTTGCTTCTTTAAGTGATTCGTTTTTGTATGTTCTTGAACTGTTTGTAATGTTGACAAAAATTAAAAACTTTCAGTATCAATGCAATGGACCCAAAAACAAGATCAATTTTGCAGCTCTTGCGTTTGAGACAGGTAATACTCATCCACATAGGGAAACTAAAGCTAGAGATGTGTACATATGGAAGTTTAGACATAAAAGAGCTGTCTTCCATAAACTAGGGAAGCCATTATTTCTGTGGGCTGTTAATTATCTTGTTGTTTTTTTATCTATTGGGAGTTTTTTGGACACGTCAGTGTTAATGGATTTGTAATTTTTTTAAACAAATGTTTGCCTCTGCAGATATTTAATGGTGTCTTTCTGAAAGTTAACAAGGCAACAATGAACATGTTGCATAGGGTTGAGCCTTATGTCACATATGGGTAAGTATCTCATTCCTGCATTTTATACTGTAAGCTTTAATATGCTTGGCAATTTTCTTAGATAAAGAATTGTGTTCCCCAGATATCCCAACTTGAAGAGTGTGAGGGAGTTAATTTACAAGAGGGGTTATGGCAAGCTAACCAAGCAGAGAATTCCTTTGACAGACAATTCGGTTATCGAACAGGTTTGTAGGTTATTTGTGATTATTTTTGCATTTGTGTTTGTATTAGTATTCAGATATAAAATTTGTATAGTGTGGCTAACCTTCTGATTGGTTGTTTCATGCAGGGTTTGGGTAAGTACGGGATCATCTGCATAGAAGATCTTATTCATGAGATATTAACCGTTGGTTCCCATTTCAAGGAGGCCAATAACTTCTTATGGCCATTCAAGCTCAAGGCTCCATTGGGTGGCCTGAAGAAGAAGAGAAATCATTATGTTGAAGGTGGAGATGCTGGGAATCGTGAAGATAAAATCAATGAACTCATCAGGAGGATGAACTAGGGATTTTGGCAGAATTTGGCTTTCATGAATCCTGAGGTTTTTCTCTGCTTTGATAGTATTCTATGTTGGTTTCTTCATTACATAGAACAGTTTTTTTATGTAGTTGAGAACAAGAATATGTTTGTCAATTTTGTCTGAACTTTTGTTTTAAATATGGCCTTCAAACTTTTTCGAATGTTTTCTTCAAACTTCACCTATATGGTTGCTCAAAATGCCCTATTTACTCCAACTATTACTGATTTGCCAATTATTTGTCCTTAAATTGTGATGCATGTAAGGACATACGAATGCTTATGCATAGGTTCTGATACTAGCTGCTGCTATTATAGCTTGTACGGATGATGTATGGTTCTCAAATCATGGCCAGACATTTACTTAGTAGCTTTTCTCCAACCGAAATTTTGCTCTGCACTAATCAAATCAATCACACTGACAGACTTGCTGACCTCTTGAGTTTAATGCTAGGGTGTTCAGCTCTATTAGGGCATGGCCCTCGAATGATAGGTTTATGACGTGCATGGTGCCAAAGGCCAAAGCAAAGCACACTGGTATAATAATAACAAGGAGATGTAAGTTGGCTAGTTGTGTGATTGTTGAAGAACATAAAAAGGGTGTCTTTAATCTTTTGTTGGCACATTCCTGCTGGTGGTATTGATTTTGTTAGATAGTAAGAACCACTGATTAAAAAATTTTGCTTGACTGTTTCCTAGCTTTAGAATCAGTTAGAGCATTTTGTTCTTCAAAAAAAAAAATCCTTGAACCCCATTGATTTTAGATCCTAATAGCCACAGACAAACTTAACATTTTTCAAGTGCAAAAAATTTCCTAAATTCTGTGATTTGAGTAGCTAGGAAATTGTCTGTGTTTATTTTGTATGTCCACTGTGTTGGGTTCATGTTTAGAAATAACTGTAAATAGTCGTATTTTCTTTGCAACATGTGGACTGTACATACAATAACAGCCCAACTGTGACTGATTACTGATGTTAGGATTATTTTACACACTTGGGGCTCTCTCTGGTCAGATTGGTATAAAAATAGGTTTTGGTCCAAAGGTCGAAAAGTTTGTGTAACTGACCAAGTTCCTTGTTATTAATGGACTGTGAATTTCTTTGCGGCCTAAGTCTTGTTTTATGCCCTTCTGCCAAAGGGTTAGTAACTAAGTTTAGATTAACTGTTTGGTTTCTGGAGTTGGGGTTCAAATTGGATTTCTTATTTCTCTGGTTATGTAGACTCAGTTTGGTTGCAAAGGAAATTAAAGTGAAGGAAACTGAAATTTTTAAATCTGAAAAAGAAACTTTTATAGCTATAACACAACATGATTGTATAGATTAAAATTTTGTTATTATATTTAGTAATGATACTTATTAGATGTAAATTTTATTTTACTTTTCAAATTGCAAGGGATTTGGATGCAATGTGAATTGTTAGTTTATGGATATAGAATGATTTGGAATTAGTTATGGTCATGCGACTGAATGTGTTTAATGATTACAAAAGTTTCATTTAAAATTTAAAATTTAAAATTTAAAATTTTCACTTCCTTTTCCTTTAATTTGCCTTGCAAGCAATTAGAACCATATGGTTTGATTTGATAGCCCGCATTCATGGTATTCCAGTTTCTCTGCAGAAACATCAAGATGGTTTTCCTTGTCAGTTCGTAATTGAACTTACAGGAGCTTTCTCATTCATTCAGGGATCTTTGCCACTACATCTGCACTGTGATGTTGTCTCTTATGAATATATTTAGGTCTATATTTATCTGATGTGAAAAGGATAAAAAAAAATTCTCCTCTCAGCCAGTCGCGTCGTCAGCCGTGATTGCGTGGCTGGCGTTCACCTGGTGCGCATACCGATGTATTGGTATTTGGTATTGCTCGTTGAGTGATGGCTAGCCTTGCGATCCCGGCTGACACCTCTCCAACAACAGAAGACGATTTGGGCTGTGTCTTGATCCATTGCATTTTGATGTAAATTCTTGACTTCAAAGCCTACATCCTATTTTGTTGAGGTTGGGCCTGTATGAATATTTGAACCAAGGCATTGAACATTACTTCAAAGTTTTTTCTATATTAGGTTCCACTTTACTATTACTATTAGTATTATTAGGCAAAAGTTCTTGCATGCGCACGCGCACGGCCTGCAATCAAGAAGCCCAAAACACTGCACTCCCTTTATATGAGCCGATGAGGGGGAATCTCCTGTGTACGAACCCTTTCCCCTTATTATCATCTTAAAAAGATCCTCATAATACCAGTGTGGGGATTCCTCCCACGTTTTCATATTCAACGTTTTTTTGCCAACTATCTGAAATTTCTTTTCTGACCATGTGAGTTTCATCGATGATATCATTTTCTGAACTCATTGAAGTAGTGAGGGATATTCCCCCCATATTGTGGGAAACCCTCATTATTATATGTCATAAAATTTTTGTCTAATCGATAGATCAGGTATCTGACACTGGTTTGTTGATATACATCCTCAAGCTTACATAAATCACTTATGGATGAATTGTCTATAATACTCTTGCTCATGTTTTAATGTCTGCTCCGGGAAGCAAAGAACCTCTTCCCCTATTATATTATTAATTACTAATATTGTTAGTATTGTTATTACTAATTTTTTGGGAAAAAGAATGCTTCTTGGCAGTCCCCTACACCTTCTTATATAGTCATATGAAGTAGTGAATTGACCAACCCTCCTCTTTTGAATGCCTGTGCGTGTGTTCCCATTGTCTGCCCGTCCTGGCGCAGCTGCATAGGTGCCACGTTGCCGGCATAAAATTTTTTTTCTTATGCCTTCATGGCAAAATGTCGTCATAAATTATTTATTTATTGATTTATTATTTTGGCCATCTTACCATTACAGCTACCATGAGGGGTCTTTTGGGGGTTGGTTGTGTTTTAGCAATTCTGAGTGGTTAATCTAAATGAGCTATTGGTAAGATTTCAGATTCATTCAACCCATACTGTGTGTACAGGCATGCATTCCCATGTATGTGCGTGCATGACCGGGGATGTGAGGCTATATTCTTTTGCATGGAATTTTGGTAATGCCAAATAAATTTACTTTGTGGGAAAAAACTTCAGTTAGGAGCCCAATCCTAATCAGGTGTAGTTAGGATCTTACACGTGGGGATCAGTATGTATCTTAAGCATTGAGTGGATTGAAATGTGTTGTTGCGCCCCCCTTGTTTGGGTTGGTTCCCCCGTCCCCCCCCCCCTTTTGGTTTGCCCCCCCCCCAAACGCCCCCCCCCCCCTAATTTATGTTGGTCCCTAAGTGGGGTCAGTATAGGCTGAAGGTTTAGACATCCATAGTTAGCTAAAAAATAAAAATAAATAAATAAATAAAAGGTCTTGACAAAGTGGAGTAGAGCTGTAGAGGAGAAGAGGAGGAAAAACATCAGGGGAAGTTGATTGGAAAAAGATGGTTTCTTTTTGCCCAGCTCGTCAATCGTTCATCAAACGGCCTGTGATGTCCATCCCAGCTAGTTCGATGGACGGCTGACGTGGCCAGGCAACATGAGTGGATCCAGGTCCAAGTCAATTAGCTTATTAGTTTTCAGGTCTTATCTTCTTAGACACTCTTTAAGTCGAAGTTGTTTTTATATATGGGGTTTGAAAACTGTTCTAACCGGTCCAGTTTCAGCTGGGTCCTAAGTGGTCTATCGGTTCTAGAACTACTGGAAAACACGTCCCAGACCTGTCCTATTAAGCAATCGATCTCAAAAATGATTCCCAAGCCCGTCCCATTTTTTCTTAGGACGGTTCTGAGATGGTTTCTGGTCCTTCGATGGTAAGCTTGAGCAAAATTAAAGGGTGTAATGCTTTTCGTTATACATTGTTGCCTTCGGTTGTGAATCAGTGAAGCCATGGTAAGTGGGTTATGCTTTGTTTTATAACTAAGATTGTTCCTCAATCCTTTCGTAACATTTTGCAGTAATAGTGTCATTTTAAATCCGTTAGATCTCGAAGGAGACGTGTGTGTGTGAAAATCAATGTCTAAAAATGGGATAAACCTCCCTTTGACGCAACCAAATCATCTCCTGTCGCCTGCCAAGGGCGGGATTTCAGCCGGCCCATCTCCCCATGTATTGGTAGGCGGGCCGATTGATCCCCAACCCCTTGGATCAGCTGCAGGACCCTCTTGTCGCAGGAGAGGATTTGGATCCCCCTTTGACCAATCAAAATGGTGTTGAAGATCAAACAAAAAAGTTTTAGACGTGATTCGGATCAAAAGGACAGTTTCAGCTATGTAGATCCATCTCAAACTTGTTACATACAGACCCACAAATGTTGATATCCGCATGATAAAACTTTTTTTAATATCCATAATACCCTTATGGGTATTGTAAAAGGACGAAACTAGGTACGAACTTGCACAAGTCAAGTAAGGTGAAGCGGGTGAGGGACGCAGCGTGTGACACGCGAGGAGAAGGAAGGATGTCTGATATCAGAAAACCGAGTGAAATAATACAACATAAGTATCAAGTGTGAGGAAAACCCTAGGGAAACAGAGAGGCAGAGATACTTTTATTTTCCTTCCAACCATTCATTATCTCTTTCTATCTGCGTTCAGAAGTCTCTTGGATCCCATCGGTTTTTCAGTTTCTTTATCGTCCACCTTAGGTAATGGAATTGTCATCATCATCTTCTTTGTTCCATACCTTTTCAATTTTCATGCATCTTCCCTTCCCACCTTTCTTTTTTACTTTGATCCGTTTCCGTTTATTAACTAATTAACCCCCAAGAGTTTTTGCGACGAATTAGGGATGTAAACGAATCGAATTCGAATCAGATACACCGTTATTTGAATCCGAATCCGTTTACCAACTAGCCTATCTTAATTTGATGGATGAACAAAAACCAAATTCAAATTTGAAATTTTACCGGATATTCAGTTAAAATCCAATTCAAATCTGAAAAATGGAATTAGAATACAAATTGAATGGAAAATTGAAAAGAAAAAAAAAAAACCTAATTTAAAACAAATATATAACATATCCTAAGAAAATAAGAGGCAAAAATGACTATATAAACATTAAGACTATATGCGTTTTAACACTCTAAACTTAAGATTATATGCATCTTAACACTAGACTAAATGGAACGGATATAATCCTGACCGTTTTACTGATATCCTAATCCGCATCCAAATTTGAATCCGAATCCAACTGTTCTAATTCGGATTCTCCTAAATGGATGCAAATTCAAATCGAATCTAGATTTTCTACTGTCCATTTATGCCCTTAGTAGTGATTATTTTGGTGTAATTCAGGTGAATTTGGTTGTCAGTTTTCCAGTCTTGCACCTGATTTTTTGTTTCTTAGTCATGTCTGATGGTATTTAAAAGGGGTAATTTTATCAAAGTCAGGAATTTTTTATTCCAGTTTGAACAACAGTTTCAACTTTCAATATTTTAAAGAGAGATGTTTTACCTTGAATATTACCCCTTTTTTTTTTTTTTTTAATGAAATTTATGGCTTAGGTTTGATATGTAAATTGAGGCAAAAAATAAAGTGCTCGGTTGGATAGTGGACCGATTGATCTTGACTATCTTAATGGGATATTAGTTGTGTTCGAGCCCGAGAGGGATCAGCATCAACCATTCGGTTTTGAGCCAACCAACTCTCCCTTTTCCAGCTCCGGTTAGGCGCAAAGATACCCCTAGCCCGTTCTGCAAGTAGAGTTGTAGGTTGAGGAATTTCTCATAGAAAGTAGTTAATCGGGTTAATTGCAACCGGGGAGCGAATCATCAACGGATAAGAGAATAAAGTTGTGGGTGAGGTAGCTTGCTTACTCAATCTCCGATTCTAGTTTTGGATCAACAGTTAGGTCAGTTTCCTCTACTTCTTCTTCATCGACCCTAAAAGTGAGAGAGAGAGTCGGTTCA
The DNA here is from genome assembly GCA_028583415.1 of Protea cynaroides. Classification (NCBI taxonomy): domain Eukaryota; kingdom Viridiplantae; phylum Streptophyta; class Magnoliopsida; order Proteales; family Proteaceae; genus Protea; species Protea cynaroides. The sequence continues at coordinate 70,757,385 of CM053265.1, read as the reverse complement.
TCAATTCACGTACTATATGGCATCAGTTGCTCCCTCTGCTTCTGATTTCGTGGGATCAATTCGATAAACGGATGAAACAATCACCCCTTCTTGTGCTATACTTGGCTCTGGTGCTCCAATCACGAGGGAACACTTGAACTAAGTCAATGGCGAAGACCCAAATGATTTTATGATTAACGACCACCTTCCCCGATCTCATGGAAAAGCTTGAATTGAGTGATCGAGGGCCGATCACCGGGTTGGTAATCGGAATTCGTTGAAATTGCTTCACTCCTCTCAATCCTTTCATTAAGAAAAGCCTAGCCAACAAGCTACAACACTACTATCTAATGCGCAACGGCCCTACTACAACACAAAGGGCTCGAAGGGGATGGAGTTCCTTAGTTGTCTAATGCCGTTATTGCATCTCCAAGAAAAATGCAATAGCCTGTAGTAGACCTTTGATCATCCTGGCTGTAAGACCTGTACTTCATGAATCCGATCTAAACCTCTATTTCATGTCGTAACAGGTCTTCCAATCATAATCGAACCAAACGGAACGAGAAGATGACAATTAGGTACGAAAAACAGACCAAAATCGAGAAATATTATCATACCGGTCTTATGATACCGGTCTATATACCGGTCGACCGATATGTCTGCACGGGCAGACTAGTTAGATCCTAAAATAGATCTCTATGGGTCCTACTTACCAAATCTCAATCCTAGAGACTTTCCTAATGTAGGGAAACTTCCTAAAACCTAATCTAACCTATTTAAGGATTTAAACCTCCTTAAACCTCTTTGATTGATCCTCCTAAACTCTAGAGAGGAGAAAGAGATTTAAAAAGGATAAAGAGCTAAGAAAGGTGGAAGATGAGCCGCTGTTGGACAAAGAACACCATAGTTGAGAACCAACGGTAAGTGCTTGAAATTCTCTCTAAGTTAAGCATTATAGATGACTGATCATGACTGATCAATACCATGCAAGGCTAGGTATTGATCAAAATCCCTAAATTCTCGTTATACCCTAATTGTTCGATAAATCCTACATTCGAATTCTAGGCGAAGAATCATACGAACTAGGACTTGAATGGAACATAAAACAATCTTAACTCGTTGCTTATGCCTAGAATGTATAGGAGGACCCCTAGGAGTCATAGTGGGTGACCGGCGAAAGATGAACACCAAGTTGGTGATTTTCCAGAGTCATACCGATCGACTATACTGGTTGCACTATATGCGACTAGTACTGCGACGGTACCTCTCGGAGCTGGTCAAGGAGGGACCAATCAACCATATCGGTCGCACCATTTCCCCCCAGTGCAGCGATCGGTACTTGTGACCGGTATGCACTGTTTTTGGTATATTTTGACCCAATTGGTTTCTGACAAACGTAAAACCCTAAGGAACTAATTCTAATTAAACCCTGACATCGTATAGGATCCTGTGATAGCAAAATTGGACGTTGTGACGTCAAGCAAGTAAGCAATCGAGTATCAGGTAAGGGAATCGGACCCAAATCCTAATTAACTAATAACAATAAAACATTGTTAATAATTATTGTTCTATGGAGTGTTGTTTATGTATATTCACATGTCAACTTTATTTTCATTTATTATATTGTTCATGCATACTCGCTATGCTAGGTTGTGATTGTTAGGCATGCGATTATTTTCGTTGATTTGTGGAATGGGAAGGGCCTGGGATCTGGGATCATTCCTCACATTAGCACATTTTTGTATCACTTTTGTCTTAGCATGCTTGGTGCGGGTAAGGTATTAGGGGGAGGACGTGGCACTGTGGTCTCCGACCTGGCCACCAGACTCTAGCCCTATCTCTATGCCGTAGGAAGTTATGCTGGGATAGGGCCTACTGTGGTGACATATAGGATTTGTGTAGTACCTACATGCAAATTTCGGGACGAAATTTCTTTTAAGGGTGGTGGAGTTGTAAGACCCGCACTCTGAAAACCCGGTCTAAACCTTGGTTTTGTGTCGGATCTTCCGATCATACCGAGCGACGGGGAAATGGGTACAAAATCGACCAAAGTCGACCAATTATACCCGATTTTAGATACCGATTGATGGTACCGGATGATGGTACCGGCCGACCGGTATGGCCCCGCACAGCTATGTCCGGAATTTAGAAATTGGTCTCTCGCGTCCCGCTTTTCGATTTCGAATCCTAGAAGTTTCCTAATCCTAGTAGGGTTACTAAACCCTATTAAATACCCCCCCCCCCCCCCCCCTTTCTCTCCCCCCCCCCCACCAAAAGAGGAGGAGGGGGGGGGGGGGGAAGAAGGAGGGGGGAGAAAAAAACACCCCACACCAAATCTCTTACGCCCCGTCCAAAGGTAAGTGTTTGAATCCCTCTTCTTACCCTATGATAGTTGTGTGGGTGGATCAATACCATGCAAAGTAGGTATTGATCTAAAACCCTAAATTGGCCAATAAACCCTAAGTTGCCGTCAAACCCTAGATTTGAGTTTCGAGATGATATTCATCGAAACGAGACTTGAATGAGTTGGGGATAACTCTAACTCAAAGCCTAGACTTAGAATGGATAGAGGAAACCCCGGAAATCCATGGAGGATGGTCGAGGTCCAAGAACCCATGTATGGTCTCGGACTCGAAAACCGCACAAATGATGTTGCCACCTCTCGGAGGTTAGGGCGGACCTACCGGTCGCCCGGTCTTTCCACGAGCCGCGTATATGCCACCCGGCCGGCCGAGGGTGTTTTGTGATTTCCGGGGCCGACCAACATGAAACCCTAAATAATATATTCTAATGAAACCCTAATAATATTGTAGGACTTTGGACTTATCGCTTGGATCTTGCGACGGGAGCAAGTGATCGAACGAGCATCGTGAAGGGAATCGACCTAAACCTAATAATTAATGGCGGAATCGTTGTTAATCATTGAATATCTATGATGTGATGTTTGTGCATATTCACATGCCATCCTTTACTTTCGGTTATTATTATTGTTCATGCATTCATAGGATGTGATTGTTAGGCATGTGATTGTTTTCGTTGGTGTGTGGAGTGGGGCATGGGCCCTGATCGCTCTTCACATTGGCACTTTTTGTAGTATTCGTCTTAACATGCTTGGTACTGGGTGGGGTATCGGGAAGATCGTGGTACGGTGGTCTCCGATATTGATGTTGTCCCGACCATCGTTGTGGTACCGAGGATTCCGAGTCGACGCCGGCTTGTCCACGATGCTTTAGCTCTATCTCTGTCGGGGGAGTTATGGGGTAGAGAGATCGTGGGGGTGAGGTATGGTGGTCTCCGACCCCGCCCCACGCCCTAGCTCTATCTCTATGCCGTGACGGCCGGGGAAATTGTTGAGCATAAATTGGTTGGTTGCGAGCCCCGGTTTGCAAGCCCCCGCCATAGGGGCTTAGGGTACTGGTATGGATAGAGTACCGTCGGGGAGGTGGGTGGGGGTATACCTTAGCTCTATTCCTATTCCATGGTGGGTGCATGTGGCCCCCCTTCTCCTTTTCCCCTTTTTTTGATCCGGGATACACCGGAGATGGTTTGGAGTGATTTATTTTTTTTTTTTTTTTTTTGTGATTAAAGGGATGTAATGATTTTTTTTTTTTTTTTTTTTTTGAAAAAGGGGATATTTATTTACATTATCAATAGATACTCGCATTCTATTTAAAGTCTTTGTATATTATATTCGATTGTGGTTATGGTAATTGGTTTTGTATGGATGGACACGGCTTCGAGATCCGGTGTGGCCGCGCAATCCTTTCTATGACCCCCCCCCCCACCCCGGGGAAAAAGTGTTGGCGTCCCCCCCCCCCCCCCCCCCCCCCCCCCCCCCCCGGGGGGGGGGCGGGGCCCGCCCGTCCGCCCCCTCCCCCCCCACCCACCCCCTTAAAAAGTCCGGGGGCCACCAATCCATTTCTATAGCACATTACAAACTTAAAATCAAACCATAATGTGAATGTTACTCATGAATGTTGCTTGTTGCATTGTCTGATTTTCTTACTGAGCTAAGTTGTGAGTTCACCCTTGTATATATATATGTTTTTAGATGTTGATGCAGGTTATATTGTGGAGGACTATGTGGACGCTCCAGTATATGGAGGTGTTGCTGCTTTAGAAGTGTAAGTAGGGGAGGACGAGCATGACGCTTCATGCAAGTGCCCTTTCTGCGTGTACCTCTAGGATGATTTTATTTTATTTTATTTTATTTCAATTGGATTCATAAATTGTGTAAAGATATTTTATTTACGTTTTAGTGTGGAGAATAATTGGTTACTATACTTATCATGTAGAATTCAGTTCATTTAATTTAAAACTTCCATTGTATTTATTTATATTCTGATTATGGTTATGTGCAATGGTTTGTATAAGTGGATACGATTTTATTGAGATCCTAGTGTGAACCGTTGGTTTAGTGACAGTTCACTCACATTTTTGGTTCAGTCGAAATTAGGGTGTGACACTGGGTCCCTGTGCGATCAATGTCAGCATATGCTAATAAGATAAGAGAAGACATGGAGGAAAGAAGGAGACCTAGCCCCACACCACTGACTATGGATATATTAAAGGAAGAATCTCTATCTATGTCCCAACCCAAAAGGTTATTTCTCTATTTATACTCAATGATTATCCCGATTGGGCATTTTTTAGTGAGTTGACCGGAGGGAGACTACCTTTAGTTCATTACTTGATTTTGTATCAAACTTAATATCAAACTGAACACTGGTTACATTTTCCAGTCTACCGTGACCCTCCGCCCACAAGAAGCGGATACCGCAATCTCGTTCCATTGTTGGTGGTCTTTAATCTTCCCTCTTGCTTCCATTACTAAAGCTATTGCCTAGTGCATGCATTTGAATTGCAAATTGTCTTGTGATATCAATTGTCAACGAAGTGTTTATTTGACGTATGGGCTCTTTCAACCAGCATTTTGGGAACGGGATTGTGCTTCTACCTCATTTTTGTTTGCTTGTGGTTCCTCAAAGGACCTAGTTTATGCCGTCTTTCGTTAAATCCTGGCCGGTTTTCACCCCCTCATGGTTGCCTTCGCAAATAGAGATCGACCTGAAGGGCGTGATCTTCTACAACAGGTCGATCTCTATTTGCATAGGAATGGGCCAAGTTGGTCCACCCCGCAGGATTTTTGGGGCAGGATCGGATTACTTTGCCAGGCCTGGCCTGATAGAAACTTGGACCGGCCCACGCCAATTTAATCCGTTGTGGTGGGTTAAAGAGCTAAACTCTTCCACAGATACGGAGATACCGAGAGGGAATGGTGAACGCTAGGTTTCCAGATTTCTGAATTCAAACGTAAGTTTCTGAATCCCTTGTTCCAGGCTTAGCAGATCTGTCTGCGAATTTTCTGAAAATCTTCTCGCATCATGTTCTAATATCTACCAGGACGTAGGATTGTTTGTATCTTAGTGCATGCAATTGGATCGGTTGATCGCAGATCTGAAATTTTGCTTGTGCTTCTTTTTTTGTGATTTCTTGGTTGACAATATTGCCAAATATAGAAATCCTCCGCTTACATATCTCCTACTGTTCTTGATTGTTTCCAAGTGCTGGCTGGTAACAAAACTGCTTCTGGAAAATAGACTGGGATATGCTATTGCTACCTGCTAGGTTTCTTTTCAACACTGAATGTTCTGCATGTGCTGATTTTAAATCGTATATATTTTATGATCATGTCCTGCCTTGATTATAAAACTTCCTTTTTTTCATTTCTCACAATTCGGTGTATTTATGTTTTCTTATTTTTAATTTGAGTCATGCATCCGTTTTCGGCTTTGATAATAAAAAAAATTGGCCTTGTTATGTATCACGATTCAGATGTTCATGTAGGTTCTGTCTTAGGTTGGTCTGGGAGAGAGTCTAGAAATATAATGATTCTTTTAATGGCTTTCGTATGGAAGAGTAGTTTCCTTCTTGTGGTTTGATGATGGTTTTTTCCTATTGGCTAATAGAAATTCTGCAGCCAATATGGATGAGTCTAATCACTTTCTGTATAATGATGGTAACGCCATAGAGCCTACTCACTATTTTCAGCCAAATGAAATTGGCTTTTCTGCCTTTATATATGTTCTGTGATATTCAGAGGTTGCTATAAGATAAGGTGAGAGGCTTGGTTCATATCCCTTTTTTTTTTTTTTTTTTTTTTAATTCCTCCATCGAAATCAGGTTAGTGTTCTGAAATTTTTGTTCATGCATGTACTTCCTATTTATCTTCTTAGTTCATATTATACTGCTGGTTGTGTTTCTAATTCTGAAACTTAAAATCTGAGTTCAGTTAATCGTTATCAAGGTCTGTCTGAATTTCTTACTTCTGATCTGAGCTTAAAAGTCCAGTCTTTTTGGTTTTTTGAATTCCTACTTCGGCAAGGAATTTTCTGAAATTTAGCTAACCATTGGAATTTTCTGGTTTCTGTGCTTACTTTGATCATTATTCTGAGACTGTTGAATTCCCCATCGATCCTAAGATTTGAAAAGTGCTACCCCAAGTAAGATAGTTCAAATCCAAGATTGTGTCCCTTGTATCGAGATTAATTTTTAGTATCATATTCTCTTTCTCAAATAGACGGGCCTCAGTGCAACGGTAAGGTTGCTCCATTGTGATCACTAGTGTTGGATTCGGGAAACAGCCTCTCGGTGAAGAGAGAGAGAGAGAGAGAGAGAGAGAGGGGGGGGGGGGGGGGGGAAGGCTGTGTACATCTTGCAGACCCTGCAGTTGCGGGAGCTTCATGAGCTGTGTGTCTGTGTATGTCCTTTTTTTTTTAATTCTCCTGCTCAAGTACAGCACTTGGCCTGAAATTTGGTTAAATCTGATCTGCTGATTTTTTGTTCATTGCAACTCTCCTTAGATCTGGTTTCTTAAACTTTGCTGCGTTTGTGGTTGCTTTGGATTTCTGAACCTAGTCACTTCAGGCTTTTAGAAACCCATCACCCACACTTTTAAATTGTTGTTCAGTATCTGGCTATTTTTAAAAATTTTGCAAGGTAGTGTTCTTTACTACCATTGGGGTTATGCGAAATTGATGGTACTGAGCACTTATTATCAATTTCTTGTTGCAGGTTGGACTGTTTTAGTTTTGATAATTTAAAATGGGGGGAGGATTCAGAGTTCTCCATCTTGTTCGACCATTTCTGTCATTTTTACCAGAAGTGCAGACTGCAGACAGGAAGGTTCCGTTCAGAGAGAAAGTAATATATACTGTGATCTCCCTCTTTATTTTCCTGGTCTGCAGTCAACTTCCGCTATATGGAATACATTCTACTACAGGAGCAGATCCTTTTTACTGGATGCGTGTTATTCTCGCCTCAAACCGTGGGACTGTCATGGAGCTTGGGATTACTCCTATTGTGACTTCTGGATTGGTGATGCAACTGTTAGCTGGGTCGAAGATTATCGAAGTGGACAACAGTGTCCGTGAAGATCGAGCACTCTTGTAAGAATTTTTAGCAATATTTTCTCACCATTCCCCATTAGAAAACTTGTATTTTCATGATCACAGTTTTTTTTTCTAGATTTTTTGGTCCAACTGTCATTCGTGCTGAAAAGTTATTTTGTGGAGTTGGACTTAAATACTCATTAGTGAACTTTTCTATGTGAAGTTAGTTTAACCATTTCATGGATCACTTTGCTTCTAATGATCATGGATATTGACTCGTATAGGAATGAAGGACATCTCTTGCTTGAAATTTCTTTACCGCTTTAAGATACCTTGAGAGTCTGTCAGGTTGTCTGACCTTATTTATGAAATTTCTTTTATTTGATCTATATTTTGCTAAAAGTTATCTGACCTTATTTATGAAATTGCTTTTATTTGATCTATATTTTTGCTAACACAATTTTTGTTCCTGATACCCAGATGCTTTATTGCATTGCTTATCTTTACAATTACTTGACACATATTCTTTCAAATACAAGTACTGTGGGATTTAGGTGGAGAAGATGCACGCTCTGTTGTCATTTATAAGTAGATTGGCTTTGTTATAATATACTTTTCTGATGATGCTATTGATTTCTTCTCAGAAATGGTGCTCAGAAGCTGTTGGGCATACTTATTGCTGTTGGTGAAGCAGTCGCATATGTTCTGTCTGGGATGTATGGTAGTGTCGGCCAACTTGGAGTAGGCAATGCAATTCTAATCATTATTCAACTCTGCTTTGCGGGTATCATTGTGATATGCTTGGATGAACTTCTCCAGAAGGGTTATGGACTAGGATCTGGTATTTCCCTGTTCATAGCGACAAATATCTGGTAAGCTTTTGTATTGTTGTTCTAGGGTCCCCGTCGTGGTATATCTTTGTTGGCTGAGTACCTTAAGTTGATTTTGTTGCATTATTGCAGTGAAAACATAATTTGGAAAGCATTTAGTCCAACAACCATCAACAGTGGGCGAGGAGCTGAATTTGAAGGTGCTGTAATTGCTTTATTCCATCTGTTGATAACTCGTACGGACAAGGTCCGTGCTCTTCGTGAGGCGTTCTATCGGCAGAACCTCCCTAATGTGACAAATTTGCTCGCGACAGTCTTAATCTTTCTCATTGTTATCTATTTCCAAGGATTCCGTATTGTTTTGCCTGTGAGGTCTAAGAATGCCCGTGGACAACAAGGCTCATATCCAATCAAGCTTTTCTACACCTCCAACATGCCAATCATTCTACAATCTGCCCTTGTTACCAACCTTTACTTTATTTCTCAGGTGCCAAAGCTTTATCTTTGAATAGTAGATTTGAGCTTTCTTCACATTGTTATAGACAGCTTAATACCGTATATATTTGTGCAGTTGCTGTACAGGAGGTACAGTGGAAATTTCATCGTTAATCTACTTGGTAAGTGGAAGGAATCCGAATACTCCGGTGGTCAGTTTATCCCTGTAGGTGGTATTGCATACTATATCACTCCACCATCAAGGTGATTTAAAGCATCTCATTGACTTACTCTGTTACTTTATTCTTTGGATGTCCTTAATATGGCAAAGTGTTGTATCCCTACCAGTGAGAGAACTTACTGATGAAAATTTTTGTTCCTTTGCTTTTTTCCGATGCTGCTTATCGTCACTTGGCACGTTGCGATCCTTTTACAGCTTGGCAGATATTGCAGCCAATCCCTTCCATGCTCTGTTTTATATTGTGTTTATGCTGTCAGCTTGTGCACTGTTCTCGAAAACATGGATTGAAGTTTCTGGATCCTCTGCTAGGGATGTTGCCAAGCAGCTGAAGGTAATTGTTATATGTGGTCTCCGATCCTACATGTTCCTCATATGTATTTGATTTTTATACTTAAAAGCATTATACTGGAATTCAGTTGGATTTTTGTAGGTCATGGAGAACAGTATATGTGCTTCAATATTTTGTGTGCATGCTTGGATTAACTTATTATCACTTACACATGCAGCTGTGCAATTTGAATTACAGAATTACTAATACGATTAGGCAGAGTTAAGATATGTTCTTCTTTGTAAGGTGCCCTGGAGCCCTTACATTCATTTTTTTGGGATCATATGGTTATTTTGTTTGAAGGTATTTGGGTAAAGATTTTAACATGCATGTTTGCTTTAGAGCAAAAAAGAATTTGAACTTCAAATGTGTGGGCAGCTTAGGATATATTGTGATTCTTTTTTTTTTTTTTTTGTTGTCTTCGGTCTTTAGGGTCTTAAATGCATAGCTTTAGCTTTACCTGTGCCTTAAGACTCTTCGTCAACCATATGGCCTTTTTGTCCAAAGCGCAAGGGGAAGAAAACTCAATCATGTATTTTATGCTGTGCAACAATTTTAAAGCTTTTAAAAATTCACATTATGAAGCTGAAATAAGTTCAACTGTTTTTTTTTTTTTTTTTGAGGGTTGGGGAGTATTGGAATCTATTCTTTTTTTTGGTTAATTTGGAACTTCGTCTTTGTGAGATGGCTTTTGCTTTGCCATGGGCAAGTTTCCATTTCATGGAGGAAAATTACAATTTTTACAACCGAGTGATCGAACGATTTAATGCTGGTACAATGTCCTCGGGGAGGGATTGCTTTGGGCCTGTTAAAATTGGATGGGAGGGCCTAATGTAGTTTGGGGTTGCTAAGGAATCTCATTTGGCAACCCCATGGGGTTTTGGCAGGGTTTGATAATTTCTGAGACAAGGTTCCAGTGGTTTAAGCATTTTAAGAATACATATCTTTCCTCTTTTTTTTTTTTTGGATGGTTAAATATATTTCCTATTTTGTTCCATTTATTAAGTATATTTTAAGGATATATAGCTTATATTTCTCCTATTTTCTTTTATTTATTTTATGTCCTCTCTGAATATCTCCCTATTATTGCTTTGGCTGGCTTAAGGCATTCCTATTCTTGCTCCCTATTTGCAGATAGGTTGGGTCTGGCCAGAACTGTACTGCACCCAACCCCATTGAGGCACTAGTGGTTGAGCTTGTAGGGAATAGTTGGTCTAATTTGCTGATGTCTAGAAGTATATTTGATGTGCTGCTGCAGGATATTCTATTGATCCTGAGGTTCCAAAGGTTTGGAGTTTAGATAGATACCCCAAACATAATTTCTGAACATTAGATAGCCTGTGGTACAAATACCCTATAAACCCAAGGAATGTCAGGTGTGGTTTACCCAAGTTGAATGAAGTAATTTTCTTATTTTGTTCTCCATGGAATTAGAATGCTCAAAGTTCTTAACTTTTTTATCCATCTGCCAGTGGTGATAATTAGAGGTGAATATATATATATATATATATATATATATTTCCTGCCAAATCTAAATTGCTTTTTGAATTTTCCGAATTTATATTGATGATAGGATCCCATGGGCTAATGCACTCTGCGTAACAATCCATAATACCGAAGGAACTGATTTCACCATGCCCAGGCGTGTTGATGTCATTTTCTTCCCTGAAAATATACTTTGTGTTTCTGCCATTATGGCAGCTCCATGCAAGATTTCATGCATGCAGTGAATTGAGGGAGCCATTAATCGGGTCATGAATCTTGCCACGGTTTGTCAATAGAAGCTGGTGGAAAACGTATTTACGTCGTTCTTTTGTCTCCTTGGATATTTGGAGAAAATTAGGTTTAAATTGCACAGAAGCCTACGTTATTTACTACAAACCTGAATCGGACATTTCATCTACGTTAAATTGCTTGTTCCAAATGGAGGGATCCACGAACCATCTCTTTGAGGTGGTTTAAATTCAGAGATTCACTTGCATTTGGGCTGTTGAAAATACTGCTTTTCTGTTTCTTTTTTATACTGCCTCTTGTTTAGTATATTATTATGTATGCAAAGATCTTGAGATGAGCCGACCCCATTTCATGGGGATACGGCTTTATTGTTGTTGTAAAGATCTTGAGATGCAATCCTGTTTTCTATGCTTATGGACTGAAATTCCACCTTTCTAGGAATTGTTTATATGAACAGATTTCATGTAAAATGCTTATGAAATGCTTATGGAAGTACAAATGGACTACTGCATTTGATGCTCTTCATGCTTGTGCAGGAGCAACAAATGGTGATGCCAGGTCATCGGGAATCAAATCTGCAGAAGGAATTAAACCGCTATATACCTACAGCTGCAGCCTTTGGCGGCATGTGCATTGGTGCGTTGACAGTGTTGGCAGACTTCATGGGAGCAATTGGATCAGGAACTGGAATTCTGCTTGCCGTCACTATCATCTACCAGTACTTCGAGACATTTGAGAAGGAGAGAGCTAGTGAACTGGGCTTCTTTGGCTTTTAAGCTTGACATGGTGGTGCACTTGCACTTGTTTAGTTGGACCCGTTTGACCCAGTTTGAAAACTCAGGCCAAAAAGAACTGGGTCCAAACCTGAATTTTGGTCCAATAGGTTTACTTAGGTTCTTAATCCATAGAATCAACTCTACTTGTGCCTTAAAACTCTTCATCAACCGAATCGCCTTTTTGTTCAGAGGATGGAAGAAAATTAAATCATGTACTTTACTCTGTACAACAATTTTAAAGCTTAGAAAAATTCACATTATGAAGCTGAAAAATGTTCAACTTGTTCTTTATTTTATTTTATTTTATTTTATTTATTTATTTATTTTCTGTATGGTAGTTTCTAAACTTAGGCTCTCTTTGGTTTGTATTATATAATGTATTATGAGTTATTTGTGATAAATCAATTATGATAATAGATTATGAGTAATAAATAATGACTGTTTGATACCATTAAACATAATATATTATATAATGAGAAATATAAACAATCACCTAATAGATTATTCTAATAATGATAAACAGTTATTCATTTATTTGTAGATAATGAATTATATTGATTTATTTTAATTATAAATAGACATTATAAATCATATCAAATAATCATAAATTTTATAATATATTATATAATACATTATATAATACAAATCAAAGAGAGTCTTAATCTTTGTGACATGATGGTCTTTTGTTGGGGTTGCTTAGGAATCTCATCTGGCAAGCCAATGGGGTTTTGGTTAGGATTTGATTAATTTTGAAGACAAGTTTCTAGTATTTTAGGCATTTAAAGAGGTAAATATCTTTGCTATTTTGTTCTGTATAGTAAATATATGAAAAAATTTCATCTACACCCCATCAAAAATTATTAACATTATCTACACCCACAAGAATGCAGAAACATCACCTAGGTCCCAAAACTTTGGCTGTGGTAATTAAAGAAGTCCATTCCGTCCGTTGATTCCCGTTAGATGCTGGCATCATGTGGATTGAAATTTTTTATAGACAAGAATACCCTTTTGGTCGGTTGAAAAGACTAATATACCTTTTTAAAAGAGAAACGAACCAAGATGATTCATCGGCTAACCCATACATGTCCTTCTCGAAGACGAAGGAGCAGACAGAGGATTACTCTGTTTCTTAATGACCTGATCATCAGAAGAAACAACAATCGATCTGCTAGGAGATGGTGATCGGTCGATAGAAAACCAAACAAACGGTGAAGCAACAACGGATCCATAGAGATACGAGTTGGAGAAGCTGATCTATTGAAGAAACCAGTAGATCGAGAAGAGAACTTGAACTTATAGACACAAAAGCAGTCGACGAGGACGAAGAGTTCGATCTCTGAAAGCCATGCGACAATACTGGTTTACTAGATCTGGTTCTCAAATTTGAAGCCGCCTCACCTTTAATTTTCCATTTCCCCTACTGACACCCGCCTGCCCATCCTACATATATATGCACAAATCAACCATCGATTTTTCTTCTTCTTTATCATTTCCAAACGACCGGAATTAAAAATCAAAGTCATTTTTCTCCTGCTCACTCAGCCTGCCTGACATGGACAATTACCCTCTCTTCTTCCCTTACTCCTCGTCAACATCATCGTCGTCATCAGCAGCAGTTGCTTTTCCCTTCTCTTTAAATGTGGTAACTCTTATGCTATGATTTGTTATAGGCGTCTTCTTCTTCTGGAGTTTCTCCATCTGTATTTTTTCCCCTTTTTTTCATTTCTAAAGATGAATTTTTTTTGGGATTTCAGCAGGTGAATAGGGACTCTATTTGCTCTGAACTGTTGGAAACATTGAAAAGACAAGATTCAGGGAATCAAGGCCGGAACATCAACAAAGAGCTTCAACGTTTGGGGTTAGGGTTTGGGTGAGAGTGAAAAGGAAGGAAAAAGAGAAAATATAAATTTAATTTGAAGATCAAATTAGTAAATCAATATAATTTTTTAATTTTTCAATTTATAATGTGAGGGGTAAAACTGTATTTTAACAATTTTAGTGATTTCTGTCAGTTAAATGAACTTAGATGATGTTTTTACAATCTTATAGGTGTAAGTGATGTTAACAATCTTTGATAGGGTGTAAATGAAATTTATTTTAAATATATATAGTTTGTATTTATGAATTATGATATATTCTGCTACATGCCATCAGTGAAGATTTCTTTAGTGCCACTTTTGACTTGCTCAACCCATTCCTACTTTTGCCTCCACCCACCCACCTTTACTCAGAGAGGTTTGGTTTGGCCCTTTGGCCAAAACTGTACTGAAGCCAACGGTCAACCAGGCCCATTGAGGCACTGGTTTTGCTTGTAGGTAATAATTTGTTCAATTTACCTTCCCAAAAAAAAAAGAAAAAATCATTACTAAAGTTGACCTCATGCCTTTAGTAATTGATATTCCATTAAAAAAAAAGGAAAAACAAGTATTGCCGTCTCAATTCCACTTTTCCTTGAACTCTGGTCTTCCTTTACCCTAAAATAATAATAATAATAAATAATAAATAAAAATCTCTGGACTTCTTTTTCCTCTCTTCTCTTTCTTCTAAAGAGTTAATGGTTGTCAGTTCTTTTTGTATTCTTATTTTCTTTGTATTATGAGGAACACATAGGACATGGTTCAAATAATTGGTATTGGATCGATTGATTTGTATTGGTTTTAGATCTGTTTGATTTTTTATTTGATTTTATTTTAATATTATTATATATAATATTGGTTACATGTCAACTTCCTACTGAATCAGTGTATCGATTTGGATCAGAATGATTTTGGACATGGTTGATTTCGTGTACTCAATACTTGGATTTGGAACATTGCCCAAGGTAAGGGTGTCAATTAATATAATATCGGTAATTCAATATGGTTTTGGTTTTACCATTAACGGTAGGAAAATGGTTTTCTCATACTATTACTGTACATCCTCGGTACGAAATATGGTTTTTATCTGGTATGAAATACAGTTCTGTTGCAATTTGGACTAGTCGAATACATGTGTGACAGTGTGATCTAGTATATAAATGGTATACGATATCTTTTTAGTATGCAAATCTATATATAAATCGATATGCAAATTAATATTTAAACAGTATGTGCTGCCGGTATATTGGTATGAACTATTATCATACCAGATAGAAAATGATACCAAATCTTGAACCATTATCATACCGGATAGAAAATGGTATAGTATCGATATAAACAATACGGTAGTATTCGATTTCAGTATCAAATTGACATCCTTACCCAGGGGTATTGGATTTGTGACTATCATTTGATCCTTCTAATTAATTTTTTTTTAATTTTTAAAGGCAAAAGTTTTTGTATATGGTCATATATGTGTACAATTATACTTTCAATTGTTGGATGAAATGTATTCTCAAAACTACCCCTCCCAGACTGATGTCTTGACCACGTTTTTACATACGTAGGTCATGTACGAAAATTGTCTCTTTTTTTAAATATTCCAAATCATGTGTCAATCATTCAATGAATTAAAAATGTCACGTGGCACTCATCCCACAATATTTAAGAATATAAAGATAATATTCAATTTTTATTACATGCAATGCAAATGATGCCAAAAAAAAAAAATGCCTTTCCAGTTGTATCGGACTGATGGTCCGATAAGAGTCGATACTAACAGATTCGTGTTCAATATCCAATTGGTTTTGAAAACAGCCGATAGTGTAGCCGATACCTGGAACCACGGTTAAAGTAATCAGTATCAGATCAGCCAATTTGTATCAGTTTTGGACTTGGGTGATCCCATCTAGCCATCTCAGCTTGTTTTAATATTATTTTAATGAAAACCAGACACGTATCATTTCCCATTATATCTGGACATCAGCCCTCAGTTCAGTTTTGAATATCATCGATACCATATTCGATACAGGTTTCGGATCGTCTCCTGTTGAACAAAACGTCATTCCTGATCTCAAAAATTGCTTCTTGCTTCTCCCTCCCCCCCCTCCCCCCCGCCCCCTTCTTCTTTTCTAAGATATAGTATAATGTAAACTTTCTGCTTTCTTCTCATGACTTATTGAAGATGATTCGGCCAGTGTAGGATGCGGTCATGGATTTGGTTCTGACTGCGGCAACCGGTAGGGATTGGACGATTGGTGCGCATTAAGCTTCTTTACAGTAACAGCTTTGCCATCACGAAGGATATCTCTGTTAAACTTATGTGGGCATAATTAATTACCTAAATCAGTTATTCAGTGAGAGTTTAATTAGCATGATAGAATCGATTTTGATTTGGTTCATCACATGATTTGAGATAGACTTGGTAACTCTAATTCTATTGTGGAAAGGGTATTAAGGTTCGACAGTATTATATAAATACTGAGTTAGATTTCCCACCACCATAGTTAGTAAAGAAATCTCTTTACACCCATTGACAAGAAATTGAGGTATGTCTTTATGAAAATTTTTATATACACCCCAAGAAGAATTGCTAACATCATCTACACTCATAAATTTGCAAAAACATCAATTGCACTAATTAACTAATGGAATCACTTAAATTATTAATATACAAATTTTACCCTTCATATTATAAATTGAAAATTTTAAAAATTAAATAGAATGACTAGTTTGATCTTGTATTGAAATTTACATTTATTATTTCTATCTTTCCTTTTCACTTTCAGCCAAACCCTAACGTTGGAGTCCTAACAATATTTAATTAAAATCAATGAAATCAAAACAAACATCCGAATCAACAACAGATTCGGATTTAAGTTAAGAATTTTTCATTCTTCCTTTCTGGTTTTTAATTTGAGTTTCAGGGAAGGAGGCTACGGAACCTATCCAGATGTGAATTGATTCTCTCCCTCCTCCGTTTCTCTGTTTGTTTATCATTCCTGGAAGCAGCGAGAGCTGTAGCTTGTGGCATCTCTGTAACTCCAGACATCTCCAAGGTCTGAAACGGGAAACCACCAGAAAAGCTCAGAACTGCTATGAATTCATAATTCTCCAGAAACCCACCCGGAGTAGGCACCATCACAGATACGAGAACCTAGAGATTTTTTCTAGATTTTATGATCACAGATACGAGAATCCAAAGATTATATGATCAGTCAAGGTGGCGGGTGTTCTAGAAACCCCTTCGAAACCCTAAGCTGCGAAACTAATTGAACCTTTTTTTAATAACTTACCACGAACACCCTAATTTTTAATGATTCGATTAATTACAGAACTGAAACGTGCAAACATATGGTGATCTCCAACGGAGATAGATTATTAAAGTAAGCAACACTAGATGTCTTTGAATGCTTTGGATTTCGTTTCAATGTTATATCTTCATTCTTCCTTTTATTTTTGAGAAAATATCTATCACACCCCTGTAGTTTATCTTAATCTCACTCACCCACCATTGTTTTCGATAATATCTCTAATACCCCCTGAAGAGACCCAAACCTTGTTTAGATGCTAAAAAGATTTTTTTACCCTCAATCCTTTTCAATTTCATTTTTATATTTTCTTTTAGAAATTTTTTATATTTTCTTTTTTATTTCCAAAATTATCCTATATTTTCAATTTTACATTGTTTTTTTCACGCTTCTTGTTTCTCTAACGTCAGGCGACAGGAAAAACTTGTCTATATCTTCATCCGTAAGCATATAGACAGCGGAAAATAAGATATACACGCTTAACACCACCTCGACCCTTTCAATCAAAAATGCCTCTCCGATTGCAGCAAGGCCTACATTGATGCCCTTGATCAGCTCGATGGCGGCCTTGCGGCTTTTGATACTAAAAGCTAGAACTGGAAACAGTCCAAGCCTGAACAGGAAACAGAGAAGAAAAGATAGAAATCAACCGTCGCATGCTTTCTGGATTCAATAGTCGTTGCCTCGAAACTATAATATCGTAAGCCTCTCTCTGTTCGCTTTCGTAACCCAAATTGATACCCTCACAGAGAGAGAGGGGGGAGGGGAGAGGGGGGAGAGAGAGAGAGAGAGAGAATGGCGAAGCGATCACACACACTCTTGCAGAACAAACTGAAAGAAGTAGAATCCAAACTGAACCAAGTAATGAGTCATCAACTTCTATCGGAGAGTATTAATGGAAAATTCACGTTCCTAGAGAGCCATCCCTAGAACCCTCATCACTTGCACCACATTAGTGAAAGGCTAGAGGAACTAGAGTCTGCATTTAAGGATTGGGACACTTTTGGGACCTCATCTATCGACCATATTGACACTGCTTCATCTTGTTCATGCACCAATTCATGCTTTCAACGATGATGAAATTCAAGACTAACTTCAAGATGGTGGTGGTGGTTCCCCTCCTGACTTTGACACAGAGATTGCTTTCAAAGGTGTCATCCAAGAACAAGAACAGCAGCCGATGGCAACGGTCAACCAATTGGTTGGTTTTGTTGCTTAATCCGTAATTTCTAAACCCCCTTACCTCTTCACTAAAAACCTTCAAACAAAAAACCTCTGAACCACTGTGCCTCCTTCTAATGTACCCTCATTTTTCTTAGAATTTTCGTTAAATGTTTCTGAGATTTTCATTTTGTCTTCCCTCGTCTCTAGTTTTTATTGGAAAAAGTATCCTAGAAGAACTTTAATATTATATCTAATATCATATCAAAACTGAAAATCTATTACAAATGTCATGTCATTTGTTTAATCCAAGAAATTAAATAGAATGACATACCTTTTTTTTTATGATTTAAAAATACTTTTTGTTGAAGGACTCTACCTTTTGTTGAAGAATTCTACCTTTTGTTGAAGAACTCTGAATGATTATTTAACGATGACATTTGATATCTAAGGATCTCACAAGCAATTTGGGTGTTCACCCCAGCTGGACAGGTATACCATAACTTGGTATTTCGAGTTTTTCCTCCCCTTGCTTGTGTGACCTTGAGATGTTTTTATATTTCTAGGGTAGAGATGACCAGCCATAAAGTCCAACCCTAAGTGAGATGCTAGCCACCTAATGTCATATCCAGATTGTCTTTTGGCATACCTTGACAATTACCAAAAGTGTCCTTAGATAATAAATATAGATTAAAAATACAAAACTGCCCTTTTCATAAAACCAAAAAATATCATCAATTTTACAAAGAAAAATAAAAATAAATAATATTTTATATTTATAAATAAAAATATTTGATTCAAAATCAAACACGATAAATTTATTCAAATTAACAGTTTGTAGGTGTACACTCTTATAATTATTAAGTCACTGGCAATGTACATTAGACACTAAGATCACCACTCAACGTACACGAGGTCTTTTCATAAAGGACTTCACAGACCATATGTGCACTGACCGTCGAGAGACTAGTCCCCATGTCTCCCATAGTTTGAGTAATTTTGACTTGCACCCCTCAAACCTATCATGATACAATCAATGCCTATGTAAGCACATAACGCATCATGATAGGTGCGATCAAGTCGATGACTACAAAGTGACTCATTTGAATAATCATCTATAAAACTAATCCATTAATACAATAGATAAAAAACAATGGTACCATGTAAATAATTTATAAGCCACAAAACATGTAAACCACATGTCACATATATATACCTCAAAATAAAGATAAAAATATCCAAAGAGAATACATAAAATCAACACAATAGATCTGTGTTGGGTCACACAATTCCAACAGTCTCTCACTTGACCTAATACAAATCCATAGCTATTACATGTTTAGTAAATACGTCAAAAGATAAACTTTTTGTAAAGAGATCAACCAAGTTTGATTGAGAAGACACTCTCTCAACAATTATCTCATTCTTTTTGATAATATCACAAATGTAATGATATTAACCTTCAATGTGCTTAATATAAGGATGACACTTTGGGTTTTAGTGTTGCAGAATTGTTAACACATAAAAGTGGAATAAATTTTTTCATACAATCCACTATCAATAGTTCTAATAAGAACTTTGAAAGGTACACCGTTTCTTTAGCTGTCGCATTCAATGCAATATATTCAACTTTCATAGTAGACTACACAACATATTCTTATTTCTTACTCTTCTAAGTAGCATCACAAAAAATAAATACAAAATCAGAGGTAGATTTTATACTATCAACACATCCGTGATAATCAGAATCAAAATATCCAAAGATATTCATTTGATCAGAACAATACATCAATTTAAAGTCTTTTGTTTCTTTAGATTCCTCAGAGTCTATTGTACAATTATCCAATGTATTTTACCAGGATTATTCTAGAAACGATTGATCATGTCAACTGCAATATCTATTTCAAATCGAGCACAGACTATAGTATACATCAAGCCTCCCACAACAGAGGCATAAGGATACAATGACACATTCAATATTTTTTGTAGACTTAGGACTATCATCCTAGGAAATTGATTTAAAATAATGATAGAGAATTTGTCATCCCAAACAATCAGTCATGTGAAACCTTGTTAATATGGTATCAATATTTTTCTCTTGAGATAAGCTTAATCTTTTTTGTTTTTTGTTTACAATCTCGCTCAATTTTGATATCCAGAACATAAGAAGATTTACCTAAGTCTTACATTTTAAATATGTTAAATAACTATTATTTTACTCCCATTAACATATTAACATTATTTTCTACAAGTAAAATATCAACAACATATAATGTAAGATATACATCCTTATGACTTTCTTTCTTTTGAAAATTCACTTATAACTAATCACTTTATTGTTCACAGACCTATCAATCAATCACTATACATTATTCTTACTCATAGATTTGATTTCTTTTTTTACGACATTAATTTATTTTTGAGAATCAATATCTACCATAGCTTAACAATAAGTAATAGGATTATCAACAATTTCATTAATGGTCACTTTTTCATATGATTCTCTCAAATACACGTAAGAATATTTAACATGTTTAGAGCTTTCTACTAATTCTTTCAAAACACTTTTATCACCATCACCTGAATTTCCACTATCAAAGCAATCTCTTAAGAATGTCACATTTCTATTTTCAAATATCACTTTATCCTCAAGATCATATACTCTATATTCTTTGAAACAATGAGGATACCTAACCATAACACACCTTTGATTTTTTTTTTATATAGTAATTTATATTAATTTATTTAATCAAAATATGAGAAATACAGTCATATACTTAAATAAGAACAATACTTGCTAGCTTAATATAAAACAATTCATTTTATGTGAGAATTGATAGTCTTAATGGAAACTCTATTTAGAATAAACATTGTTGCATATAAGGCCACTCCCTAAAAAGAAATTGACAAATTAACTATTGTCATCATAGATCAAATCATATCTAACAGAGTTTAATTCTGTTTTTCTACAATTTCATTAGCCTCTGGAATATGAGGTGGAGTATAAAAATATTTAATATTATTTTTAAGGTAATAGAACTCAAAATCCTTAGATATATATTCTTCACTTTGAAATGAATTTAGTGATTTGATCACTGTCCAGTTAATTTTTCAGTCTCATGCCAAAAAGATTTGAAAAACTCTAAAACTTCAGACTTATGTTTCAACAGATGTACAAAGTCAAATCTAAAAAAATCATCGATGAAAATAATAAAATAACGAAAGTACTTCTTACACTAATGTTCATAAGTCAACATACATCAGTATAAACATTTTTAACACATGAGTACATTTTTCACCTTTTGTATAGAATTTCTTGATCATTTTATTAGAAATATAATTTTCATATATAGAAAATTTTTCTAGAATTACACTAGTTAAAATACTAGAACTATCAATCTGTTCACCAGTCAAAGTACTTGAATTATCAATCTGCTAATTCTACTTATATTGATATGTCTCAATCTCAAATGCTAAATATAAGTAGCACTATCTTTAATATCAAGTTCAACATCGCATACAACATTGTCACAGAACTATATTTTATACATATTATTGTTTCTAAAATTATGCAACACAACTTTGTCATTTTTCTTTATTAAAAATCTTCTACTACCAAAATAAAATTTATATTCAAGTTTTTTCAATATTAAAACAGATAATATATTTCTTATAAAACTATGTGCATACAAACATTTAACTAAATTAAAATTTATCCTATCGTTCAACTTTAATTTAGGAATTCAAACTTCTTCAATTTGCTTCTTATCATCATTTTTCATGTAAGTGAAATTGGTACTATCACTTATTTTTTAAAGTTCCTTAAATCTCTTTCCACCAAACTTTAAGAAAGAATAGTATTTAGTCTTTTTATGTTCAAGTTTCTTACAAAAGTAATAAACTATTTGTCTAGATTTTAACTCAACATCCTGTCTTACTTTGATGTTCTTATTCTTTTTGTCAATCTTTTTTTTTTATTTATAAATTGTTTCTTCTTCTGATATTTCTATTTTTTTTTTGTTAATCTGCATTCTCATTAATAGCATTGACTATTTTTTTCTCAACCTAGCATCTTCATGACCAGTAACTTTGAATAAAAGATCATCAACAATCAAATCTAAACCACAAAAAACAAAATAGATTTATCCTACAGTTTCATAGGAATCATGCAAAGAGGATAAAATAATGAATATCTTAGTTTTTTCGTCAACGAATCTTTCTTATAAGCCCAACTCATCAGCAATGACAATCATATTATTTACATGCTCTCTGATATCTCCTCTTTCTGATAATTTAGTCCTAATAAATTTTTTTCACAAACCATCAATATGCTAACTAGATTTCTTATCAAATTTTAATTCAAGACTATCAAGAATGATTTTAGCAGAGATACTATTCATATAACTAATCATAAGAGAATCTATCATGCATCATAACATCAAATATTTTATTTTATTATCTGTCTCTTTTTATTTTTTAAGGATAACCTTATCAAATTAGATAGAATGTACATCAGACATAGGAAGATATTTTTCTTTAATACTAAGAGAATAATTACGAAAATCAAATGAACAAGTCAATTCAATTCTATGCTTTCATTCAGCATAATTGGGTCCAATCAAGATATAATATTTCATAATATTAGACATGTTCAAAGAGCGAGGTAATCCTGTCATCTGTCATAAGTATGCAACATACATAATAAGCTTGAAGACTAAAACCTATTACATTTACATAAAAATAATACAATATTAAATATTTTAAGACAAAATAACAAAGAGATCTATGATTTTTCAAATCCCTCCCATATTTGATGGGCATAGAAAAGAATCAATCAAGGTCCATTCAGAATTCATTACAAGGATATGATAAACTCATCTCATATCCTATGGGCATAGGAAAGAATTTAACCGATCAAGATTTCTTCAGAATTAATTAATGTTTAATATAAGAATATGTTAAATTCGTCCCATATCTGATGGGCGTAGGAAAGAATTTAACTTATCACTGTCTATCCGATAGATAGTGACATGAGGGATTTACAAGTCCATCCACAGTCATATCTCATCCATGTGATTAATCGATGGGTATCATCATGTTTAAGTATCGAATCAATGAATGAATCAATTTCAAACCTAATTCATACAAAAAAAAAATTTAAACTAACTCCCACTAAAATTGAGATTAGCTACAATAAAAATATATTAAAGTACATGTAAATTAGGTCTAAAAATAAATGTCTAATTATTAGGCACAAAATAGTTTGACAACAATCATGACTTAGCCACATGTACCATAATTAAGTACTTGGCTTGATGGCTTGATGGTTTAATGGCTTGATAGCTAAGTGGCTTGATGGTTAAATAATGATAACTTTATGTCTTTTTAAAACTTTCATTTTTCAACATTCCAAACTCTTCTCATTCTCAAAAGCAAATATTAATTCTTCATCTCTCTATTATGACAAGTTAAATTAAAAGATAACTCTTTTCAAATTCCATGATGTGAATTTATCAATTATAATATGAATTTTCAACTCATCTTTTCATCTTTCTCATAAAAATTTTTTATTTTAAAATTTTTTTTAACTCCCAATAAGATTCTTCATTTCCTATTTATGGGATATTATGAATAAGCATAAATGATGATAAATTTATCATAATTATTATAAAAAAAATAATGTTAGATTGTTCATCTTTCATTTCAAAAATTTTGGAGAAAGCTTTAATAAAAAACAAATCATCTTCAACACAATCAACAAAAATTACTATGAAGATTGTCACAATTTGTCATAAGAAAAAAAAAACAGAAAAAAGAATAAACACCCATCTTTGATATGATAAATTTTCATATGTAGAAACACATATATAGAAAACAGAATCACTTCTAGGATATGAAATTTAGACAAACAGAATTTTAGCAGAGCCATCATGTTTGTGCTATTGGAAAAAACATCCTAGAAGAATTTTAATATTATATTTAATATCATATCAAAACTGAAAATCTATTACAAATGTCATGTCACTTGTTTAATCCAAGAAATTAAGTAGAATGACATACCTTTTTTTTATGATTTAAAAATACTTTTTGTTGAAGTACTTTATCTTTTGTTGAAGAACTCTACCTTTTGTTGAAGAACTCTGGATGATTATTTAACGATGCCACTTGATATCCAAGGATTTCACAAGTAATTTGGGTGTTCACCCCAGTTGGACAGGTATACCATAACTTGGTATTTCAAACTTTTTCTCCCCTTGCTTGTATGACCTTGAGATGTTTTTATATCTCTAAGGTGGAGATGACCAGTCATAAAGTCCAACCCTAAGTGAGATTGTCTTATAGTCTCCTAATGTCATATCGAGATTGTCTTTTAGCATACCTTAACAATTACCACAAGTGTCCTTAAATAATAAATAGGGATCCAAAATATAAAACTGCCCTTTTTCATAAGATAAAAAAATATCGACTTTGCAAAGAAAATAAAAATAAATAATATTTTATATTTATAAATAAAAATATTTGATGCAAAATCAAACACGATAAATTTATTTAAATTGACAGTTTATAGGTATGCGTACACTCTTATAATTATCAAATCAATGACAATGAACATTAGGCACTAAAATCACCACTCAGATGAACTTCATAGATCATATGTGCACTGATCGTCGAGAGACTAGTCCCATGTCTCTCATAGTCTGAGCAATTTTGACTTGCACCCCTCAAACCTATCATGGTCCAATCAATGCCTATGTAAACACATAGCGCATCATGATAGATGCGGTCAAGTCGATGACTACAAAGTGGTTCATTTGAATAATCATCCATAAAATCAGTCCATTAATACAATAGACAAAAAACAATAGTACCATGTAAATAATTTATAAATCAAAAAACATGTAAACCATATGCCACATATATATACCTCAAAATAGAGATAGAAATGCCCAAAGAGAATACATAAAATCAACACAATAAATCTGTGTTGGCCACACAATTTCAACAATTTTGAAGTAGGTGAAACTAAAGTTTATTCTTAAATTTATGCAATTGTTTTCTTTCCCTAACGCTCTGTAGACAGCGGCGGCATTCTCCTTGCGGCTTTCTCTGCTCAGGCCAGATTCCCAGTTATCATAGCTATCATCCTTCTTCAATCAGTCAAATAATAACACTGAGGTTAATTTTTCATGTGTATAGCCAATTGGTTTTGCGATTGTAGGAGATTAGGGAAAGAAACGTTGTTGAGTTATAAATTAATTAAGTTTTATTAAAATTAAAAGAGAAAATATCTAGGGGTAGTTCTGTCATTAATTAAATTAAAATGGTGTCACATCATCGGTTAAGGGATATATCTTGAAGGAGGGGGTCTAATGGATACAGCTTTTCAAAAGCAGGGTGTGTTAGGGATATTATCGCAAACAATGGCTGGTAGGTGAGACTAAGACAAATTATAGGAGGTGTGGAAGATATTTTCCCTTATTATTTTTTTATCTTTTGTGTTTTAACCCAGTATTTGAGATCTCTACTCAAACAAAGTGCGAAATTGGTCTTCTAAAATCAAGTATCCAAGCTCGACCTGTGGCGCATTGATCATGGCAGTGGGTGGGGGGCAATAAAGCACACAGCGAGAAAGAAACCAAATGCAATAGCAATAGCGCACCTAAGCCAACAAGCATGAAGGAAGGCCAATTGTTGGGTAAGGGGGTGGGGAAGGAAGTGATCAAGGATAGAAGCCGACAGTCGATTAACTGACATATTTTTTTCCAACGGACAATTCAACAACGGAGGATTTGCCAACAGACGATTCGTCAATTAATGAATATCCAACTTATTCGCCAATATATTTTGTTTCTCCCGAAACAAGAGATCCAGTTTATCATGAATTTGAGGTATATTCTCTCTCGTCAGTGGTGTTGTGTTTACAAATGGAGTCCGGTTATGATGAATGTCTCCTACCTACATTAATTGTGAGTGACTATAGTGACTATGAGAGCAAATTATTTTTTATTTTTTATTGGTGGACGGGGTCAATAATAATAGTGAGTAGCCCTCTGGTTTCTTTCGCCCTTGCCTCTAACTTCTTCGACAGTGTTACTATCTCATACGAGTCCCACAACGACTGCCCAAAATCCCATTTAGTAACTCCGATTTGCCATGAAGAGGATGGGAACTCTAAAATGGAACAGAATTTGTTGCTGTGAAGATGATCGAAACTCTGAAATATATATCATTGCCGTGGGGATGATCGGAACTACCGCCATTAAAACACAGAAGAACTTCTAAGATCGGGGTAAGGTAAAAATTGAAAAAAATGTAAAATCGTCTTTTTAACTCAGCTCAAAGGGTAGTATTGTCCATTAACGGTTCCATTTCTACTGACATCAGCAACTAACTGGAATCCGTGGATGGAATGGGCTTATTTGAGTAACGGTGCAAAGATTTTAGGTGGTAGATGATATTTTTGCAAACTTGTGGGTATAGATGATGTTAGCAATCCTTGTTGGGGTGTATATGAAATCTTTCCTTCATAGATTATGACTTCTCCATTGTGTTTTATGATACTGGTATCGATTGAGATAGATTTGATTGAAACTCTATTCATATAAATGTCTAACAACCTCGAAATACAATCCCCGATCCACCTTTGCCAATGGAATTACCATCGCTGAATGCATTGATGGCTGATATAAGCTCCTTGTAAGAGAACTTCTGTAATCCAAAGTGGACGCCACAATCAAAAGGACTGTTGCGAGAGCAATTAAAGACAGTAGGATTGAGATCCTCCATAGTGAGACCACTCCTGAAGTGAGGATCCCACCCATTCAAAGTGGATCCGTGTGTATCCCGATGCACTTTGTTGGTTCAGGATATGTGTCGATCCACTTTGAGTGAGTGGTATTCTCACTATACGGTGGCCTCCCTATCGAGAATCTTTTTCCGACCGAGTACCAGAAGTGGAAGAAAAAAAGTCAAATGATTCAGTGTGTTTCTTGGTATCCTTTCTATTTATGCTGTAAACTCCATTAACCGTTGGATCTAATCGCATCCAGCTGTGGCTCACCGATACGGTACCTAGAGTTAAACCTTGTCTCGAACTAAAACCAGACCCCTTTGTTCTCATCTTTTTCCATTCTCGCATCTCCGTGGTCTCTAAGCAGCCGCAGTGGCTTCTGAAATCTTCAAGCTACGGCAACTCGCTAGATTTCCTCCGGATGTTCTTCAGAGACTAGTTGTTAATTGCAGGTAACTTCAATCCATCTTTTAATGGATTTCATTTCGTCGTAGTTTTCTTTATCTTTCAGAGATTCAGATGAACAATAAGGGCTTATCTGGACGAAATAATCCAGTATTTTGAGTATTATTTTTTATTTTTCTTTATATTTTTTTTATTGTTGAATTTTCTTGAAGACTTAATGGGACGTAGTGTTGCTGAGATTTTTGACTGTAGGAAGCTTGTCTGTCTGAAACTTGGATTTTTTTTTCGATTTATTTTGGTTTCTAATTACATCCGCACTAACTTCGTCTCTGGGTGACTTCATCTTTGTTAATTTGGATTGGATTTCAATTGCTTGAATTGATGAAGTTGAACACTTTTTCCTGATAAGTTGGACCTTTTTTTAATCTTGATTGCTGGTTACTCTTAGGTGTGTCCCTGTTAAGATTAAATTTGGTGAGAAAATCGTTGTTTTCTGGCCCCAGAACCTGGTTTCTGGCTTTAGTCTTGATCTCAAGGTGTGGGTTTTGGTTACAAAAAGTGCTTCTTCGCTTCGCTCGCTTGCAGCGCCTCGACTCGAGTTTCCGCTGTCTCTTGATTTTTCTTAAAGCTGAATGAATAAGCAAAACTGAGGTTTTCTAATATTTATCTGCTTACTGGTGGTTACTGGATTTAAAATTTTAATGGGTAGTGCCCAAGCATCTAAATATGATTGGTTTGCATCATTGTCTTATTCTCTCATGTCATTGTTGATTCGAACATTTATTGTTTCTTCATTTTGGCTTTTTCTTAGTTCTGGTAAACTTTTGTTTGCTGTTGAAGTTTTGAATGACAAAAATACTCTGTTTCTTCATTTAGTGTTTGCTTCCTGTATGTTCTTCCACGTGAATATGTAGGAACATTCTTTTGATTGTCAATGTGTTTTCTAGACATTCGTTTGCAGTTTACCATCATGTGGCATATTGGCCATACAGGAATAGTAATTTCTTAAGTGCTTATTTTACCTTTTTTATGTAGTTTCTGTCAGATGGCATCTAGTACCGAGGCTGGGAAGAGCTTTGCGAGAAGAGACAAGTTACTGGAGATAGAGAAGGATATTCAAAAACTGTGGGAGGAAAATGAAGTTTTTAAGGCTGAATCATCTGAAAGACGTCCTGAACCTGGGGAAAAGTTTTTTGGGAATTTTCCATATCCTTATATGAATGGTTTTCTGCATCTTGGTCATGCATTTTCATTGTCAAAGCTTGAATTCGCTGCAGCTTATCATAGACTAAGAGGTGCCAATGTACTTCTACCATTTGCTTTTCACTGCACTGGTATGCCCATCAAGGCATCGGCTGATAAACTTGCCCTGGAGATCAAAGAGTTTGGGAATCCACCTGCTTTTCCTTCTATAGAAGATCTCAGTATTAGCACTGAAATGGAACCTGAGGAGGCAAATGGAGGGGTACAGACCTTACCTGATAAATTCAAGAGCAAGAAGTCTAAGGCAGCTTCAAAGTCAGGTGGAAGCAAGTTTCAGTGGCAAATCATGGAGAGTGTTGGCCTCTCTAGTGATGAGATTCCAAAGTTCCAGGACCCATATAACTGGTTAACATATTTCCCACCTTTGGCCAAGGAGGATCTTAAGGCTTTTGGGCTGGGTTGTGATTGGAGACGTTCTTTCATCACAACAGATATGAACCAATTTTATGATTCTTTTGTGAAGTGGCAGATGAGGAAGTTGTGGAAGATGGGAAAGATTGTCAAGGATAAGAGATACACAATCTACTCACCATTAGATGGTCAACCATGTGCAGATCATGACAGGGCATCAGGCGAAGGTGTCCAGCCTCAAGACTACACATTGATCAAGATGGAAGTGTTGCCACCTTTCCCCCCCAAGTTGAGTTCTTTGGAGGGGAGAAGAGTGTTCTTGGCTGCTGCGACACTGAGACCTGAGACAATGTATGGGCAGACAAATGCATGGGTTTTGCCTGATGGGACGTATGGAGCATTTGAAATCAATGATACTGATGTTTTTATTGTCACTGCCAGGGCAGCCCTTAACCTTGCTTATCAGGAGAAGTCTAGGTTTCCTCAAAAGCCAACCTGCTTGGTTGAGCTAAGGGGATATGATCTGATAGGCTTGCCCCTAAAGTCTCCTCTTTCGTTTAATGAAACCATATACTCTCTCCCCATGCTCACGATCCTAACAGACAAGGGTACAGGGATAGTGACCAGTGTTCCCAGTGACTCCCCTGATGATTTCATGGCTCTACATGATTTGAAATTGAAACCAGCTCTAAGGGCCAAGTTCGGAGTGAAGGATGAGTGGATCTTACCCTTTGAGGTCATACCTATCATCAACATACCAGAATTTGGTGATAAATCTGCTGAGAAGGTTTGCATCGATCTAAAAATCAAGAGCCAAAATGAAAAGGACAAGCTTGCAGAGGCTAAGAGGTTAACTTACTTGAAAGGTTTCACTGATGGAACAATGCTGGTGGGAGAATACAAAGGTATGAAAGTGCAGGAAGCAAAGCCATTGCTCAGAAACAAACTTCTTGAGGTTGGACAGGCAGTAGAGTATAGTGAACCTGAGAAAAAGGTCATGTCAAGATCAGGCGATGATTGTGTTGTGGCTCTGACAGATCAGTGGTACATCACTTATGGGGAATCCGAATGGAAGAATATAGCTGGGGAGTGCTTATCCAACATGAATCTGTTCTCTGATGAGACACGGAATGGTTTTCTGCACACCTTGAGCTGGCTGAATAAGTGGGCATGTTCCCGGTCTTTTGGTTTAGGAACTCGTATTCCATGGGATGAGCAGTTTCTTGTCGAGTCCTTATCTGATTCAACACTTTACATGGCATATTACACCGTTGCACATCTTTTACAGAATGGGGATATGTATGGATGTACTACTTCTGTAGCAAAGTCTATAAAGCCTGAGCAGATGACAGATGAGGTCTGGGATTTTGTGTTCTGTGGTGGGCCATTCCCAGAAGCATCAGATATCCCTCATTCTCTTCTTAACAAGATGAAGCAAGAGTTCGAATACTGGTACCCATTTGACCTGCGAGTTTCTGGGAAGGACCTTATACAGAATCATCTCACGTTCTGCATCTATAATCACACAGCACTTCTGCCCAAACACCACTGGCCACGTGGTTTCAGATGCAATGGGCACATCATGCTAAACTCTGAGAAGATGTCCAAGTCCACTGGTAATTTCAAGACACTACGCCAGGCTATCGAGGATTTTTCGGCTGATGCAACACGGTTCTCACTGGCTGATGCTGGGGATGGAATGGATGATGCAAACTTTGTCTTTGAGACAGCTAATGCTGCAATTTTGAGGCTCACGAAAGAGATCTCATGGATGGAAGAGGTTCTGGCTGCTGAATCTTCTCTGAGAACAGGTCCTCATTCTATTTACGCCGATCGTGTGTTCGACAATGAGATCAATATTGCTGTCAAAATGGCTGAGCAACATTACAATGACTACATGTTTAGAGAAGCTCTAAAAGCAGGCTTTTATGATCTTCAGTCTGCCAGGGATGAGTATAGATTATTGTGTGGCACTGAGGGAATGAATCGTGACTTGTTGTGGCGATTCATGGATGTTCAGACACGTCTCATTGCTCCTATCTGTCCACACTATGGAGAATATGTGTGGAAATTCCTCTTGAAGAGGGATGGGTTTGTTATTAAAGCGGGCTGGCCAACAGCAGATTCACCAGATCTCACCCTCAAGAGAGCCAATAAATATCTGCAGGACTCAATTGTTTCAATGAGAAAACTGCTCCAGAAGCAAATATCGGGTTCAAAGAAACCCAACAAAAAGGGAACTCTGGCTACCGTTCCTACTGAAGAAAAGAAGCCCACAGTAGGTCTGATATATGTCAATGAGCATTATGAAGGCTGGAAAGAGGTATGCTTAAGGATACTGGAGAGAATGTATGACACTGAGCGCCGTGCTTTTGCACCTGACCATGAGATATTGGATGCGTTACGGAACTCCTCCATCGGACAGACATCAGATTTTAAACAGATTCAGAAGTTGTGTATGCCCTTCCTGAGGTTTAAGAAGGATGAAGTGGCTTCTGTTGGGGTTCAAGCCTTGGATCTGAAGCTGCCATTTGGTGAAATTGAAATCCTTCAGGAGAACATTGACTTGATCAGGAGGCAACTGGGCCTTGATGAAGTTGAAGTTTTGTCCGCATCAAACCCTAATGATGTTAGCAGAGCTGGTGCCTATGTTTCTTTGCTCAATCAGAATCCTCCATCCCCGGGGAATCCTACTGCTATCTTCTTGAGCAGGTAAGGTTCTCCTTTTTTTTAGGGGGGCATTTGATAGGTCAAAGCTGGTCATTGGTGGTCTTGTTTGTGTTTGAATTTTTTTTCCTTGGTAAGTCTTGTTTTTAAAGTTGAGTTGTTTCAATCGCAAACGTACTTTTATTGGACAACACATGTCGCATATGTAGGTTTTTGGTATTCAGATGAACCTAGATCTTCTATGTGTCTCAAAAATTTTTATTTTGTTATTAATGCCTTCTCTATAATGGCTTTCTTTTTTTCAAATAAATTGGATGTTTCTTGGAAGAATCTCAATTATGTTTTGGGATATATTTTCATTATATGCTCCTCAGGTCTAGATATTTAAAATTCTTTACTATCATTATTAATAGTACGTTGTGAGTTTTGATGGTGGCTTGGGTCCCTGTCCACTGTCCGTCAGGCTGGGGACCTCCACTATATCTTCTTCACATATGCAAATGTGGGCTGCAGGTAACGGGCAAAGTGTACCAACTGCTGGTGCAACCACCATGACTATTATGTTCATAATGTCAGCGGAGAGCATCTAATGTAGAATTTTTTAACCTTTTCATGACCACAATGTAAGAGATTATTTCATTCTGTATCATTGCAACTAATGTGTTTGATGGCAAAGGTGTTAAAACATATCAAATTAACAAGCCCTCTTTGCTACATGATCTCTAATCAGTCCAAACATAAAATCTGCAGGAAAAAGTAATAGAAAAAATTACTTATCTCGAAATCTGACCGTCAGAAATTTATGAAATTTGGTTTGGAAGTCCTTGATAACACTTATGAACACTCCTCCGAAGTTAAAGAAGATCTGAGAAAAATTGAAGAAGTTGTGGGGCCCAAAAGTTGACTGAACCTGTTAGCGCCCCAGATCTGGAAGATGATTGATTGCTTCTAGTTTGGTAGTAGTTTATTAAGGGAACTCAATGGATCTACAGGTAGGCTATGTCGCCAGCCAGTGTAGTATGTTTGTATCTCAAAACAAGAGTTAAAATATCAAGGAAGAAAGAGGAACAAGAGGTTGAGTCTCACAACCTAGTGAGGCTCAACCAGAAATTAATTACTTTTAATTTTCTGGAAGAACTTTACTGCAGCCAGCCTGCATTCTCTTTATTTATAGCTTTGAAACATTACAAATAAAATAGGAAAGAACTAAACTTGGAAAAGCTAAACCTCCTTTATAACTTAAGAAGTTTCTAAAACATAAAAATAGGAAAGTTTCTAAAAACTGGAATTAGGAAACTAAATTTTAGGCAAGTCTTAATCTCCAAGCAACTAAGACTTCTAAACTAACTAGTCTAATTTTTAGGAAACTAAACAATGGAAATAAGTAAACTAAAAATTAGGAAACTAACCAAAAGATTCTAACTACTGCTGTTGGTACTGTTCACGTGAACAGTGTGGGTTGGGTCCATGTTGACAGATCCTTGGGCTGGTCCACTACTGGCTGGTCCTTGGACTGCATCAGTGTTCCTTGCTAGATGTTCTATTAGACAAGACTCTGACTGGTTAGATGGCATCCATTGAATGATACTTGATTAGATGACATCTTTATTTATTCTCTCTCTAGTGGCGCCCTATGACTGATGGCTCACAAAGAATTAAGTAGGATTAGGTAATAAAATTTTTGGGTTAGGTTTGTTTTCTTGCGTAAAACATCTTCTAACGCCCTGTCTTTATCAATTCAGATTGCTCTTTGATTTTTTTTTTTTATATAAATAATGAGTTGCATTTTATATATTGCTAGATCTAAGACGGGTGGATTTGACTATTGATTACCAATTAGATAACTAGTCTAGTAGTCTGTACTTTCACGCAATTAGGATCTGCTTTTTACATACTAATCTTGAAGCTAGGATTGCCTAAGAAACTCAACTCTGTTTTTTTTTTACCAGTCTATGTTTCTCACTGTAGAGAGTAGAGACCTGCATCTTCTATGCTGGTCTTGAACATTAAGATGGCCCAAAACCTAGGATCTGTTTTTACAAATGTAGACTGTTGATGATAGAAATGGTAAATTATTATTTGTAAGGTCCCTCCTAAATTGAATGTGTTAGTTTGGGAAATTTAGCATGGTAAATGCAAGTACATTTGATGCTTGAAAGCAAGTGCAAATGTCTGGTGTTCCTCTTTTGTGTGGTTTTGCATCAAGGAAAAGCTTTATTCTTTGAAGGTCACCTTGTGGACGATTTGGGAAGAGAGAAAAGATGGAGACTCAGAGGCTTCAGTTGATCTGGGGGGCTGCTATTAGACATAACTAAGACCCATGTAGATTGGTGAGCTTATAATAGAGAGCTGTTTACATGCCTCTCCGTTGATCCATCTTCAAAGACTGGATTATATTGGCGTGTTCTCCAGGCCACGCCTACCATGGGTTGCCTGTCCTGCCGTTTTCGCTAGGCCTGGTTTAAAACTGTGTTGCGGTCAATATTCCCTTGGCAACCCAAGTCCATTGTGTGTTGGTTGCACCTTCATCAACCCAGATGTAGATGTGCTCTTTGGCTTTCTCTGGTTTTATTAGGGTAGGGGACATGCTTCTTCTCCTTATGCGTGAGATTAAACACACTGATTTGTTGGCTAGAGCTGGCCATTAAGTCGAATATTTCATACTTAGAAATAATTAGAGATTATGTGCTACTCATGGTGATTTGAATCTAATTTGGAAAGTCATAGCCTTATCATGATCACTGCAGTTTGAGTCGAAGTCAAGATGCTAATGAAGATACCATAGCAGGATGAAGTTTTAGGATGGTTCTTTTCTCCAGAGCTTGAGGAGGTGTTGCTTATGTTCGCCTATACTCTTAAAACTTAAAAGCTTATTGACTGGACTTTCTGTTTGGACTTAAAGCTTATTGACTAGACTTTCTGTTTGGACATATATCATACGGTAATAATAGCAACATGCATGGTTTGAGTGTAGGGCTGTGCATAATATAGACCAACAAAAAAAGACTGGCATTTCGTTCTAAGATGTTGAACCGTGCTTGAATTTTGACTTCTTATAGGCACTTTATTCCATTGACAGTAGAAGCAGAGTTTGATATAGGAGGATTTCAGTTTCTTTCCTATTACATTAAGTCTTCTTTGAAAGATCTTCTGACTTAAATCTAATGAAACTTAACCCTGTTTTTGTGCGTTCTTGATTCAAATAACCTTTTTACATGGTGGTTACGCATTTCATTTCATTGGTTCAACCAAACTTCACTGGACCTTGGGATGATCAATGGATTAAATCATATTTTCCTTTCTCTTTCCTTCTGAAAAATGATTCGTTTGTCCAAAAAGGGACTTCAATAAGTGTTATGTAGGCTCTGACTGGTTGCACGGCTATTAGAGGGAAAAACAGTGAAAATTTTAGTTAAAATCTTTTGTGTAATCATTATAACACATGATATCACATGGATATGTAATTAACACCAAATCATTTCATTTTTAGTTATCAATTTATATTTCACTTTGCATCCAAATCCCTTGGATTTAAAAGTAAAATTATTTTTACATTTAAGAAGTATCATTACTAAATATGGGAAGAAATTTAGGTAGTTTATATAACCATGTTGTATTATAGCTATAGAAAGTTATATTTTAAAGTTCAAAATTTCCACTTCCCTTTCTTTCCATTTCCCTTGCAACCAAACTGATCCGGAATGAGTTAAACAAAATGTGGTTGAGTGCACATGTATTTGTAAGGGAACTAAGATGGACTGTCAACATAATTCTGCTACACCATGCTGGATCGTTGGATCAATATGAAACAATCCATTCTAAAGAAAGAAGATGCTATTTCCATTTCTTATGTGGACCAACTTGTGCAAGCCTTAATCTCAAGGGGATAGCTCAGTTGGTAAATACCAACACTTTAGAATTTAGAGTTATGAGTTCAAATCTCTTTAGGCCTATTTATACAACAACAAAAAAAAAAAAAAAAAAAAAAAAAATGTGCAAGCATTGAGCATCTGATGCCTGAATATCACTAATTTGCTGCTTTGGGAGCTGCTCATTAAGGGCTTTGGCTCTAGACTTCCAAAATTAAAAGCTACCCTTTCTATTCAATTGAAGTTCTTTTCTAACTTGCTAAACAATGTTATTAGTTTCTTGAATTGGAGTTCTTGTCTTCCTTGCCTAAACAATGCCATTAGCTTCTCTAAGGCAATTGGCCAAATCCAAGACTACAAAACCTTTGGTTCTCAAAGCTATGGCTGGATCTTTATTGAAGGGAGGGATCTGGTTCCTTTCAAGTCCAATTGTTCCTCAAGTTGTGATTTAGTGGTTGGTGTCAGTCCAATGTGCATACCAATATATTGATTTGCATGTAGATTAAATTACAGCCGTTGGATCACAACTTGAGAGACAGTTGGACTTGAGAAGATCTCTTTCCAGGAGGGAGTGGTGAAAAAGCAACTCTAGGGTGGTCTTTCACGCGTAGTGTGCTCGTGCTACGCCGTTTGGTCGTTCCTTTTATTCCTTCTTGGTTCTCTTAGGGGTGTATGAATCTTGAACCAAAACGATTTATGAAAACCAATTGAACTATTTAAATTAGAACCGATAAATCAAATGTTAACTGATTTGATTTTGGTTTTGGATAATAACCATCTTCTCTAAACTGATCAACTGTATACACTGATAAACCCCTAAATCAATTAAACATAATAAACCGATTAAAATCAGTTGGGCTTGGTTTGAGAATTTAAAACCAATTAATATTCAGTGGTTTCAATTTATGTCCATTACAATTTTGAAACAATCCAAAATCGAAACCAAACCAATAAAGAACCTTAGGTTTTCTAGCCTCTCATTTACTTAACACTGAAAAAATCCATGGCCAGTTATATTTTTCTGTGCCCACATACAGGGTTGTGAAATAACCACCCCATCCCCACACTGACACAGAAACCACGCAGCCAGATAGGATTTCCTATCCCACATAACATATTGAGGGATGTTCAAGAAACATGTCTTCATGTAGGGTGCCTCCATATAAGAGAAACATTTACATGTCTAGGGAAGGATTCAGTACAGAGGGATGAATGTTTAGAGACAATGAAGTATTGGGAGGCTTCTGAGACTTTTGTTGGGCTTCTTTGGATGAATGAGTCCCCCCAAATAGACATGTCTAAGGGGACATTCTCTGTACGTCCAGACCATTTAGTGTGCCATCAGTTTGTGGATCCAAATCCTCTCCCGCCTGAGATTTGGTAGGAGAGTCGGTGATCCGAATGGATGGCCGACATCTGGTTCTTGGGTGAATCCAAGCCCTCCATCTGAGCCGACACCCGAACCGACAAGCTGAGCCGATAGGGGTGTCGGCTCGGATCGAAGGCTGTGATTCACCTAAGAGCCAGGTGTCGGCCATCCATCCAGGCCGCCAACTCTCTTGCCAAATCTCAAGCGGGAGAGGATTTGTATCCTCAGTTTGTACTCTCCCTTTGTTTTGATGTTATCCATTTTACAAGTCTCCAAAAAAAAATTTAGTTTTGGTTGTAAGCGCTTACATATCTGTAAGTGTCCCTAAGAGGCTTGCCTAAACGAGTGGATGAATACAGACAAGCTTGTGAGGTTATTTTATCTTGAAAGCCAATTTGCATATATCCAGTTATACCATAACATATGTTTGCGGTTTTAATGAGTAACTGTCGGCATATTTTAGGTTTTTTTCTCGTATTATAGAACTAATTATATAATACATTATGACATATGTAGTTGCTTGGTATGATTTATGGTATTTATTTATATTAAAATAAATTGATATAATCTAAAATCTACAAATAGTTTAGAAGGTGTTTATCAATATTGTGATAATTTATTATTATTTCTTTATGTCTAGTGATATTAAATGGTTATTATGTATGATTATATTTTTTTTCCGATAAAGACAGGAAAAACACATGCCAACATCAATTGAGTTAACCAGTCCATAATGATGCAACATTCTCCAAAGAAGATAGCGGAACTCAGATCATCAAGAGAAGATAAAACAAGCTTTAAAGAAAACAAAATTCGGATACAAGAATCTCCAAAAACACACGATCTTAGTACAAGGAAGATAACTCCCTAATAATAGTAATTTTAACAGTTATTGGATAAAATTCCAATGGATACCAAAAATTTGTGTGCATCCGATAGATATCAAGATTTAAAGAAATATACTTTCTAACCCCTTGGACATGCATGTTTATACATGGGAATGCATGCTTATACATTTGACCATGCATGCACTTACATCTAAAGCATGCCCGTACACTGTCAAAATTGCCACTACACAACAACAAAGGAGGTAGGTTTCAAAGCTAAGGATGTACATCAAAATGTAATACATCTAGGGCCCGGTCTTTTTTTCACTTCTACTCCATACGATAAAATTTTACGTCAAAACAAGCGGAGCATTCAAGTAAATGCAGAACTAAATATATTCATAAGACTATAATATCACAGTGTAGTTCTTTTTTTTTTTTTAACGATAGGTATTTAGACCTTCGGTCTGACTAGTCATGTGGATCACACTGACCCCACAATTACATAAACCAGGTCATTTCAGGGTTGAATGAGAACTATTCCGCTTGCACCCAAAGCAAAAAAGAAAGAACACTTCATACCCTGTGTGAGTGACCCCAAGACAGTAATACAGTGCAGATCTCTAAATGACAAAGATCCCCAAATGAATGAGAAAGCTCATATAAGTTCAATTATGAACTGACAGGAAAAACTATCTTGATGTTTCTGTAGAGAAATTGGAATACCACCAACCAAAAAGAACAATCGCTCTCAAGTCATTACAGCAGATGCTATCACACAACTATGTAATAAATTCAAAATCATTTTAGTTTATATAATCATGCTATGTTATAACTATAAAAAAAAAAAAATTTATAGTTTAGAATTTTTTATTCCTTGACATTTAACTTCATGCAACCAAAAGGAGTCTACATACCCAGAAAATAGGAAATCCAATTTAAACCCCTATCGTAGAAACCAAACAGCTAATCTATACTTAGCTACTAACCCTTCAGCAGAATAGAATATAACAAGACTTCTGTCGCAAAGAAATTCACAATCCATTAATAACAATGAATTTGGTCATTTACACAAACTTTTGACGTTTAGGTTCTGTTTGTTTTATTGTAAAATTTTATGTGTAATATTTTATATATAAAAAAAATTCAATATTTATTTCCAAGGGATTAAAATAGTGATCTAAGGATGGAAAAGATAACTATTAGAAACAAACATTAAAATTTTTTATTTTTTTATATATAAAATATTACACATAAAATTTTATAGAGCTTTAGTGCAAAACCTATTTTACACAAATCTGACTAGAAATCCCCATGTGTGTAAAGTAACCCTAACATCAGTAATCACCGATAGGGGACTATTTATTGTATGCATATTCCACATGTTCCAAAAAAAAAAAAACCAATTTACAGTTATTTTTAAACATAAACTCAGCCTCACAAACCAAGGAAATTTCTTAGCTACTCATTACAGAACCTAAGAATTTTTTTGCACTTGAAAAATGTTAGTCTGTCTGGCTATTAGGATCTAAAATCTATCGGGTTCCCAGATATATAAAAAAAACCTTTGTTTTCTTTTTCTTAACAAAAAAACACTCTAACCCTAAAGCTAGGATACAGTCGAGCAAAAAAATGTTTAATTAGTGCTTATTATCTAAAAGTCCATACCCCCAGCAGGCATTTGACAGTAACAGATTAATGATACCCTTTCCATTCAACAACAATCACACAGCTAACCAATTTAGGA
Source organism: Protea cynaroides (assembly GCA_028583415.1). NCBI lineage: Eukaryota > Viridiplantae > Streptophyta > Magnoliopsida > Proteales > Proteaceae > Protea > Protea cynaroides. The sequence continues at coordinate 70,718,051 of CM053265.1, read as the reverse complement.
ATTGATGCCATGCACTTCATAATCCTATCATTCAAGGGCCATCCACTTATCCTGTTGGCTGAACACCCAATAAACTGAAGATGTCAGGAAGTCCGAGTGTGATTGAATTGATTAATGTAGAGTAAAATTTCTCTCGATAAGAGCTATTAAGGTTGTGTTTGGTATTATTTTTGTTTTCGATTTTTATTTAAATTTATAGTTTTGAATGAGTTTGGCATAATTTATGAATACTATTTATGAAAAATAAAAATAAAAATAAATCAAAATTCAAAAATAAAGCATAGAGACGCAGACCTACAACTTTGTCCTAGAGACGGCTCTGACGGCGACGACGACGATGATGACAATCATTCCAACGAAGGCGACGTCGTTTCTCCAAAGACGATTCCTGATTTGATTTCTTTCCTTAATCCTATGTATTTGATGTGAGTTCTTTTAGGATTTCATTCTTCTTCTCAACTCCTTCTCTTTCATCAGGGCCTCTTGTCTCCGTTTAAACAGTGATCACTATCTCTCTTGTTTTCGTTTTTATTATATAATTTTTCCTTCTTAATGTTTTATCTTCCCTCTTATTTTTTATTTTCCAATTGAAATTAGATCACTTGACAAAGGAAGAGGAATAGACACTCCATGAGAGAAGAAGAGGAAGACTTTCAAAATCATTTTAAGACATAATATGTCAAATCTATTTTTCATTCTACCATCTATTTTTATTATAACTACCAAACAATATTTTATTTTTAAATAGATAAAAAAACAATAACAAAAACAAAAATGATACCAAACATAACTAAGTAAAAACTTGGTCATGATATCAAAACCGCACACATTACAAGCTAAAATAGCGGCAGCTAGGACAAGAACATAAGCATAAGCATTGGCATGTCATTTCTTGCATCATAAGTCAATGACAAATAATTGGCCAATTAGCAATAGTTGTATTAAATAGGGTATTTTGAGCATCCATATAGATGGAATTTGAAGAAATCCAGACAAAATTGACAATCACATTCTTGTTCTCAACTACATAAAAGAGTAGGAAAAAAAAATGTTATTTGTAATAGAAACCAACTTCAGAATACTATCAAAACAGAGAAAAAACTCAGGATTCATGAATGCCAAATTCTCCACAAAATCCCTAGTTCATCCTCCTGATGAGTTCATTGATTTTATCTTCACAATTCCCATCATCTCCACCTTCAACATTGTGGTGGAGATTAGCAATAGTTGGATTAAATAGGGCATGTTGAGCATCCATATATATGGAATTTAATGAAATCCAGACAAATTGGCAATCACATCCTTGTTCTCAACCACATAAAAGAGTAAAAAAAAAACTGTTCTTTGTAATAGAAACCAACTTCAGAATACTATCAAAACAGAGAAAAAAAACTCAGGATTCATGAAAGCCAAATTCTCCACAAAATCCCTAGTTCATCCTCCTGATGAGTTCATTGATTTTATCTTCACGATTCCCAGCATCTCCACCTTCAACATAGTGGTTTCTCTTCTTTTTCAGGCCACCCAATGGAGCCTTAAGCTTGAATGGCCACAAAAAGTTGTTTGCCTCCCTGAAATGGGATCCAACGGTTAATATCTCATGAATAAGATCTTCAATGCAGATGATCCCATACTTACCCAAACCCTGCATGAAACAACCAGTAAAAAGGTTAGCCACTATACAAATTTTATATCTGAATACTAAAACAACCACAAATACGAAAATAATCACAAATAACCTACAAACCTGTTCGATAATTGAATTGTCTGTCAAAGGAATTCTCTGCTTGGTTAGCTTCCCATAACCCCTCTTGTAAATTAATTCCCTCACACTCTTCAAGTTGGGATATCTGGGGAACACATTTCTCTATCTAAGAAAATTGCCAAGCATATTAAAGCTTATAGCATAAAATGCAGGAATGAGATATTTACCCATATGTGACATAAGGCTCAACCCTATGCAACATATTCAATGTAGCCTTGTTAACTTTCAGGAAGACACCATTAAATATCTGCAGAGGAAACATTTATTTAAAAATAAATAAAAAGCCATTTACACTGCTGTCCACCTTACAGCCAAAAAACTTTCAATAGTTCACAAACAACAAGATAACTAACCAACCCACAAAAATAATGGCCCTGCTAGTTTTATGGAAGACAGTTCTTTTATGTCTAAAGTTCCATAAGTACACATCTCTAGCTTTAGTTTCCCTATGTGGATGACATGTTTCGAGAATTACCTGTCTCAAACGCAAGAGCTGCAAAATTGATCTTGTTTTTGGGTCCATTGCATTGATACTGAAAGTTCCAATTTTTGTCAACATTACAAACAATTCAAGAACATACAACAAAGAATCACTTAAAGAAGCAAAAATAAGACCATACCCACGGATTCGAATAATAAACAACAGCTTAGCTTCAGGGTCAACATAAAATCCTCCTTTCAACTTCGCCTCACGCTTCAATCGGATAGATTCCTTTTCCTAGAAAAAGAAAAGAAACCATTCAGTTTCAATATTTATTTAAAAACTAATAATAAGTGATTTAAAAGGAAACAAGGAATGATTTCCTATGGCTACCTGCTCTTCATACTCTTTCGCATATTGCTTAGCTCTGTTGAAGATGAGCTTCCTATTCTCTGAATTCTTCTTCTTTGCTGCTTCAAGCTCTTGCTTCTTTGCAACAGCCCACTCCTCATTCCTCTTTGCCTTCTTCAACACTGACTCCGGGACCACGGACCCTCCCTTTGCTTCTTCACCCATATCTTTCTCTGCAAACATTCACTCCCACAAATCAATTAAACAGGTTTAACTAAATAGAAAGGTTCAAAGACAAAAACATAAAAGGGTTCTACAACCGTTGAATCATCGAGTCTCAGACAAATGACATTTCTCAATAACAAAAACAATTTGGATAGGACCGTTTGAAGTCATCTACAAGGTGGTAAACTTGGAATCGTCTTCTGACTTTTATTCGTTAAATATATAATCAGGACACCATTGATGCTGAAAACTAATCTGGTATTTCAGAAAGCAACGTTTTCCTAACTAGAATCAGTTAATCAAAAGGCCTAAAACACCCGTCACACCAGTTCATAACCTTCATCTACATAAAGTTCCCAATAATTAAGGAGAGCCGCCACTCTGAGATTCATAACTTTCTGAAACTTGACCGGATTCCAGAAGATAACCACATAAATGAGGCTGAAACCCAGCCAACATGAGTCCAAGCAGAATCTCATCGTTCTAGTGAAAAAAATCACAACTTATCCAAGATCTACAACGGACCACTAATGATTCATCCTCTTGCAAAACATGCCAATAAGCTAATTGACTCAAAATAAAGTTAGACATTGACTTAGTAATTATCAGACACATCGTTTACCAACCAAATAAAATTAAAAAAATAAAAAGGAAACAGGGATCACACTGAAATTTCAGAGCTAAGACAAATACCTGGGTTTAGGGAGCCGTGAAGACTGAGGAAGGAGGATAAAGAAGACAGGAAAGGGTTTGGTATACTTAAGATACTTAAATAATCTACATCGCAAAAAGAACCAAATAAAAAACAGAATATATCAACCAACAATACAACAGTTACAGGCCTTAAATTCTATATCACAACGGAAGCTAGAAAAACCTTCTTTTTTTTCTTGGACATAGTAACATTCATCAAATATTCAGAAACATGGGCATGGAACCATCTCAAGCTACTACAGATATGCACGAATCTTCGAGAATAGAAGGCGGAGAAAAAGATTTTTGCATTAACTGTCCATACCTTTGTAGATGGCTCTAATGCATAGGTTGAGAAGGGAAAATGTTCAGTGTTGAGGCCTGAACCTTAAGCTCTCTGCAAGCACGAAATATTACAAGAATTAATGATAAAATTTGGCAGTAAAACTCACAAACTAAAACCCAGATGCCCACATTCACATTACACCAACAAAGCAGAAAGAGAGAGCGAACCAAGAAACCAGAGAGACGGCGAACGATGAAAAACTACGGAGACAAAACGCAAAAATAAAACCCTAGGAGGAAGTGAGTTTTATATGGGTTTTTGTCGGTTTAAAACGGGTTGAGTTCGGATTCGGCCTGATGCTGCTGACAGGCTCTTATCGGCTTTGGGCTAAATTCACACTTTTCCGGGTGTCCAACCGGGTCCCGGTCTATACAGAAACCGAATTTGGACCAAAATCCCTTCATATGTCCTCATGTTGACGTGAAGAATATCCAGTGGCTGTCATCGACTGTGTACGTATACCAATGCATCGGTAACTATATACAACGGATGATAATCACTGGATATTCCTAATGTTAACATGAGGATACGGCAGGATTATTTAAGAATTTCACGTGACCAAATCCGGCTCATCAAACTTTCAATCCGGTTGAGCCAGGATCTAATCATTTTGGTTAGATTCGATTTTTTATTTGAGTTACATTTTGAATTATATTAAAAATTACGATAGTAAGATTATCATATTGTAATCTGGTGGTCATCGACTCAAAACACAAAAACCGACCCTCTGTGTTGATGATGTAAAGCTATAAATACATTTTGTTCCTCCCCAAACTGTGAGAACTTCATACAATGAGATGCCTTTTTCTTTAAGGAAAACTAATTGATTGAATCATTTCAATGTATCCGTGGAAATGACAGGAATAAATTATCAAAATACTGATCTATCATATTATTTTGGAATCAGTCCAAAGAAAAAAGGTGTGTTGCATAGTTATTTGAAAATGATTTTATTTAAATGAATTTTTTTTTCATTTTAAAGAATTTTTAAGTACATTAGGTCATATTGTTTTTCATACTTTTTCATATTTTTAGACAATTTTTCCATTTTATTTTGAGTTTGCTATAACTTGCTGTGTAATAGTATTTTGGTCATTTGATCGCTTTTTATTTTACTTTCAAAAAATTTGGAATTTTTTTATTTGTTTCCTATTATTTTTTTCTATTATAATCATGATATGTAAATTTTGTTTCATTTTCATAGTAATTTCATATTTTATGTATTTTAGTGTACTTTTTATATATTGCATATTTTGAACATTTAATGCAAATATAATAGATTCTCCCTATTTTTCTATTTTTGAATTTTTTTTTTACATGATTTGTATAGTATAGTTTAATTTTTGTATAATTAACAAACATGTAGTCTAAATATGATGACACTATCTATTGTCTGGTAGGAGTCTATGTTTAACATTATCTAAACGTAGATTGGAGTAAAAGGGTGTCTCAGTGCACGAGGTTTCTATTATTGCAGGATTTAGGATGGGGCAAAACGTACATAGCTACAACATGGAGAGATTGTTTTCGTTTTTCGAACCTATGACCACCATATTGCAATATGACAATCTTACTGTCACACATCAAAACGTAGATTGGAGTATTAAGCAAAATACAAATTCTCTAATATCCAAGTTTACCTGTTTTATTAGATGCATGTGGGTTTCTTGTTAAGAAAACCCTTAGGCTCTTTTTAATATGTATTATATAAATAATTATATAATACATTACGACATATGTAACTGATTGATATGATTTATAGTATTTATTTATATTTAAAATAAATAAATTAGTATAACTTAAATATGTAAAGAGGTTAGAAGGTATTTATTATTATTTTGATAATCTATTATTACTTCTGAATGTCCAATGGTATTAAACGAATATTATTTATGACTCATAAATGAGTTATCATAAACAACCCATAAATATAAATATAAACTATACCAAAGAAAACTCAGTAACAGCATAATTCATCTAATCACTAGACTTAAACAGTGGGAAAACAATTTATTTTACAAAAAATTTCACTTTGTCTTGATATACAGAATGAATGGGGGTATTGGTTATCATTGAAGAATTATATGACCAAAGCATCAAAAAAAAAAAAAAAAAAAAAGGTATTGGTTGATTCTCTATCATTGGTAAGATGTAGGTTCTAAATCCAAGTATTGGACGCGCTATCAATCATATTTAAAACCGGATCAAATTGATGTACAGATCAAATAGAAAACTGACACATAACGGATATCATATATAATAATATTAAATCAATAGAAATTCATTGATCTGATACCAATTACTTGAACCATATGTAAAACAGATAATCAAAGCAATGGCAATCAAACTTCACATCTACTAAGCATTTCTTCTCAAGTGCTCTTAGTCGTTGACTTCTTTTTTTCTTTTCTTTTTTTGGCCTTCTGAGATACTCCATGATTGAGAATTTATGAACCTTTAATGCAAGCCTATCACAATGGCAATTGACAGACCTTACATCTTCTTGTACCTTGTTAATTTCTTCTCTTTTGGAATAAGTCAAAACTATAATTTAATTGGAAAGCACCAAATGCAGAGAGACATTATGGTAGTCAAAATTTGGAGCTAGTAGCAAGTGGGAGGCATCTGTACGCTTTGATGGACCATGTCCTCCAAGCTGTACAAAGGGAGCCAGAGGGCTTTTTTTTTTTGTTTTTTTTTTTTTTTTTGTTTTAAAAGAAGGCAATGTAGGTGACCCCATGCAATCAGATATGGAGTTTGGATGATAATTACAATTTGTCTGCCAAGAATAATATAGAAAGGAGTGGGACAAGTTTTCTTCCAAGGGGAAAATTAGTAAACTTCTGATTTTCTATTCTTTTTTTTAGTTTAATGGCAATAAATATTATACTCAGGCAAAAGAAATCATCACAATTTTGTGGAAGAAGCTAGTTGACATTTTTATGATAAGGGACTCAGTCCTTGACAAGAGAAAATATGGATAATATAGAAGAGAGAGCACTGAAATAAGAACATAGATTTATTTAGTTTACTTCCAAGCTAGTGAAGGAAGATGTTTCACAATTTGGAAAATCAGAGTTCATTGCAGTTGATCTGTTCATATTCCTTGTATGTTGGGTGGTGGACCCCTGAAAGACTTGCTCTAGATAGGAAACTAAACCATGGAACCTGGACTAATGAAATGCAGCTCTGGATTTATGTAACCCAACTCATTTTTTTTTTTTTTTTTTTTTTTTTTTGGGGGTGGTAATGGGTGGGGACTCCTAACTATATACACTGTCTAGATTTTTTAGCTATGGAAGCATTGAAAACACCAGAATGACTATGACTTGTAACATGTGAGGCTATTCACCGGAATCTGTCCTGAAGTACATACCTCGGCAGATAGCTGGGGCATTGATTTATTGTTTTGTTGTATACAAGGCACAAGGCTCAAGCCCCAACCTCTTCCTATACCTATCATCTAATGAAATCACCTGTTTCTTCTGAAAGGTAATATCACACTTTTGAGGCCATCTATGGAAATGTTCTCTGTAGGGTAAGCAGACTTTATCATCATATCCTCTCTCATGAGGAAAGTAAAGAGATTGATCATCCTTTTCTCTGAGTGCTAGTTGTATCAGCATCACCTTTAAGCCCATCTATGGGCATTTGAAAATTTGGAATTAAATACAGAAATACAGTCAAATGTATAGAGCAATATATTTATTCATACTGAGTAAATATTGTATAAAATTGTGTATAGCTTGTATCAATGCTATGCTGTTTATTCAGTCAAACATTTATAGTTGTGGCAGTTTCATCAGAAGATATCATCCAATAATTTATCATATTTGAATAAGAATGTAATCAGAATTGTAGCATACAATTAATTTTCTTTTATTTTCACTGTTTCAGCATAAAATTAATTTTCTTTAATTTCACTGTTTCTATTATCTCATTATCAGAAAAATTAGGGGAAAAAAATTAGCCTACGAAGTGTTTGACATTACTTGTATAGATCTTGTGAGTTTTGGTGTGACAGCAAGGTTGTCATATTGCAACTTGGTGGTCACGGGTTTGAAACATAGAAACAGCTTCTCCGCATTGTGGGGGTAAGGCTGCGTACATTCTATCCCTCCCCAGACCCTACAGTAGCGGAAGCCTCATAAACTTGGATACCCTTTTATACTCAATTTTATTAATCTTCTTACCTTTTCCAGGTGTGTGATTGCAGAGCTTTTCCTTGAAGGACTGTCCTTATTTGAATTATCTCAGCTACTTGCTTATAGGATAGGGAAATAAAATCCTAACCAGCTTCTTGAAAATGTAGTTTTCTTTTCTTGTTCTGCTATGATTTTCAGCATTTTCCCTAGAATTCAGCATTTTCTAATTATTGCTTTTGTCTTTACTCAGTTTTTTTCATGCTTAGTGATAATATTTTCTGGGTTGGATATTTTCTGCTTTTGCTATATCCCAGATTCTGTAATCCCAGATGGGGTCACAGCTGTCTGCTGAGAGCTACTTGCAGAACTATGCTGCTGTTATGTTCCCAAACTACTTCTCACTGTTTCTTCATAATTTTTTTTCATGCCTGATTCCCCTTGATTCTGCTACCCGGGTAAGGAACTTATGCAAAGTTGATTCCTATAAATGACAGACTCGGCAACTCCATGATGCTTTCAGGCTTAAATTATTTTGACTTATTGTTTAGGTTGCAGTAACACAGAGTGCCTTTCATGAGATACAGAAGAAAATGATAAACAAGGCAAGTGAGGAGATTGGTTTGGTATCATCCACGTCTTCCAATACCAGATATCTGGTGAGACAACCCAATAGCAACAGGTAGAAAATCCAAGGCTCTGCTTGAGTTCTTTGAAGGAGTCCCTGAAGAAGGAATAGCTGTATACAGGCCAATCGAACTATCAGTATCAGCTTCTTGAAGATATCAATTCTCTCCTTAGGGATGTTGAACAAAGTAATTACCATTCTACTTCTAAGCTGATATCTGAAAATAAGCTTAGTGTAACTTTCATCAGGAAACTCCAATGCAAGAGATTCTGCACCTCTCCAAAATCCCAAGAATAGTCAAAAGGAATTTCCAGGGGAGCTGTTGCAAACTACTTGTAATGGGTCTAGGGGGAGTGATCACTCCCTTTTCAGAAAGATTATAAAGAGTGGCTTGAATTTTTTGTCATCTAAAAATGACAACAGATTGGATACTTTTGGGATGCCTAAGACTCTAGAGGCATTTCATATCAGTGAAAGAGCTTGGTTAGTTTGGCTAAAAGAACCAGAAATTCAAAAGCTATACTACAGTTCAAAGATAAATGTTAATCACTATGTGGAGTGTTCTCTCCTCTTGCTGTTACTAACAGATTCTTACTCATTATTCATTTGATTGTTAAAAAAAAAAACTATATACAGTCACTGCATCTAATGTAACTTTTAATCCAGTTTCTGATTTTAGAGTCTTGATAAGGATGAAAAAGGTTCAATTACTTGCAATCACAACTAGAAAAAACTAAAGAAGACCCCCTTTTTTTTCCGGAGAAAGTGTGGATGGATGGTTAGAAGAAGGGTGAAGAACCCTATTTTGTAATAGAGACACCAAAGGCTCACAAAATTCTGATGTAGCCATGACCACTTCAAATTTCCAAATCAAGACTGAAGGAGGACAGTGTACCTCAGTGAAACTCAAGTGGAGAAAAAAAAAATGAAGAATGAAGATACTCTTTTATTCTAGGGTTTTAGGCCCAACCAGATAACACCTCATCATCTGACTTGCTTCCATATCTGGTTTCATTATCAGATGCATCTCAGGCATGCAATTCACCTCACTGCAAATCCTCTTAATATTCAATCTATCGAGTCTACCATGACTGAGGCAAAACAAAAGATCATTTATTGTAATACTAGTACTGAACTATGAATCTTCTCAATGCTTGTAAGGTGATAACAGGTGCATTGTGTAATTAAACAAGGAAACTGAAGGTGTGGTAATCTCAGTTGAAAGTGAATTTTCTGATAGAGAGGACCCTCTACCTAATCACCATGATTTTATGGGGAGAATATTACAGGTGTATAGTGTCTAATTGAACAAGACCATGATTCCTTGGGCCCCAGAGCAGTAAATGAATGAATGCCCTGTAGTCTTAATTCCTTGGTTCAGCCACAGACATCAGAGAGAGAGAGAGAGAGAGAGAGAGAGAGAGAGAGAGAATTCTCATGCGTTACCATGCTTGTTTATCTGGTTCAATCTGTCACATCAACATCTTTGGTAGAAAACAGAATTCTTATGTGTTACCATGCTTGTTTTTCTGGGCACAAAGGACTTCCTACTTTTCTGCCTCCCACCCCCCACCCAAAAAAAAAATAAAAAAAATCTCTACTTGAATGACTCACATTTTATTAACTAATGAATGGTGAGATCAACTACAGAAAGGGCATAGTTGGTACCTGAAATTACTGCTAACACAATTTTAGACCCCCTTTCCATAGATATTCGTGTTGAACGTGCTATATATCTTTTCCCACAGAGAAGCTTCTAGATTAGCAATCATTGCCAAACAAATAAAATGAGTCAAACATCGTGGGATGCAATTTTGTCAGGAAATGAAACCCATATATATAGGTATAAAGGCAGGAGGCATACATGGTTTTTAGCATATTTGTGAACATTTAACTGCTTATGGTTAGTAAGATTTCCCCCAAGCCCCTTAACTGAAAATCTACAATTTCCCATCAGATTTAGTGTCATTGGAAGTTGTTTCTCTGTTTCTCAAATACATAATAAATTTGATGGCATAAACCTGAAATGTGTTTTCAAACATCCCTACTGATCACCTTTTTCAACTTCAGACTAATAATAAGTGAACACATTACAGGAGACATTAACAGGTTTCAAACAAATATGTAAGTCAACTAATGGTGTTTCATTTTATCCCAGCTGTGAGCACCAACAGTACATGAATGATTATTCACCCAAAAAATAAAAAGTACAAGAAGATTGCCAGTTTGCAACTATGGTTTTGTCCCATCCTTGTTAAATAGGTTCCTGCAAGAAACAACAGCCACGACTACAGAAACAAGAGTCAACAATGCACCACGTCTGGATAGCCCAAATTCACTCCATGTTAACGGCCCAGTGACCTGGGCAAAAACCGGTGAAAACTGTTCCTTCAGTTCCTCAAGTGACCCTGAATTATCTATTACTATGTCCGCTTTTGTCTTTTTCCAATCCAGAGACATCTGAGCGTTGATTCTGTTTCTAGCCTGCTGCTCAGATATTCCATCTCTTGCCATGAGTCGCTGGAGCTGTGTCTCAGGATCAACCCATACCACGATAATTGGCTTTGACCACCGATCCATCTTAGCCTCAAACAGCAGAGGGATGTCAAGAACTATGAACTCAGACCCCTTGATCCATAATTTGAAGACCTCCCAGAAGATGCCAGAGGAAATGAATGGAGCCAACAACCTGAAAGCAGGTAACAGCACCATGAGGCATTCTATTTAAGCAAGACTGACCTTAACTCTTTACCCAGTTAAGTCATAGGCATGTTTCTCTCTATAAAACAAACATATTGGTAATGAATTGGAAGAGATATTTAAAGTATTCTCAAAAACAAGATAAGATAAAATGTTACAGTATTGGAATCTGAGTGTAAAAACTAAGAAGGCAATAGGAGCAGCATGGTTGGGTAAAGTGCATGAAGTTTACTAATGCCTACCGATTAAGAAGTTGACGCTTGTCAGGATCAGAGAATACAATTTGGCCTAAACGTGCCCGGTCAACTTCTCCATTCTCTTGTAAAATGTCTTCCCCAAATGCTGCCACAACCCTCTTCCAACCACCAGTACCTTTCTTCAGCACATCCTGCAAACAGACCAGATTTATGATGTCCCCTCAAGTCCAGGTTTGGATGAATTGTGCAGATGTGTGTGTGTGTGTGTGTGTGTGAGAGAGAGAGAGAGAGAGAGAGAGAGAGAGAGAATGCATACACGAGCTACAAGGTCTGCATCTACAATAGGAATTCCTTTGGCCTTAAACAAATTAGAGACAGTACTCTTCCCAGAAGCAATTCCCCCAGTTAGACCCACCATCCTCATTTTATTTCCTGAAGGAAAAGGTAGATGGCACCAGCCTTCAAGAAATCCAGTCAAAGGACAGTGGTCGGGCTGGTGTCTTCTGCTCTGACACGATTTGCTCACCACTTTTTCACCACAAGCAGTATCGCATCTATCTTCCTTTCTCTTCTTCCACTTCCATTGGATAAACTAAAAGAAAAATAAATTTTAAATAATTCAATAAAGGAAGAATGACATTGATCTATGTGAGAAAGACAGGAGTCTTCTTTGCTCTTCTTCAACTTCTATTGACTATAATACAAGAAAAATAAAATTTAAACAACCATGAGTTATAAACTAGATGGCATGGAACTAATTAGGGATCATAGCTGTAATTTTTTTTTTGGACAAAAAAAATCAATCTATTAATAACATGTTGAGAAGAAATTCCATCAACTAGAACCTGTTACAGAAGAATGGACAAGAATTGGGTTTTTTTTTTTTTTTTTTTTTTTGGGGGGGTGCGGAGGGGTTGTACTGTTTAATGATATAATAAGCTAGGTGATGCAGATAAATTCTACTCCAAACAGTACCATCGCAAGAAGGGAGGAACCAGGTCCAAAGGTCCAAGACTTAGTGAAGAAGTTTCAAGAAGAATATGTGCTGAAAATAGAGAAGCATTAACTAGTTAGCTGTAACTATTATCTAAAGTAGTGGTCTTATTTTAGTCAATAGGTCAGTTTCCTTGTTAGTTGTAAAAGACCTTGAAAATGTAAAGTTCATTAATTTGTCAAAAACGTCCATGAGGAAGTCCCCATAAGAATGTAGAATCCTCATACCTACTCTATATAATTTATAAGGAGCTGCATATAAGCTAATGAAACAACAGAATTTGAATACAAATCTTAGCTTTGCCTACATAACTATGAGATACAATTTGTTTTGTGAAATTCCTTGCTTTGTGTTGGTGAGATTCTAACCAAGGCCTTGGTGAGAAGCCTTGATCATATCCCACTTATCCATTCCTTGTTCCTGTAATCTTTTGAGTTATTCACATCTTTGTTCCGAAAGGTGTTTGGTTGCTGACCACAAGGAACAGACTACGCATAACTGGTGTCAGTTTTACTGTTCCCAGTTCCCTATGATCCTATGTTGTAAGAATTCTGATTCTGTCGCCAGGACCAAGTCAAGATATCATCACTAGAGTGGTCTAGAGCAAAGGCTTCCCAACCAAAGGCCTGTTAAGAGAAGACACCAAGCACCTTTTTCTTTGATTTTTCCCTCTGCTGTGCAATTTGGAAATCTATTGATGGAAATACTGTCCAGCATCTAGATGTATTTGCAACTTCCATAACGAAACTGAACGCAGCTCTATCCCAGACCTGACTGAGGACGTAGACGAATTGGCAGAGACTGAAAATTTCATGGGCAAAACATGTTGCGAATCACTGCAGTGCAGATGACTTGAAATGCAATAGGCTCAAATATTTTTCAATCATTCTTAATTGGAAGAAAATAAAAAAGAACCAAAGGCAGAAATTTAGTTGTGAATAAGAAAGATAACAAGTTCAATTTTCAGATTTAAATTTCACCTTTCAAGTTATAAGGAATCCAAATTCATGGAGAATGGAAACTTAAACAAATGAGGAGAAAGCACCTGGATAACAATGGCAACGGAAAATATGTAATATATTAAAGAATGGAGAAATTCCCAAGGGAGTGAATGCCAAATGAATGCTAGAGACATAAGTGAGGAGGCATGTGCCATGCATATGTAAAAAAAAAGGGCGTCCCAATGCACGAGGCTCCTGCTACTGCAGAGTCTGGGGAAGGGTAGATTGTACGCAACCTTACCACAGCAATGCGGAGATACTGTTTCTGTGTTTTGAACCCATGATAATGAAATCTTTGTGGCAAACTATTAATAATGGTTCAGAAGTGATGACAGAATATTTAGCAAGCTGCTTAGGGTTTAAGTCAGTTCCACATGATGTTTTAAGATAATAAGTCAGGCTTCGACCAAATTTTTCATCAAATTGATTCACCTACTCCTTGTGGATCAGTGATTGATATCTATTCTGGCCCTATGGGGCTGAGGATTCAACACATACAGAACAACAGTCATTCTTCAGAGCAGTTTTGATAGACTGAAGACAATTGGCAAATCGGACTAAACGGACATCTAGTCCAGAGTCTTAGAGGTTTGCAAACCTCATCAGGTTTATTGGGCACCTAGGTTATAGGGTTGATTATTCTTTTCAATGGAATCTCAGGATGGTTAATGAGCTTGATGATGACTTTGCCAAGCAGAATGTAGTTTGTCCTCGGCCGGGTTATGGGCAAGTATTCCTTTGTGAGAGGTAGTTTTCTGTAAAGATGGGTTCTATTTTGTTGTTGAACACTAGTTGCAGCTTTACTTCCCTTTAGAGACTGCTTATATCGTTACCATTTTGAGTAATAAATAGATTGTTAACCTCTACCCGGAAATGGGAATAAAAACCCAACTTAAATCACCTTCTATAAGAGAACTTGTGAATTACTACTATGTCCATGCAAAAGTTTTTAATACCATGCTCAGGAAGAAAACATTCAAAACAAGAAGAGAACAAAGCACAACTTAGCTTCCCATTACAAATCTCCATAATTAACCTATACCCTAGCCCCTACTATCAGCCGTTTAAAATAAAAATGAACCTGATATCCTGAAAATGCCAAAAAATGTCTTTAATATTTAGGCTGAAACCTGCATATAAATGCAGACTGAGCCTTAAAATCTACTTTAATCCTACAATAAATTTTAAATTTCTTAAATCACTTAAGATCCTTATAGCCACTAAACATACTTCTATTAAAAACCTTTGCTATTATCTTAAAGTTCCATCTCCAAACTGAACCTCCTCCAAAGAATGAGAGAAACCATACTGAAGTAGGGAAATCCCCAATATAATGCCTATTGGTTCCTCAAATTTTTTTTCTCACTCTACCTATTCCACTACTGTTAGAAGCTCAAATGCCTTATGTCATCTACAAATTTTTTTAGTTTTAAAATATTGATTCTTTTAGACCATCTAATTATAATATATAATTAGTCAGATCCTTTTGGACCATCAAATTATATTTAGTCACAAGCTGCATTTCATTCTTACAAGCTTCTTGTGCCATTTGTCTAATGTAAAATTTCACGTCTCTGGCTGGCAGACCTTAGCTCGTACAAGTTACAACCTGCCATAAAATTCCCACCTTATCCTGATAACCCCATATATGTCAACCCCAGTCTTCTGGCTAAAAGCTCTATGAAGACAAATTTCTTAGTAACCCACTTAGACCCAGTTCCATTCTCAGCTTCACACAATTCTTTGTGCATGGATGAAATGAAGGCATGTTTTCAACAAGAAATGAACAGGTATCAGCACAATTGGTTATTCATTCTACTATTTGTGAAGAAGATTGAGTGTTTTGATGTCATCAGCATCATCATTTTATCTAAACCCATTGTAAGTACTTTGCTCACATTAATCCAACATTCTGTCACATCAAGCATTTCCCTCCGCACAAAAAAATCAATAATAAACCTATGCTATGTCAGGTCCTAACTTATAATGATAATAAAGTGCACATGTCTAGTGATTATTTGTTTCGATATATAAGACTGACTGAGCAAGCAGGTGTCCAAATTTGTTCAGCTAGTAAAGCAGAATTGCGTTCACAGAAAATTTCAGTGATAATGTCTGATATAAGCCAGAAGGTGTTAATATGTAACAAACACAGAAAACTAGTGAATTAATGAAGTAAAACAGCATTGTTTGACTCTCATTCTGAACACTCACTAGAAAGGAGAAAAAACCATGCATCAATAGAGGCACAAAGAGAACCTTGATTGAAATGAATTTAGTTTAGGATTTGCAACATAGATTTGGAGCCCTCCCTCCTTTTTCTTGGATGCTTTGCTCAATAGAGTAGAGCAATCAGTTGTGTTCCTTTCTAATTTTTTCTTTCTTCACAATTCAATCATGCAATGGCTAGGCTTTTAGAAATGCTGTGGACCAAATTCTCGTTAGATACTCCAAAACTATCTAGTTGAGGTCCAGGTGTGCAGAAGGATAATATCTTGTTTGGGGTGGGGGTGTCATGACTTGCGCTTTCAAATCATCGAGGAGACCGGGAAATCTCTAGTAACTTATATATTCATTCTGATTAAGCCAAAGAACAGCTAAAATTCTCAGCGGATCCACTGTAGTTTTATATTTCATTAATTACATTGTATTGGTTACAAGACCCACATACCAAGAAATCGACCATGTCAACTTCAAAAGCCGTCTCGGTGATCGTCCCATAAGGGCCGACAGAGCTGATGAGGATGATTGAGTGGACGCATGGACGCAAGAGGAAAGAGGAAAGTGGAAATCCACTCAGAAAAAAAAAAATCAAACATGTTGCTGGCATGCTTCACTTCTTCTATTTCTCATCCCGTCTCTGTCATTTGTACAGTTACCCAGGTGGTGAAAATTTCAAATCCATGAAACAGTGCACGCACAGCACCTCTTTCGTTTTGGAGAACTCTTTGTTTGAAAAAATTGCACAATCAACTAAGAAAAAAGAGAGGGTTTACATTGGGCGTGAAGGAAGAAGTCGCCGCCCGCCGCCGCAACTGCTTGATGAATCAATCACCGCTTCACCACAGCTGCTCGGCCGCCGTTGCTGCTCAGCTGCTCTCGTAGTCTCGTGTGAGTTAAACGATAAAGAGAAAGGAAGGTTCTATGGTCAATGAGGAAGATGGAAGGGAAAGGGTTTTTGGGTTGGGGAGGATTTGGGAATAAAACGTTGCAAAGTGTAATAAGGCTCCGTTTGGTAACGTTCTCACTTGTTCTTGTTCTGAACAGGAAGAGATGATCTTTTTCTTTTCTGTTCTGAAAATAGTATTATTTGGTTATTCTTTTGGTCTTAAGCCTGTTTTGCAAATATGTTCCAGAACTGGTATGAGAACACTGTTCCGACCTGTTTGCTGTTTGGTAAAATTTGTTCTTGAACACTTTTTTCAAAGGATTCAAATATTACAGAATTGTCATTAAACCAATATCTTACCAAATATGAAAATTTATAAACCATTATCCTCTATGAAACATATATTTTCTAATTGCCCGACATAAAAAATAAAATATTTACTCCAATCTGGAAGCGTAAATGAACAAAATAGTCAGCACAAGTACCCATACAATACTTGTTCATTTTATTTCATGGTTGTTCCTTGGTAAAACTACGACATATTCTATTCTCAAATCTTGTTTTGAGCATCTGAGAGAGAGGATTTCCCCCTGAAGGGAATATGTATTTTAGTACAACTTCAAAGTTCAAATGCTAATGAAATTCATACATAAGTGCGAACAACTGATTCGAAATGATATACAACTTCAAATGCTAATGAATTTCATGCACAAGTGTGAACAACTGATTCGAGATAATACCAATGTATTTCAAGCAAAGCTAACCTGAGTTAGGGACACAAGACACAAGTCCAATGCTTGTTAAAATTATAAGGCAATAGTAATGTATCTTTCACTTGCACACACCAAAAGAATTACAAATGAAACCATCAAAACAACCAAATAAACAATAAAAACATACAAAATTAAATATTAGAGATCAAAATAATTCAAATTATTAATCCTCAAGTTCGCATCCTTAAAGAATGGGAAAAGACTGAGAAGAAAATTGCAGAAGCAGTAGCTAGGATTGTTAGAAAATTGTTTGCATCAACAACTGTGTTCCCCTTGACAAATGGTGTTAAGTTAGGGATGAGTAGAGAAGAAATTATAATTATAAGATTAATTTACAGAAAACTTTTCTAATTTTCCTTTTCTGTTTTCCTCTTTTAATGGGCAAAAGACTGACAAAGATTCAGTTCATATTGCAATGCACACAACCATGGGGGTCATTGACAGTATAGAATCAACAATTACAAAGTTCTTCTTGCAGGTTGGATTTATATAAAATTTTATCATCTTATGTCATCAGTTATAATAGTCATGCATGCCCAATTCATATTTCCAAGATTTTATATATATTTGCTTTTTTTTTTTACACAGGTTGAGGAAACAGGTTCATTAGCTTCAGAGCTTGTCAATACCGTAGAACAAGAGAGGAAAGGTTTAAAAGATCTACGGAAGGAAATCTCTATGGCTGCTTCACCTGAGGTGGGTCTTTTCCTTCTCTGATTGAATTCAACTAATAGGGAATACGTTAATCGGTTTAAGTCAAGTGTCAAACTCTGCCTACTAATCCATTTCACTCATCTTTCTTTCCTCCTTTCCCCTTTCTTTTTCTCTTTTGGATGGTTCGACGCTGTTTTCATCATAGACACCACAACAAACAACAAAATTTCGATAACCTCCAGCCCCCAATAGAAAAGAAAGAAAGATACAGACACGAGCTTCCTAGACTAGAAGTAGATTGCAGAACAAAAAAAGATCGTAGCCCGAATAAATTCAAAATCACAATGATCAACTACAAATGGTAAAACCCAGTAAAATTTCAGTTTTCTTGTTGAGAGCAGAGATCTAGAAGTGATAAAACCCTAGCCTGCAATCAACCAGAAAATTAATTGGAATAACCGATGTTGTGAACCCAAGGTACCGATTCGGATAGAAATCCAAGGTACCGAAAAAGAGAGAGAAGAGGAGGAGGAGGAGGCAAAGAAATACGAGACCATACCTGGAAATCGGGGTAGAAAGTTACAGAGATGGAGATGGCGGAAAACTTGCAGAACCGTGAATCGCCGCTGGTGGAGCTCCTACGAAACTGAAAAAAATAATTTAGAGAAGAGAAGTACAATGATGAGAAGTGAGAGAGTGAATGAGAAATGGAGAGAGATGAGAGAAACATACCTGGTTGCAGTGGACGATGTTGAGAAGAAGCTTCTCTTCTTCGCGCAGGCAGCTCGAACAAGGAAGAAGAGGAGTAAGAAGAAGAGGGTAGCTGTGGAGTCAAGAAGAAGAGAGGAGTGAACGCCCGCTTTCATGAATTTTGGCTTCTGTTATTTTTTGTTGAGTCATGATTACTCTCAATTTTGGTCCAGAGTCAATTTTGGCTTGTGTCTTAAAAATCAATAAAATCTCATTTGATAAAAATGAATCTAAGATCGATTTCAGATCTAATGGTGGTGGTTGGTGGTGGATGATGATGACTGTGATGATGGATGGTGGGGTGGTGGCGGTAGTGGTGATGGTGGCCACGATGGTTGTGGGTGGTGGTGGTGGCAGTGGCAGTGGTAGTGGTGGGTTGCCTTGAATGGTAGGGGGTGGTGGTGGTGGCGTGGTAGTAGTAGTGGTTGTGATGGTGGCGATGGGTGATGGTAGTAGTTCCTTTAGGAGTAGCTTTGGAGCAACCAAAGCTATTTTTTTTAGTTCTTGAATATCAACTCCTAACGACGTTTTAAATCCAGTTCATTCCATGGAAACTAGATATTGAACGAACTGGATATTGAACGAGATTTATCAAATGGAATTTTTCTTCGAAATAGCTCCCAGGGAGTTGAGAGCCAAAAATCATGCTCCGGAGGTGTTATCAAACGGGGCCAAAATCTCCTAAAATGGTTTAACACCAAATAATCGATCTTTACTAATCCCCCTCCCCCAAAAAAATAAAAAACAAAATAAAAATAAAAATTGAATTCTAGGTATCAATAGAACCAAGGGATCCGCATCCTGTCCTCCCAGTGGTTCTGGGAGGACAGTGGCAACCTGCTCTGGATGGCCGCCACGTGGCTCTCAGTAAATCCGAGACCCATGTTCGAGTCGACACCTAGCCGACAAGCCAAGCCTACAGGGGTTGTCGGCTCAGACGTGGATCTCAGATTCAATCGAGAGCCACGTGGCAGCCATCCGAGATAGGTTGCCGCGTCCTCCCAGAATCACTGGGAGGAGACGATGTGCATCCAGAATGAAGAGCAACAAGCATACCCTGATATATTTGGATAGAAATCTTCCCCTATCACGGTGGAAGTATTTTCCTCAGTGTGCATATCAATACATCAATATACGTGTTGAATGAACTCCAACCGTATGATCACAGTTAGATCAATTGGACAACAGAATATGATATTTATCCAATATACTTTGCTTTATACATTTCGAGTGAATTTTATCATCCAACAATTGGAAACAATTAGAAACAACATAAGATAGGTAAACGGGGGGTTGTGTTCAATAAGTCAATTTTCGTGTACTTTCACCACAAATATTTGACAATATTGACATGTTTTTTTCTTTTTTTTCTAAGGACAATATTGGCAACGCCACATTGTCAAATATCAGCCAAAAAAATTTTAGTAGCAACCGATCTCACAAAAAATCAGCCAAGAAATAATTAAAAAAAAAAATTATGCTTCGATGCCAAGAAAATAAGAGATACCAATTTTTCATTATTACTTTTATCTTATATTATATATATATATATATATATAAACAAAGAAACCTTACATGAATTAAGTTGTTAGAGATCTATGGACAAGGCTCTATTGATAATTTTTATATCATGATACATATCAAGAACGATGCCAGCAAATTTCAACTTTTGAGTGCAACAGTCCTCTCATAAATCTAATATACTAATCAAATATCACATAAATAATAGTTTATAAATTAGCTATGAGCGTGAAGATTTAAACCACAAAATGGTTTCTTCCTATTCACACGGGAGACATTGCATGCTCATTATGAACTAAACAAGATCAATACATCTAAAACTTTGGGAGGCAGAAGCAATCCTTTGGGGTTTCCCTTCAATGGAACTCCTTCCTCAAATGAAAAAAGATGTGAGGGAGAGGTTCAAACAGAATGTAAACAGAGCAAGATTAGAAGCTATGAAGCATTGAATGAATTCATCAGGGATTGGCTTATGAGACCTGGAAGCACTAATCCGAAATCTAGATGGAGAGAGATAGAGAGAGAGAGAGGGTTACCAGGTGGGGAGAGGAGTGTTAAACTCACGAAATCTTTAAGGTGTTGGTCTTTATTTTATCAATTAATCCCTTGACTGGAATACAGGCCATGTGCCTATTTAATGCTCAATCACCGGTATATCTCCATTGATGGAGAGGATAGGAGGGGTCATAAGTCAATTATCTGTACACTAGCCAACTGATATGGGACTAAACCCTTGGATAACTTATGACCCTTCGTATGTTTCATTCCCTTAAATCCTTTAACCCCGTACAGCTTCTTCTACATCATCAGCAGATGTGCCACTAACAATGCATTGATAATACAATCGAGACAAATTTACCCTCGGATTAACTTATTAACCCTCAACTAAAATTCCTTTCTTACCCCTAAAACCCTGGACAGTGAGTTAGTGCCTTATTATAGGGATTACCCCTCTACCAATAGCAGTGTAACATGTGTCCTAAGAAACCTTGAGGGCTACTTGCTAGGTCAATCTAAGTCTGCCAAGGGTAGAGACACAAAAGAAAGGATCACGAAGAATCATGTAGATACCGTGATCTACGTCGATCTGACAGCTCATGCCAACTGTCAGGATAAGGGAAAACAGTGATTATTTTCGTTGGATAGTGATATACAGGGAAAACTTATCTACGAAAAATCTTTAATAGGAAAGAATCCAACCTTGATAAGAAAAGTCTATCCTTACCAAATATCCAAGGGCCAAGGTCAGAAAGTGGATACGAAAGTCTGAGATCTGACGGCTCGCATCGACTAGAAAACATGGAAACATGCTCTCGCACGAGACGAGAATCACGCTTCCTGAGCCGACCTTGGTAGCACTTACCAAACATACACCGACCACTTTATGCCTATAAACAAAGGACCAACAAATGTAAACAGATCAAATTCTTTACACCCTACTTGCACTCTGCAACTTTACTAAGTCGACTGTCTATCTCCACCTATTTAAAGGAACAGATACACCTTGTGTCTACACCTTGTGTCTATTCCATATTGTTTGCTTTACAAACTGACTTAGGCATCGAAGTGGTTTAAGGCTTATCCAACCTAACCAACACCCTATCTCTCTACTTTCTTGTGCGTAGTTTTCATCGGACTAGAGATAATCAAGCTTGTGTAGCAACATGCGCTATGACGAACCCAATGGTGTTCTCTCCAATGCCCTGTTGTTTGGGTATAGAGATTCTATTCCAAGCCGTGGCAATCCTTGCCCATAATTTAATAATCGTATGCTTCCGGATTACCCAAAATTGGATTTTGGTTTACAATATTACTTGGATTTTGGTTTACAATATTACCAACTATATCTTTTATGTTAATCAAACTAGTTAAATTGGATTTGGATATTAAAAGTACTAAAAACAATGATTCCTCACTCATCAATATATTTTTGTTACATTTTTCGCCCTCTCCTACTTTTACCTTTCCTGATTTCCCACATGCTCTTGACAACTCTAGAACAAGTATCACTTATGATTTTGTAGAACTTCGGATGATTCTTTTCGCCTCAAGTTGATTCCTCTAACAATTCAAAACTTATTTTTATGTGCACGGGATAGGTCTCAATTACCATTATTTCTTTCTTTTTTTGGTTGGGGTGGGGACGGTTGAAGGAAAAAAATCTTCTCATATTGCCTAGTTTGCTAGTTGTCGGATTAGAATATATTAGTATGTGTGTTGAGCATCTCAATCTGTCCAATGGACGACTGATGCAACTGAACGATAAGAGAAGATTCAAAACCCAGCTAAAGTGCTGCTTGAACCTCTTGAACTTATTATCATTTTCTCTAGGGGCCGTTGAACTTCTCCCTCGTGAGTTGTTACTTCGATTTTTCCCTGTTCGAGATATGAACAAGAAAAACATGGCTCAATAGGCAAAGGTCTGACAATAGCATTCTCCAACAAATCTGTAATCTACAGCTATTACACTTCTCGATTGTCTCCACCCCCTTCCCTCCCCTCCTTTATTTGTTTTACAATATTAACTTTAATGTTTCCTGAAATCACATGACAAATCTGAGTCGTTCATTTTTATGAATTTTTTTAGTCTAAACTATTATAAACAAAGTTAGGAGACTACATAGCAATGCTTAGAGTACAGGTATTTTATTGAATTAGAACTTCAAATTTGATGTTTAGTTAATCTAAATTATGTTCTCTCTATCCAATGGTCGAAATGGAGATATCATCTGCCCATGTGTTAGAATAGATGTTTTATGATGTTTGAAAAAATAACATACCCTTGTGATAATAATAAATTTTTTTTAGGCTAACGAATATCAAAGTAAGGACCCAATTTTTTCACTGAATAGTATTGCATTCTAGGATGGATTTTTGGAGTAGAGGGCATGGAATGTTTTCCAATGGAGAAAAGATGAGAAAAGCGGAAGACAGAGATAGTCCTTGGAACTCAAGTTTGAAGAAGGGAGAATGAGAGGGGGAAGATGAGGGTAAATATATAAAACAAGATGTTGATTAAGGAAGAATCATTGTTTTGGGTATTTTCGTCATACTAAAACTCAATTTAAATAATTTGATTTACATAAAGATAAGATAGATAATTTTATAAATTGTAATCTAATTCTAAATAATAACAATTTTTTTTTTGGGTGAAGATTTTAAATAATAACATTGCATGTGCATGGCCATGGAGAGTCCAATGGACCACCGTTCGAGAAAAAACCATAGTCTTAATTTTTCATAAAAAATTTACATTAAAAAAAAACATTTTCTATAAAAAAGGGATTCATATCGTCTCTCATCTTCAACAATGGTTACAATGGTAAGTTGTGATTCAACTTGGAGTTTCTTTCTGATTTAAAAGTGAAAATTTATATCAATACATTGGTATTTGTGTTTGTTAAAATCTAACCGTTGGATCAACACGGGAAGAACCAAAGAACAGGAAATGATTTTTTTTTTAAAATCCAAGGAGTAATTTATTATTATTATTATTATTTTTCTTAAAAACCAGTGTGATTTAAATCCACAACAACATCGTCTAAAGTACAAAGGCGAAGGTCTTGTAACTTGTAAGAGGAATTGGAGATTTTTATTTTATCAGCAGCGCTTTTATCGGGAGATGGTCGGAAACTCGTTAATGGCCTTTAATGGAATCACATTAATTCAAAAGTAACCCTTTTTCTTGGTCCGTGCTCTTCAGATTCCATTGGAAAGCATTTCCTTTTAGATTTAGAAAAAGGGCATTCTGCGTATTAAACAGCAATTTATCATTCTGATTCTATCAGTCAACCAATCTAGCACTTCTTCAGCTACCAAACAAAGAACCCGAATGAACCCTTAGGCTGAGCCAGAACATTGTCTCTTCTTTTCGCGTTCATCTTATGCTGCTGATGTACTTGGAAATAAACCCTTTCGAAATCTGCTTATACAGCTTCTTTTGCGGTTATTAGAATCGGAGAGAGTGTGTCATGAGAAATTCTTTGTTTTTCTTCATTTTCTCTATACTCTTTGTTTACTATGTCGTTGAATTTCCAGCTGAAGCCGCTCCAGCAGGTTATTCTCCAGCCAATCTCTTTCTTGATCTGTTGATTTATCGACATGCTACTTTTCTGCCATCTTACTTCTTCTGTTTTGTTTTGTTTCGTTCTCTGTTTTCTTTTTCTTCAGGACCCTTGATAAAACACTTGTCTTCCTTGATCAAATGGACGAGATCTTCGCCAAAGACGCCCCAAACAGGTAATCGGAAAGAGAGATTGGTGATTTCTGCTAAACCCAGATGACTGAGTTGCTTTTAATTTTATGGGTTCTTACCAAACTAAGCATGCGTGTGTTTGTTTTGCCTCTTTTTGCGGTTGTTTAACAGATGGAAATGTTGTTCAGTTTGAGAATGGGTATTTGGTTGAGACTGTAGTTGAGGGAAACGAGTTGGGGGTCGTGCCGTATTCCATCCGGGTCTCTCATGATGGCGAACTCTTTGCTGTCGACGCCGTAAATAGCAACATTGTTCGGATAACTCCGCCTCTATCCCAGTGTAGGCCTGCTGTTCTTTCTTTCTTTAATTTTTACTTAAATTTCTTACTCTGTCCATGGTGATTGCTTATAATTCTGAGCAATTAGAACTGCATTCTGTATTAGAGGTGTCAGGTTATGTCTTCTTCTTATTCTTTTCAACAAACACTTCGTAGTCCATTGGCTCACAGTTTCTACCCTATGGATCTGCTGGATGTTAATTTTACACAGGCATGGCTGCCGGACAGATCACGTATTCTATGATATGTCGTTCCGTCAATTACATTTTAGATGTGGGGGTTTGGTTTTGCAGATAGCAGGGCAAGATTGGTTGCTGGGTCATTTAAAGGTCACTCCGGGCATGTAGATGGGAAACCGAGTGATGCTCGTTTTAATCACCCAAAGGGTGTTACCATGGATGATAAAGGGAATGTATATGTTGCGGATACCTCAAATCTAGCCATCAGAAAGATAGGAGAAGCAGGTTTGTTTCCCCCTAACGAAAACTGGTTTAGTTATTATATTCATGAAGGAAAGTTGTGGGTTTTCTAGTCTTCGGGGGTGGGGGTATTTTTTTCCTACAGAAATGTTATGTAATTTTGGTAACTGTTTGCAGGTGTTAAAACGATTGCTGGAAAATCAAATGTCGCAGGGTATAGGGATGGCCCCAGTGAGGATGCAAAATTCTCGAGTGATTTTGATGTGGTATATGATGGGCGTACATGTTCCTTGTTGGTTGTTGATAGAGGAAATGCTGCTATTCGGCAAATCTCTCTCCAACAAGAGGATTGTGATTACCAGTATAACTCCATTTCTGCTACAGGTTTGGACCTTGGACTTTTTGTAATTAGTTGATCGCTAATTGTGAGTTGAGAGGAACATGAACTTCCTCCTAATCAGCTTAACAAAAGATACAAGAAACATATCCACAGTCATACACTCTGTATTGTTGTTCACAATTGTAGTAATTTAATGTGTTTCTTCGTCAGCTATAATGTCAGCTAAAATATATGCATAAACACAATCTCTAAGTTCAAGGTTAAATGAGCATGCAAGCAAGGTGTGACTTGATATTCGGAGTGCCATCAAAGCCTCACATGCTGACTGATTAAACTCTTGTGAAGTTTACAGGACAATCATGAGATCCAATTGTTAGTGAGAGCAAGATGTTGAGCAATCAATTGATATATCCATATAGTAAGTTTTGCCATGAAGTAAAGATGGAAAAGTAACAAACTAGGAAAAAATAGAATTAAAAAAAGTGCTTCTAGTTGATGTGTACCTTCAAAAGGTGATAAAATGAGGAAAAACATACTGAGATGGATAAAGAAAGTTGCTGTCACTCATCATTACTGTCGAGAAGTGTAGTCTTGTACAGTGGGAGGGACCAAAAAATGTATGGTTAATAAGAGATGGTTCAATGCAGACAGATCAAGGTAAGATATGGCCTTGGGTGGAATGGATGAGTAGAATTGGATTTGTGGAGGCAGAACCGCTAGAAACACCAAAGATATTTACGTTAACTAAGGAGGTTTAGATGATTTGGTGTTCGTGTTCCTATTTTTGTCTTACCATATTTATAGCAAGTAATTGAAAGATCCTTGTAACAAAATAGAAAATGAGAGAGAGAGTACGCAGCCTTACCCCCGCAACGCAGAGAGGCTGTTTTTCCGTTTTGAACCCGTGATCACCAGGTTGTAATATGACAACCTTACCATCACACCAAGACTGCAAGTCAGAGTCCTAGTCACAAACTAAAGACAAAGTAACTCAAAATGGGAAAAAGAAACTAACAAAGCCTAATTGATAATGGAAACTAATAAAGCAAACTAATAAACTAACTAGAGTCCATCATTCTACATGATTACTATTTTGACTTAGTCAAAACAGTCAATCAGCAATGACGTATTTTATATCATTACACTAACAATCCTTGTGAGCAATATTTGACCATAGATATATGGTCCTCAACTATGATGACTTAAATGCAAAATAACACCGAAATTATGAATTGAAAACCACATTTTCTGATTGTCATGAGTAAGCTAGTGTTGGAATTGTGAAGAGTAGCTTCCTACAGTGTTGGCCATCAACCCAAGGTTGCTCCAAATGTTGAAGCTAGGCATCTATTGTGCTCTTATTAGCTGTTTTTATCTGCTTGAAATTAGTAATACTGATAAATAGTGATAATACAACAATCAAAATCTCTGTTTTGAGGGACACATTGCATCACAAACGAAAGACCACAGTGGGCTAGGGAAAACAAATATTGAGCTTATCATGTTTGAAATCACTCTCTCCTTCCATGTGTAATATCATGTATTAAGCTATGGGCAGAAAGTCAAACTTTTACTCTTAAACAGGGATTGTCTCCTTACTTTCACAACATGAATCAATGATTCACTCTCTGCCTTAAAATCTAGACAGAGCTAGTCATTACTAGTGCCTAAAAATTATATAATCTATTTGGCTCTTTGAGACTTGAGAGGGGGAAGGTGAGTGTTTGATTGCATTGTGTTTTATGACTTATAAACATTTGGCATATGCTATTTTGCTTTTGTATTTAAGATGTCTTTTTTATGATAATATTACATTGTGATTGTCAAGAGCCACCAATCCTTAATTGCTAATCATTTTTTTAATGTATACTTTACTTCCTCATATTTTTCGAGAACCTGGTCTAGTACTTATGAACTTGGTGTTATGGATTGGCTGACAGTCAGGTGAGATAAGAACTGAAAAAAATTTCTTGCTTGAGTTTTAATAAATTTGATAATCTGTTATAGCTTGGTTTCCACACCCTGACCTTTTTTTTTTGCTCTCTTTATTTAATGACTTTAGATATCTTTCATTCAGCTCAAGTAGAAACTGCGAGAGGATTTTCAGTATCTGAAAAAAAAAAGAAAAAAAAAAGCCTTATGCCAACTAAATGTGGTCAGCTACATGGATTTTTGTTCGCCAATCAGCTTTGTTCGATGTCACACTCTGCCAATGTTATGCTGCTCGTCCCAAGCCCGGATAAAGGAGGAGGGTTGGTACGTTAGGTCGGCAGCCGGTACCCCCAAAAACTTGCCAAACCCTTAATGTGGATTCACAAAGAAAATATTTTCAAGTATCCAATGTTTGGAATTTTTGACAATTTACCTGGGGTGTGGATCAATGTCTAATGTTATTGATGCGGGATCCGGGTTGAGAAAACCCTAATTAGATCCGCTAGTAGGCCCACTCAAAACAGTAAGAAATGTTGATTCAATAAACAGTGACAGAACTGTAAATAAGCTTAAAACACAACCAGTAATGGCAGTTTTATAATAAATCAGAAGTTATTATACTTTTGATATCCAAACAGATCCTTAGGACAAAACAGGTATTCTAATTAAATATATAAGGGTAGTGTGGGAATTAGAAGAAAAGAAGGTTAACTTTAGAAATAAGAGGAAAAGAAGGGGTAAAATAGGAAAGGAGAATAAACACACTGTTGTCTTCAACCTCAGAAACGTGAAGCCCAAAATCCAGCGACACTCAATCTGGTTTCAAGTGAGAGATTTCTCTCATATGAACTCCGAATGACTTGAGATTTCAGGAGTAGAATTGTTTTGGGCTACTCTCTGGAATGAAGGTAGTATTTAACCCAGAAAATCAATAAATAGGAGGAATAAACTTGCTGCAACTGGTTTTGGCGGTAGAATATAAAACCAGATGTGATTTCAACCTTAAGCTCTTGATGAGAGTAGATCTTGGGGATTGGGAATCAACGGGTAGGGATGCCCTAGGGTTTGAAGGATACCCATCAGGTTTGTAGAGGTGAGGACAGAATATGAAGGAGATCGACAGATTGCAAGTGCTGCCCAAAACAGGGGACAGGTTTAAGAAGAAGGAAGGAGAAATAAGAACGGGGGAAGAGAGGGGGAAGACAGCCTAAGAGAAGGGCTGTTCCTGATCGCAGAGAAGAAGGGGAGAGAGAGAGAGAGAAAGAAAAAGTGCACACCAATGCTTCCTGCCCGTAGGCACGCAACCACAATAACTCAACTCATTCTTTTATTCTTTTAATCTTCACTATTGATTACTCTATTACATGCCTCTTTATAAAGGAAATAACATTCCTAAATTAATTTGAAGTAAACTTAGAAAGTAAATAACATCTTTATGAAATAAAATCTAATCTCTATGGCATAAAACAGAAATTATAAATAAGGAAACCTAATACTGAAACTTCTTATTCTAATTAATCATCTACCAACCCTTTCCAGACCAAAAGGTTGGTTTGGGTTTGAACCGGTTCGGGTTTGGCTTAGGTAGCTAAATTGGCTCGTGTTGATCCATCCATGACACTGCTACTGCATCAGTTATCCAGGAGCTTTTCTCTTTCCTACTTTCTCCTTATTACATTAAGTGAACCCATCTTGTGCTGACGTTTACTTCATCTTGTACGAGAAGAGGGTTTGGGGCATACGTTGATGAGGAAGGGGGTTATCGAGATGAGTTTCCCTTATTTTTCGGGGAACACACCCTTCAAAATTACTGTTAGCGTTTGGGATATGCTCTTGTCCATGAATGCAGCCAAGCTACTGTATCAAACATACACTAAGCATATGATGATTTATGCAAGACTTACTACTAGATCTAAAAGAAATTAGGGAAGTCAAATAAAAGAATATCAGTAGCTCCAACCAGCCAAAAAGAGAAGAGGTTAGAGTACAGGAAAAGAAAATGTGATTGTTTATTTTGCTTTTTTCTTTTTATTTTTGTTTATTGTCTTAGCACTCCTAATACTGGCCCAAATGTCTAGAACTATCCAAAATAGGTGGTGTTAGTTTTCTGTACTTAAGCTGTGAGGAATTTTGGAGATGAAATTTCATCCTGAGAGTTAAGAGATGTGGATTAAAGGAAGCACAGATGCACAGCTAAGAAGGAAACTGTGTTAGTAGTTGTGACAATCATACAAACATGGGCCTTACTTTTTTGACTAGGTTAATGTAGTGTGACTATGCTAGTTTATCTTAAGGTAATCTAGAAAGCTAACATAGTTATCCATACTTCCTACTTCCTAGAATCTAGATCTTCATTTAAATATGACTATATGACCTTGCTGGCTTTGAAGTCTTTGTTTGTGACTTTGTGTTGGTGGCTTTATTATGTGGACACTTCAAATTATTAGCTGTACCCAAGTCTGACACTTCTTCATGTAAGCCAATAAGAATGCAAGAAATAGACTGTTAGTGGTACTCATGTTGTGCATGTTGCCATGTCCGGGAATTCTTACTGGAACGAACAGTCCATATCTGGTTAACCCTTCAGAGCCTTATCACATCCCGGATCTGATGAAATAGGATGAATTGAGACAGTGTTTTGTAAATCCATAAGTATCTTGAATATATGTCAACCATTTCTTTATTTTCCGATCACATAATTGAATCTGTCATATTAAGGTTGTTTATTTGTAATGACTATATTTTAACTAAAATGCAAAAGAGGGAGTTATTGGGATTGATTGGGCTCAACTCAACTGTATTTTTTTTGGGGAGTGTCACCTCAGGATATTAATAAATAAGGGGAGGATTTTATGGAATTTCCTTGCAGCTGTTCTTTCATTAAAGCATTTGAGAGTAACACTTTTTCCACTTTGTGAAGTTAAAAAGTACCTTTTTCACAAGGGCGGATAAGATTCTTGTGTTCCATGGGTCTGTTGTTCTTAAGGAATACAAACATTCTAGATACTTTGATTGTGTGAATCATGGCTTTGTGAAAAACACATGCAGAACCTCAAAATGCCTCATAATCTAACCTTTGAATTATGACAAAATTTAGTTGGTGTGCCTCTTCTCCTATCTCCTCTTATTCCTCCTCTCAATTTTCAGAAGGATATTCTTTCTATCCAATCAAATAATGGTTTAAAAATGGTGTAGTGCTGTTAGAATTGACATGCTAGCTTTCTTACTGCTTGTGTCTGTGTCAGACACTTAACAGTTGTGTCTGTTCTCTATGTAGCTTTAATAAAAGTGTTCTCACCATTTACTAAATGGTGTTCTCAAATATTAAGAACTTCCATCTTTTTTTGATTATTCGAGTTATCCCAAAAAAAAAAAAAAAAAAAAAATTCCATCTTTTCTACCATGGCCCTGTTTTCTCCTTTGTTAGCAGGTAAATGGAGACTTGAGAACTGTCGAAAGAATTGGATAAGAGTGAGAATGATGTTGAATGTGCGAGTCATGTTACTCTTCTGAAGTTTCATGGTCTGGTCATGATGGGAAATAACAAAAAATGAAGAGGTAATATTGAAAAAAGAATAGGACTGATGAAAACAAAAATGGCTGGATCAGAAATTGCAATTGATGCACATGGCATGCACTTCCATGTAGGAATATTCATTCTTGGTCTATATGATTTCTCATTGGCCATGAGAATCAGAAGAACAACAAAAACGAATCTTTTATTCTCCCGTGTAGTGGGAATTGCAAATTAATTGCTCAGTATCTTAGTTCCTCCTTGATTGATAATGACATGAGTTATGGTTGATGAGTAAGTTGATCTACCTTACCATCTCTGGCTCAATCATTGTAGCAGAGTTAGTTCATGTGCTAGTATTAGTGAAAAACAATGTACACCATACGAATGTTAGGTGCCTGGGTTGTTGTCCTTAACTTCTATGTCCTCAGTGCTCTTTTTCATGGAAAGGTTAAGTTATCACTAAAAACAATCAACTGAAACCAAATCAATTATCAACTGAAACCCAGATTGTCTAGTCCTTTTGCAGGTCACAATCAAATGCTAATTGATATTTCACTTTGATGCTTCCTAGCAGATGTTATGCTTGTTATTGGTGCTATATTGGTTGGATATCTATCATGTGTGCTTCAGCAGGGATTTGGACTTTCTGTCTTCTCAAGATCAGTAAGTTTCACATTTTTGGATTTCCTTAGTACTATCTTTATGAATTTCTTCTAAAATTGAGATTTCAAATATTTTACAAATTTATTTTTAAGAAATATCACAACAGCAAAAAACGTTGTAAATTATCTGCTTGTATGGGTTTGGACTAGTAGGATTGCAAGTCCTTGTTTGTCAACCATCTTTACTTTTTTTTTTTGGTTGGGGGTGGGGGTGCATTATGTGGGTTAAACTATTTTACTGTTCCTACTACAGTTACTGTCAACTCTGGATTTCACTAAATTTGTCAACTTTTATACCGTGAATGTGCATGAAGTATGCTTTTTAAGAAACCATTGAAACTGTGTAACGTTTGTTACGTATCTTAAGATGCAAGCTGTTTAAACAGAATTGTGCATTTTGCATGATTACCATCCTGTGTCTTCACTCAGAATGTTTAAATCTTGCATCTGTTAATGCAGCAACAAACCACTGAGAGTGATATAAATGATCAAGTCACCTCCGAAAAACCCAGTCTGATTGCGGAGAGCCTGAAAGAGGAGCCAGATGCCGGATGGCCATCTTTCGGAAGTCTTTTAATTGATTTGTTTAAACTTGCAGTGCAAGCACTGGGTAGCATCTTTCTTTACTTCATACCTGTCAGTCTCAGGACCAGGAAGTCCAAGAATCTTACTCCACTTAAGGACTCTCTTATAATGCCTGAGGATATGGCTGAACCTCCATTAGTGCAAAGGCAGAGAAGTGCTACTCCTCTTTCTGAAACACGGCATTCCCTTTCTCTGAATGCAAGTGAGGGTTATACACAACATAAGCTCCAAAAGAGTAAATCAGCAGCTCCGAGGGATCCTTCTTTATCAAGCAAGCATCGGTCTTCAAAGCGACAAGAATATGCAGAATTCTATCAATCGGCTGAGGTTCCTCCATATGGTCAGTTTAGTTCTAAGAGCATGAAAGAAAGAACCAGGCATCGTCATCGTGATAGAAGTGGGGAGGTGGTTTTTGGAGCCACAGGAACAGAAGCGAAGCCTGTGGAGATCAAGTCTGTCGACTATGGTGATCCAAAGTTTGATCATTACAATATTAGGAACAAGTATGGGTCTGACGATGCATTCCATTTCTGAGTAGGCTGAATTTCATAGTAACAGCTTGAATCCGACTCTGCAACTCGCCCTTATGGGACTTCCTGGGTGAACGAACCTGGAGAATTCTACGAATGTTCTTCTAAGTGTGAGTTGGTGTAATATATTTGATTGAAGCTTGTAGCTTCTGTGCCATTGTTTCTTTCTTGAGACAGGATGTGCCATGCAGCATGATCTGAAAGTGTATCCTTTTTTTAATATACTTTTGATGGGAAATTACTAGATTTTTTGATACACCTACATTTTTAATGCTCATGAAGGTACATTCGAATGTCCTGATCATGGTTCAAGTATCGGTATCGGACACGGATCAGCTGATGCCAAAACCAATCCGATATTGAATGACACGTGGATGATTCCATTAAAAAATTAATTAAAATAGTAAAACTCTGCCTCGGATTCTATCGAGAGTTCGAGTCCATGGTTCAAGGTGTCGTATTGGCCTATTCTATTGAGAAACATGCTTCTATATTTAGACCCAGAAAAAAATCCCTGAAAATTGACTATAAAATGATAGTGAAAACCATTTTTGAATCATATTTCCACTCTGTTACAAGAAGATAAGTCTCTTGTTGTTAGGGATAAGTATGATAAGCAGGCGATCTCGAGCCTCCAGACCAGCACAACGTAAATGATATTCAAAACAATTTGAATATATGAGGATTGCCATTGCTGAGAGTTGTATAGTCGTAGTCCTTTGAATTTCAAATTTTAGTTTTACAGCTGTTCCTAGTTTAGCTCCTTGGAACACTAATGTAATCTTTATATAGAGACTCTTTCTGTGTAAAAGTGGAAGAGAATTATCCAACTTATAGATTTTTTATGGTATCAGAGCCTCTGATTCACGTCAATATGTCAATCCCCACTACCCATCACTCAATTTTGATCGAGTTAGTTGAGAATAATTACTTGCTATGGAAGTCTCAAGTGCTTCCCTTGATACTTGGCCATCAACTTCTTAGATATCTAGATGGCTCAAAACTTTGCTCTCCCAGAATCCTTCCATCCACTCCTACCTTCACCTCTTTCTCTGAGGCTCCAAGCGATATCATTGCCACTACAACGGCGGTTGAAAATCCTACCTACAGTGCGTGGATTAGTTAGAATCAACTACTCCTAAGCTGGCTCCTCTGCACTTATTGAATCTGTTCTTACTTCTTAGCCAAGTCATCGACTGCACCACTTCACAACTTGTTTGGTCCAGTTTAGAGCATTTGTTTGCTTCTCAATCTAGATCCCGGATCATGCAATTGAAACTGCAATTGCAAACTGAGAAGAAGAAATTAAGATCTCTCAGTCACAGCGTACTTCAAAATGAAATCGTTCTCAGACAACCTTGCAACTATCTCAAATCCAGTTCCTGAAACTAATCTTCTTTTGCACATTCTTGCTGGACTTGGATCAGATTGGAATGCATTTGTAACGGCTATTTCCACAAGGTCAGGTTTTGTATCTCTTAATGATCTTCATGGAATGCTTTATAAGTTATGAAATCCGTTTACCGAAGGTTCTTTGAAAAAAAATGGACTAGAGAAGCTAATGAATCTCTCTCTTTCTCTCTCTCTCTCTCTCTCTCTCTCTCTCTCTCTCTCTCTCTTTGACTTATGGTTTGGTCTTTGCTGAGCCATGAAGGGATACCCCACAACCGCCCTAGCATGGCCTAGTTTTCTTACAAGATCTTGTGGATGTACATGCATGCGTAGCACCCGTGTCACACAAAATCACAACTTGACCATGTATGTAGGAGAAAGACTGGCGTTATAATTTGTAGTTGTTTTACTATGATCCCTAAAATAAATTTGGTGGAGAAAGTTTTTTTTCCCCCCAAGATGAGTGCGATGAATGAATACAAGACATGAAATGAGTTAAAATACCATGCCTCCACCGTATGTTAAATGCCAGTAGTAATTCTTCACTGATCTTGGATTCTAATCTAATTCCATGAAGCGCAAGGTGAAGATATTCTATCTTAGGCTTCATTTGTTTCTATGTAAAATGGTAGAAAAAGAATATTTGATTGAATTAACTACCTCTGAATTTTAACAATCAATGAGGATAGGTACTAACTCTGAACGATTAAAATTACCATTCTCTTGCATGGCAAGAGATGCCTAAGCTACGCTTACCAAAGAGGATTGCCCAATTGAGTTCCTATTGATGGCGTAGAGCCTGTGGATGAGTCAACAGGCTTCCTGCCGCCGATTCAGCTTTAAGAGCTCCTCTCTCTCCTCATTTGTTATAAATAGAGGCTCAAGCCTCATTTATTCCTTTTAACTATTTGAGGGAAGTGTTGTTGAGCATATGAGAGAGACTCGGTAGCTTGGTGTATACTTAAAGCTTAAGCTCTTGGACTCCTTCCTCACTTACTCAAGTAATTGAGTAAGTCCACCAAACTTATCTCATTAATGTGTATACAAGACCACCATTAATGGATGGCTACCAAGGAAACCCTAGAAATTCGGTTTAGGATGCACACATCTCCAATGAAGGTGTTGGTTGACATAAAAACATCACCAAGGGTGGGGAAAATGTTCCCCACCATTTTAATATGGAAGAGAATGAATTGGGTGAGGAAATCCCCAACTCCCACTTTATCTTTCTTGGTTAAGTAGTTCTTGGACTTAACCGGTGGACCCAAACCGACGAATGGGGCAAAGTCCTTGCCCCCTGCTCCGGATGATTGACCTAGGGGTCTCGTAAGCAGAAATAGCCTACAAATTGGTCCTGGCTACCATCCACCGACAAACCCATACTTATAATTTTTTAGTTGAGTTCAGTCAGTAGCACTTATTTGCCAGGACTATTGTCCACCGGTTAGCTCATGGTGCCGGTTAGCTCATGAGGTTGGCTTGTGCCTCTAGCTAATGAACTAGAGGCTAAACAGAGCCAACGGACTTGTCCGCCGACTCTGTCAGTTGGCTTACTTCTAGAGAGCTCTTGTGAACCTTGTCCTAGCCGGCGAATGCCAACCAGCGACACCTTCCACCAGGGCTTCCATCCACTGCTATGATAGTAGTTGTCAAACTACATGTCCAAATCTTTTGGGGATGAACCATAGAGCTCCCAGGTTGTCTTGGGACCCGTATAATGAATTTGTAGATGTGTCCACAATGGTTTAAAAGCTATCTCACCAACATAATAAAACTTATGCACACGTTTAAGCAAACTGGCATGGGACCTCAAGGTAAAGCCTTTTGTCTGCTTCCAGTACTTTAGCACAGTAGTCCCATCAAGTGAGGGGTTGGGTCCATAGTATAATAAGACATATTGTTTACCAGCTTGTGTTTGGGATTATAACATGGCATGCCTTATTATGATATTTATTCTTGCATTTCTATACAAACAATAATTATGTATGATGCATGATGAATGTGTTTGTTTAGCCTGTGTGACATGCATATACTGATGGTACTTATGGTGCATGGCCATATCGACCCTGCTTTGCATAGCTAGCACTCTAGCAGAGACATGGTGGCCCAACATTACTGGGACCCGGGATCTCTACTGGCCATATATATGAATTTTTTTTAAAATTTTTATTTTTACTGGTATCTAAAAACCAACACCTATACCGAATCAATATGGAGTTTGGATTGGTCCTATCGGTCTTTTCGGTTCAACCTCAATTTGAGAACCTAATAGTACTTCACTCTTTCCAAAATGTAGTAAAAGAACCAACTCATGGGCTAAAAATTTTTCAACCCATGATGGATCTTGGACTGGCTATAGTTATTTAATCAATCTAATTTGGCCCTATATTATTTTGCCTTTGAGGCTAAATGGACGTGGGCCTGGAGTTGAATCGGAGTTACGCTATGGCCCAGAAATTTGATGCTTGTTTTCAGCAGAGATCTGCCAAATACTTGGCCTAATGGGGGTGATGCCCTGCTAGTCTCGGCCTCCTTGCTGGATTCACATCCTCTCCTCCAAGAGTTTCTAGAGGAGAGGTGGCGCCCCTATTGGATGGACAACACCTGGGGCTCAGATTCACTCCATCCTAGCCGACACCGCCTGGAGCTTGGGTGAATCCAAACCCTCCATCCTAGTCGACACCGAGCAGACAAGCTGAGCCGACAGGGGGTGTCTGCTTAGATGGAGGGCTCGGGTGAGGTGTTATCCATCCAATAGGGGCGCCACCTCTCCTCCAGAAACTCTTGGAGGAGAGGATTTGAATCCCTCCTAGTTAGAGTTAATTTTGGGTGCTACAACGCTCACAGTAGGACCAGGATATGGAATTGTGCATCCCAAATGGATGGCCCCCATCTAGGGGTGAAATAGGGTTGGGTTGGGCCGGGTATTTGTAAACCCTACCCTACCCAAGATTTTTTCATGTTAACCCAAACCCTACCTTACCCTATCGGAGTAGGACAGAACCTCAATCCTTACCCTACCCTGGCAAGGTACTACCAAACCTTACCCTACCCTGATTTATCCTGATTGGGCGGGGCCGGACCGGGCCAGGTTTACCCTGATTGACCCTGAATCAAGGTCGATTTTACCCTGATTTACCTGAACTCAACATTTTAACATATAAATGCCAAATATTCAGAAGGAAAAGACATGAACGATTAATTTCAAAGAGAGTAACGAGAAATTCTACAAGCAAAATAAGCAAAACCAATATATATATATATACATGAAATGAGGAAACAATAGAGAGAAAAGAATGAATTAAACAAAATCCAGAGACAAGACACCATATGAAGGCAATCATAAATTGATAAATGCAGATTGAAACCACATGGTCGTCGACGAAGAGGAAGAAGAGTTTACCTAAAGAAGGCAATCACAAATCATTAGATCCTTTTTTTTTTTTTTAAAGGAAGCCTTCACAATTTCATTAAAATATTCAAATCTTGTTGGGTTTTTAGATTTAAAAACTAAAAGTTTCAAATTTTTGACTTGGGTGCAGGTGCGGGTGCAGGTCTATCCGTTGCGTTGGTTTATTTTTTGGAAGGATATGTCTCTACGTATTTGAATACGTAGAAGTATGATATATCTTAATGGGTACATTTGTACCTATGCAAATTCTAAGAAGTTTAATCTCCATCATTGATCTTTATGATCGTTGGGAAGATTAAATCTTGACCTTTTATTCAATTGATGCACCCATTCATCGCAACTCGTCGGATGGATACAACTCTCCATCGTATCCATTGATTTGGGATTTCTTCCTCTATTAATAAAAAAAGAGTCCTAAGAGTTAAGGTTACAACAAGTTTAACCCGTATAGAACTCTATCTCTTTCTCTCTCTCCTCCAATCTTACTCTGTTTTAATTATCGAAATCATTATGTTTTTCCTAGAGTGTTGATTGTAGTCGTCGGGATTCTGACGAAGACTACTTCTTGGAGTGCAACCTCAGTAGAAGAAGCTTCAACTTCGAGGCTATTTTATCTTGGGAATTAATCTCACGGGAACTCTTTGCACATAAGGGGTGAATTAATCTTAAGGATAGTGACCGGTGGCACGACTCAGCCCTATCCATATTGTTGATCATAGTTCTTAAATTCCGTAAGTAATTTATATTAAATATTACTGTATTTATATACTTTGAATATGATTAATATTTATTCTGTAACTCTGTGATAGTCTTAAACTTGCTATGGTATATACTCTTACTACAGATCTACAAGCCCACAAAAGGGAATACTCCTCCGTTTTTCTCCCATTATATCTACCTATCCCCCATATCGAAGTGAAGCTCTACTTACAAATGTAGGATTAGGAGCTCTAATCCATTAAGTCCAAAACAGTCACATCAAACAAGAAGTACAAAATGATCATAGGACACAATATTCGTTAACCGTAAGACTATTTCTTGGGTGATTTTTTGGGCGATTTGGGTTCAGCAGCATCTTTCTCACCCTTATTGGTCTGGATCTCCTTGGGTAGGAGCACTTGGTAGATGTTAAGCAGAGCAATGGTCACACCAGACAACAATTTCCCAAGCTCTTCATCGTTTCTTACAGCCAGAAGTAACTGGCGTGGTATAATACCAGTCTTCTTATTATCACGAGCCACATTTTCGGCAAACTCCAAAACCTAGACAACACCAAAGATGGAAACGAAAAGAGAAGAAGAGTTTACAGGCTATCGATGAAGAGGAAGAAGAAAACTCACGATGGTCGATGGGGCTGAGACGCTGAGTGGCTCTGAGTCTGTGTGGCTGCGGCTAGGAGAAAGAAATACGAGTGGAGTCGGGGAAATAAAATTAGGGATTAGGGTTTAAAAATTCTGAAATATATATATATATATATATATATAAAATTTCAGATGAGTCGTTTCAATAATTTAAGAATTCGGTCAAAGATGTGGTAAAAAAACGGAATTAAAATAAATTTCGAATTCGGTTCTATTTTCAATAATTTAAGAATTCGATAAAAAATGAGGTAAAAAAAAATGGAATTAAAATAAAATTCGAATTCGGTTCTATTCGAGAATTATTCTTTTGTCACAAAAAATTCTGACAAAAAATTCGGATGTTAATTTTTTAATATTTGGTGCTCATATCAATCAATTATTACACCTGCATAATATATAAGTGACATTAGAATAACATTTAATTCATAAATAACAATATAATACATAATAGATGGGTATGTGTGTATAAAGGTCGATTTGTTAGATTTCATTACAGTATATAATGTGGATCATTAGATTTTACTATGATTGCAATACCAATCTAGTGGAACTGATGTTCATCAAATCAAATATTTTCATAAATTCATCCAATCATTTTCATGAAATCCATCTCTTTTTCATGTTCGTTAATTACTTCCTCATGGTTATTATAATATTTATTTTTAGATTCATATTTAATCCCAATTAGAAAATAGCACACAAAAGTAATGACTTGCTCTGTATTATGGTATGATTTTTATACTCATATTTAATTCCACGTTGTCGAATGAAATTAATGATTTGCTTTGTATTAGGATTTGATTTTCATACTCATATTTAATCTCACGTTGGAAAAAAAAATGAAATTAATGATCTGTTTTATATTATGATGTGATTTTTAAACTTATAATTAGTCTTAGATCGGAAAAGATGCAAATTGTTGTGGCAATAAGTTTTTTTTTTCCTTTTTTTTTTCTTCAGAAAACTTTGTTTGAGAATAGTAGTCAAGGCATTAAGTCATCCATAAGGATATTAATAGTTTTTTATGTATAAGAATTATTCAGTATAATTTGGATTTGAAAGAATCATTCGCGATATTTATTTATAGACAAAAAATACGAGAATTTTAAAGAATCATTAAATATAATTCAAATTCGAGAGAATTATTAGTATTATTTGATTTTGAAAGAATAATTCGTGAATAATTCAGAGAATTAAATAACTATGGTTAAGCCTTGATCGGTTCAGGGCAGTTCTGGGCGGGCTCGGGCTATCAGGGTAAAACTTCGTGAGAAGGGGTTTCATTATAAACGAAATTCAAAATTTGAACTTGTTTTGAGGTCCAACGTTTGAACACGTTGCCATCTTAACGGTAAATTTTTTTAAAATTAAAGGTGCTTTATTGCCGTTTAGGATACGTCATATCATTGAACGAGCAACAAGAGCACATCCGTTTCTCCGTGACAATCATTCCATCCATTCGTCAATCTCAATCCCGATCTTTGGAGCGGAGCAGAAGAACCGAGTGAGGCAACTTGAAATGGAGTTGCGGCATCAACAGGAGTAGAAGAACATGATCGATCTCGCACATCGGCTGGGAGGAATGAAAGAATTCAGTTATCAATTCCTATGCTTGCAAGCTACCTATTCTTTGTCACCAACCATTTTCGGTTACTCAAGCATAGCATCTCTCCCCAAGCCCTTATCATTTCAAAGATCAACAGTTCCATCCCCCTTGTCCAGTTCTGCTTCGTATCCCATCAATAATTCAGGCAGGCATAGGAGAGTAATCGATTAGCACCTGCTCTGCCTCTTTCTTGACTTCTTCATCTGTGACTGTGAGTGAGGTTACGTTCCCAGAGAGGTCATCGGTTTAGTTTCGATGGCAGTCCTCAGCTAGTTCCCTCGGCGTTCTCCCCTTTTTATCTCTGGTAAACTATTACTCTTCCTATATTTGCTTATGCTTTTTTGGTTATTTGGTATCATCTTTCTATAGTCTTCTGTTACAGATCTAGCCTTGGTTTTTTATGTTTGTTTTGCTGGTTCTTGACTTTTTTTCCATTTAATTTCTTCCTTTGTTCTTAACCGCTAGATCTTCCTTTGTTTTGTCTTGCGATTTATTCTGGCTTCGGTGGCTAGTAGATCTATTTTTGGTTGTACTTTCGATTTTTTTTTTAAT
The DNA here is from genome assembly GCA_028583415.1 of Protea cynaroides. NCBI lineage: Eukaryota > Viridiplantae > Streptophyta > Magnoliopsida > Proteales > Proteaceae > Protea > Protea cynaroides. The sequence continues at coordinate 70,676,941 of CM053265.1, read as the reverse complement.
TTTCGTTGCTCTATTAGTTCTGTTAAGGAATATGGTTATGGTTTAAAATTCAAATTTGAATTGTATCTAATCTGTTGAGAGATAGTCGTTGGGTTTGATTTAAAATTTGAATTGTATTTGAGATGAGATAAACCTCATCTAATATGTTGAGAGATAGTCGCTGGGTTTGAATCTATAACAAACCCACGATATTAGCATTATAGGCGCTGAGTTTGAATTTGTAACAACCCCAAGATATTGTTGGACTTTATGTTGTCGTTGTTGACAACTTGATTGATGTGATAGTGTTTGTGAGCATTCAGTCAGAGAAATAAGGAGAGAGAGTATTAGTGCAGGAGAGGGTGTTCATGCAGGAGAGAGAGTGTCAGTGGTTGGCAAAGATGGAGCAACCTCGTATGTGTGTTCTACAATGTTTTACATGTGTTTCAGATGACTTACAATGAGTTGAATGAGATTTTACACTGATTTTGATGAGAGAGAGTGTCTGTGGACCCCACTGGTGATGTGACAGTTTCTGATGATGTGACCGAGTTTTTGATGATGATGAAGTGCTGCGGCATCTTTAAGCATTACATAAAGAAAGAAGATGTAGAGAGAGAATGAGGAGAGAGAATTAGGAGAGAGAAAATGTGGGTGGGACCCACTGTGCCAAGGTGGCATGCCACCATGGCAGCCAAGCTGGCTGAGGGCCGCGGCACCATAGTGGCAGCCCCACATGGCCAGTCTGCCACATGCAGCACAATAGCCGCAAGGCATTGCCCAGGCCGCAGGCCATGCACCAAGCACAGCAGCAGGCTCGCAAGGCAGCAAGGCCTACAAGCCCACTGCGCATGGCATGGGTGCGCATGGCTTGGTCACCCATCACCTATTTGCTAAAATTTCTAGAGAGAGAGAGAGTCAGGCAATGTAGAGAGAAGTTCTCTGGGTAAGTAAACTGTCTACAGGGTTTTTTAAACAAATCCTCGGTTGCAGAGGTCTTTCTCAAGGAAGATTAGGGGCTTTTTGGGTAATCTAAAAGACAAAGATTCAAAAGAAGTGGCTCAGATCAAGTCCTGAAGTTCAGATTCTCATCGGATGGTTCTCAAAATTGTTGGATCAGGTGTATATGTGTCGTCGCTTCTTGATTATGTCTCGCAGGCTTTGATTGGTAGTTTGCTAGTTAATACAATGCTCCTCGTTTTATATAGTATGCGCCTTGATTCTGTGTGGTGCACGTGTGGTTCGGCGATAGCCGGATCCTGATCGAGAGGCCCTTATCAAACTCGATCGAGCCTGACGCTAGATAAGCCGATCTGACGGCCATATTAATATCCCGCCTTTTAAACTCTTATCCAACGGTCCCTGTAGAATATTCCCTGAACACCAATCACATCTCGACAGCGCATAAGGGGCAGTGCTCCAGTGTTGCATGAGTGTATCAAACTCTTGATAAAGATTCTATTTTGAATGTTTTTATTGGTCGAACTTCAAACCGACATAACATGATCATCCGAGGTCCAAATCGATCCGTTCAAGTTGCACTTTCCATATTTTCGGATGCTCTATATATTGGGCGGTATTGGGAGTTGTAAAAACACTGAGAAAAATTGAAAAGAACGTTTTGAAGGCAGACAGAAGGATTTCTAAGGTTTTGTACCCTGTGGGAGTGATCAATCACCAACTACCTCTTCTCTGTGCATCAATAGAGTGCTAAATCTCTGTGAGAGGTCAGTATAGCTTTTATTTTTATATTCATGGTGATTATGGGTTATGTGGAATAGATTGGAAGCCTGTGGATGAGGTGTGCTCTGTGAATCGATCTCTATCATCATTGAAGGCTGTTGGAGAGTACATGAGAGCAGTGTGAAGCTTCAGAGAGATTGTTGGTCATTCAAAAGCATTGTTTGTGAGATTTTTCAATTCCCTATCTATTTATGCTTTCAATATATTGTATGCTAGCGTAGGTGAAAATTGTTGAATACCTAGCTAGTGGGGGAAAATTGTAAGGCATAATTATAAGCCTAAAAATTGTTATTTGCTTCTCGTGGGTGAGAGTCAAGCGTGGTGTGTGCAGTGGGTGCTGAACACTAACTGTTGTAGCCTGAATCTTGGCGTTGTTGCGCCCTCTCAGTTTTATGTTGGGAAAACCTATGGTTAGTATCCTTGTCTTGTTAGAGACTAAAAGCTGAGTGTTGAGTAAATACGGAGCCCGTTGGGCATTACTCTATGGACTAGCCATCACACATTGTGTTGGTGAACCACGTAATATTCTTGTGTTGATTGTTTTATCTTTCTGGTATATTTTGGAGTGCGTGGAATGACTTGCAGGGTGGATGTGCAAATCTGGTAGACCTGGCCACTGAGTGGTAGCGAGGTAGATTTGCATACGCTTGTATGTGTGTAAAAGAATATATCTTCATTAGCTCTGGGCAACAATGAAATAATTAGGGAGAATTTTTAGACACTGATTCACCCCCCTCTCAGTGTCATATCAAGTTCATCAGATTTTAGGAGTTTTTACATTGTAATATTTAACTATATATAAACAAGCTCTACAATTTTTTTCTTATCCGATTCTATCTTTCATTACCTTTTATCTTCTGGTTTTCGTGTTCCTATTACTAGATCTATTTTACTGCCATATTGCCATTGGCATGTGCGCACTGATCTTCGCCATGATTGGATCGTCCAAAATTTTTTTTTCAAGTAATTTAGAATATGTCGATGATTGATCCAAGTATTTAAGAGTTGTTTTTGTTAATCTTCCACTGCAATATTCGAGCAGATCCTCTTTGATCCAAGTGTTACGGGAATAGTCTTTAATTTGTAGAAAAAGATCCAACTTTAGATTGAAGTTGACTCCACAAGCTTCTTAGGCATGCATATATTTGTTTGACAACTTTTTACTAACATATTATTTTATATCTAAGTAGATTGCTCTAGTTTGTGGAGAGGTTGGGCATAAATTGGGAAGGACTCGAGCAAATATTTTTGCAAACTCTCAACATAATTGAGCATGTTGAAGACTCCTTTTTTCTGATTGATTTATAATTATGTATCTCACAATATTTTGTGTCAAAAAAAGTGAGAAGACAAGGAATAGGTCTGAAAGTTTGAAATCGCCACGTGGATTAGGAGAGAGATAATCTTATGTTGTGGTGACTTCAGGAATCTTAAAAGAATATGGTTGGCTAAATGGTGCAGTTTTTAAGTTCTATTTAGGTTCACAGATGAGGTGGATTGATGACTTTAATGTGCTCATAAATGTTAATGGAATCTACTGTGTCAACAAAACTCTGTGAATAATTTGGTTGCTAAAGAAAAAATAGTACAAGGTTTTGGAGATGTTCTGAAAAAGTAGCTGGTCAGTAGATGGGTATGCTGAAAACAGGGAAAAAAAGAAAAAAGAAGAGGATACAGGAGTGAATGTGCTGTAAACAAAAAAGAAAAGGTGAATAATATGAGACATGTGTTGGACTTTGTGTTGTCATTATTGATAATTTGATTGATGTGACAGTGTTTGTGAGTATTTAGTCAGAGAAATGAGGAGAGAGAGTATCAATATAGGAGAGAGAATGTCAGTGTAGTGGCAAAGATAGAGCAACCTCGTATGTGTGTTCTACAGTGTTCTACATATGGTTCAGATGACTTGCAATGAGTTGAATGAGATTTTACACTGATTTTGATGAGAGAGAGTGTCTATGGATCCCACTGATGATGTGACACAGTTTCTGATGATATAGCCGAGTTTCTAATGATGATGCAATGTTGCGACATCTTGAAGCATTACATGAAGAAAGAAGATGTAGAGAGAGAATGAGGAGAGAGAAAGAGGAGAGAGAAAATATTGGTGGGTCCTGTAGCAGGTTCATGGAAGTCCGACAGTGGAAAGATGTAGAGCGTCGAGTTATCTTTCCAACACAACTTGAATCACTCAATTCCGACGTCGGATGAGAGAGATATCGCCGTTTCCGTTGGATCGCTCGAAAAAGTCATTAATACATTTGTTCAGGGGCATTTTGGGTAAGAAGAAATGTAGAAGATTCTAAATCAGCTGCTAAAATGAAGCCACGATGCTCAGATCCACTTTGAATGGCCCAGATCAAGGAGGGCTCGAGTGTGATGTGGCCTTTGCGTCTTGATACCATCACGAGCATTCTGGTTGGACGGAAGCAGGTTAATACAATGAACCATGATTCATGAAGACAGCTCTTGATTTTGATCCAAAATCCAATCGGTCCGTTCAAGTTGCAGTTTCCATAATTTTGGATTCTCTCCCTATTGGGTGCCGTTGGGAGTTGAAAAAACAAAGAGAAAAATTAAAAAGAACGTTTTGAAGCTTGAGAGAAGGGTTTTCTAGGGTTTCATGCCTTGTGGAGTGATCAATCACAAACTACCTCTTCTTTATGCATCAATGGAGTGCTAAATCCCTATGAGAGGTCAGTAGAGCATTTATGTTTACATTCATGGTGATTACGGATTGACTGGAAGAGATTGGAAGCCTGTGAGTGAGGTGTGCTCTGTGAATAGATCTCTATCATCATTGAAGGCTGTTGGAGAGTACTTGAGGGCGGTGTAAAGCTTCAGAGATATTGTTGGCCATTCGAAAGCATTGTTTGTGAGATTTTTCAGTTCCCTATCTATTTATGCTTTCAATATATTGTATACTAGCGTAGGTGAAAATTATCGAATACCTAGCTAGTGGGGGAAAAATTGTAAGGCAATTCTATAAACCTAAAAATTGTTATTTGCTTCCCGTGGGTGCGGGTTAAGCGTGGTGTATTCAGTGGGTGCTGGACACTGGCTGTTAAGCCTAAATTTTGGCGTTGGCGCCCTCTCAGTTTTATGCTGGGAAAGCCTAGGGTTAATATCCTTGTCTAGTTAGAGACTAAAAGTTGAGTGTTGAGTAAATACGAAATCCGTTGGGCATTACTCCGTGGACTAGCCATCACACATTGTGTTGGTGAACCACGTAATATCCTTGTGTTGATTGTTTTATCTTTCTGGTATATTTTGGAGTGCGTGGAATGACTTGCAGGGTGAGTGTGCAAATCTGGTAGACCTGGCCACTGAGTGGTAGCGAGGTAGATTTGCATGCTTGTGTGTGTAAAAGAATTATCTCCATTAGCTCTGGGTAGCAATGAAATAATTAGGGAGAATTTTCAGACACTACTCCCCCCCACCTCCTCCCCTTCTCAGTGTCATATCAAGTTCATGAAGATGAAGAACCATATAAAATCTAGAATAAAATCCAAAATACGACCAGAACTACATAAGGGGTACTTGTGATCATCAGTTACAAACTTACAAGAAGTAGGGGAAGCTTCTAACTTCCTGATGACTCGTCCAAATAACTGTTTTAACCCAAAATACTATCAACTGAACCTTACAACCTGACATTAAATTGCCACCAGAGGGTATTTAGGCCCATATACAAACATTATACTATAAGGAAAAAAAAGAAAGCAGAAACTGCTTGCACTTTTATGTCTTCACTCTATGTTCTTTGGTGAAATTATCATTAGTTCTGATGATCATATTCTTGTTGAGTTCTCTATTTATTATAATTTCAATGGGGCACAATATCGTATCCTTCTTCTAAACATGCCATTGTAGTGGGTCAGTCATGGATTGAACCTCAACAAGGTGTTTTCAATCCTGAAGCAATATTATGTAAGTTAAGGCCATTTCATCTACAAGAAACTGTTATGTTGAAAGGGCTGCGGTGTAATATTAGCTCTTCAAGCTGATTGAAGTAGACATTAACAGTGCAGCCACAGAAGGATTTGATAGAAGCTAGATAAGATGAAGAGAACCTCTTGTGTCTACTGAGCTTACTGAGGAAGTTCAGTCCCTCTGAACAGAAAACGAACTTGTGAAAGATCTTATTGCAACGAAAGTTGTTCTATACCTTAAGTTCTTCACACGGTTCAAGATGCAATTCTAAATTTTGTTTGAGTTGAAGGCAAGGAGTTGCATGCGCCCTACCCTTTTACAAAACTCGAGGATAAGGGGTAATAATGCAGGCTTGGTCCAAAATTTGGTCCTATTTTGATATTTGTTGGGTGTGGACTTTTACTTATGGGTTTTATTTTATAATGTGCCCAACTATGAGGCCAAAATTTGGTGGTATAATGGGGTGTACAGAAAAAGTTATTTATTAGTAGTGGGGTCCCATTAGGTAATGTAATTGATTTTGGCTTAATTATTAATAAATCTTCTTTTGGTTGGTTGGGTGGGGCTTAAGTTATTCTAGAAAACTTAGGCTTCAACAATTCTAATTAGTTTAGTATTTTAAAGTAATAGGGCCTATATATATATATATATATATATATATATATATATATATATATATATATATATATATAAAACCAATCACAATAGATGAAAGATGAATTAAAGAAATTATATCTGAAAGTGTTATATATATATATATAAAACCAATCACAATAGATGAAAGATGAATTAAAGAAATTATATCTGAAAGTGTAGACTCTTCTTCTTTCCTTCTTTGTTACTGTTCACATTCCCAAAACAAAGCTTTTGCCTCGGCTTGAGAGCTTATGCTGCTCCAATCCTTCGTTGGATGTTTGGGACTTGAATTTGTATCATATCCTTTTCTATTTCTGCTAGATTTTCGTTTGTTGTTTTTCTTCCTTTTCATCTATACGAACAGCCAAGATCTACGATGTTTTGTCTGAGCAGTATACTTTTTAAACGGTATTTATATTTATTTATTTTGGTTTCAATCCGTCGATTTGCTTTGCCAGTTCTAGGGTTTTCATTTAATTTTTTGCCATTACTATTTGTTTATTGATCCACATAATGTTTTTAGCGTCGAAGCATACTGACTTTTACTTTGGTTAACGAGAATTTGACGTGATGAAAACTGTAAAGGCTTGTTTCTCAAACATTTGCAGTGGTCGTCTGATAGCTTTCGCCTTCGTCGGATAGCGTTCGCCTTCTCAACCATATCCTTTTCTTCTGGATCTACCAATTCTCTAATTCTATTTCTATGTCTGCTAGATTTTCGTTTGTTGTTTTTCTCCTTTTGGTATTTTTTTTTTGACACTATTTTATGATAGTACCAAAAATATAATAATCGTTTTGTACCACTAGACGTAAAGAACTAATAATAAATTATCACTTCGAGAAGGGGGCGGAGGAGTGAAAGGGGGGGGGGGGTGAGGCTGACTAGCTTGAGTAGCAATACATTTAGCTTAGTAGCAATACATTTATTCCTCCACCCCCCCCTGCGTGCGCACGGCTGCAAACATATTTTCCACCACCACCTTATTCTCAAACCCTAGATGCAAGGAGTAGTTATCAGCAAACATATTTTCCATCATCCACATCCAGCCCTAGATACCCACATGCATACCATGCAAATGAACTTCACATCCAAAGGCCATCCCTCAGAAGACTGGAGCACAGCTTGGAGTTGCAGACTGGTTCAAGGCAAATAGAACAAAGTGAGAGAGAGAAGAAGCAAAAGAAGGAAGAAGATCAACTAAATTTGGAACTTTGACTTGGCCATGATCCATAGTTCATGGTCACTTTTCTATATTTTTACTTGTATTTCTTTTCAATTACTAACTATATTGTCTAGCAGGATATTCCTTATGGGATTAATGGAGAAGAAGAAAGTACAATTAATTGAGGATCTGAAGTAAAGAAAGATGAATCTTCCATAAATGAATCATCCCTCTGTCCCTAGTCTAAAATTCCTGAGGTCTTCATCTGACCATATAAATTCTCGCCTTTAGCTTAGTTAAGATGTCTCCCTTCTTTAATTCATGTTCAAATAGAAAATTAGTTCCAGTCGTAGTACAAAGACACTGGAAAAATTTAGAAGCTTTTATCATCTTGGGATTCTAATTGAGGATCTAATTCATGTAGCATCTTCACAGAGATAGCATTTATGCAAGGATATCATTTTGAAGCATTATCAAAACAACAATGGAAGAAACTGTAATGGGAGATTGATTAAGTTCTCCTAGAAAAATGAAAACCCATGGACTACTCGGGTGTGACAAAGAAAAAAATATTGATGTCTCAGACATACCTCTTCCCATTCTTCTCAGCAACTGTATTAATAACTCATCTTGCAAGCTTGGCCTAACCTTGAATTTACTTCTTAATGGCAAACCCTAATGCTAATTTACTTTTTCATATATACCAGTTTATACATGCTGTAGCAATGTCACATTGAAACATAGCAAGAGTTGTCATGGATATTTACACCCCCCCCAAAAAAAAAAAAAAAAAAATAAAATAAAAGATCGGCCTAATCACGTCATGCGACTATCGGGCAAGCTCTTGACCGCTGGATCAGAATCTGTCTGTCGCTACGCCGTACGCGCACATTACCGTATCAAGCTTCATCCTCTATGCTTTTCGGTACATTATATAAAGTTGCATCCGACCAATGAGAAGCCTTGCGGGAACATCAAGGCGCGTCGGCTCCGATACACATTAGCCCGCTATTTTCAGATCCATCCGATCTGGATCTTGACAACGTGGCTCATTATGAGCCATCCAAAAAGAATCTTCAACCATTTATGATAATTACGGCTTAATCCATTAACTTTTAATAATCACAAATAAGCCCCTGAACTCTTTAAAAATGCTACTGTTTTCCCTGTACCAAAACAACTCACCGAGAGCTTGATTTTTGGCCATTTTTGAGCGATCTGACGAGAATCACGATATCTCCCTCATCCGAAGTTGGAATTGAGCGATTCAAGTTGCGTTGGAAAGCTAACTCGACGCTCTACATCTTTTCACCGTCGAATTTCCATGAACCTGCTGCGGGACCCACTAAAATTAGGCCCAAAGTTAAAAGTCTATAAAACTTAGGAATTTAGACTTGAAACTTTGCGTGCATGCATGCCAAGTGCCGTGGGCTGCCGTGTTGGCATGTCACCTTGCCACCACACCCGTGGGTTCCACCCACAGTCTCTCTCCTCTTTTTCTTTCTAGTTTCTCTCTCCTTATTCTCTCTCTACATCTTCTTTCATGTAATGCTTCAAGATTCCACAACACTGCCTCATCATCACAAACTTGGCCACATCATCAGAAACTCTCTCTCTTGCACTGCCACTCTCTCTCCTCATTTCTCTGACTGTATGCTCACAAACACTGTCATATCAATTAAGTTACCAACAATGACAACATAAAGTCCAACAATCTCTCCCTTTGGAATTATTGGCAACTCACTCTGCACATGAGATCTTTCTCCCCCTTTGACAACAAATACAAAGGGATATGCCACATAGGAGTGCTCACCGCATCTTTCCAATCCTATGGGCCCAAAAAAAATAATAGACCATTATATCAACATATAAAAACATCACAGGACTCCCCTTGAGTCCAACATAAGGAGAGGAAGAATAACTAGCATATACCATTCAACATATAAATACCAAAGGACTCCCCCTAAGTCCATCATCGAGAGCAAAAAGGATATAACAAACACACACTGCTTCCCCTCACTCCAAGCACCTCACTGCTTGGTGATCATGGTCATGCATGAATCTTCAACACTCTCTGTCAGAGTGTATAAGTTCCTTGAGGTTCTCTGTCCTGAAGCCACAGTCTTGCCACTGTCAACTCTTTTGATCTCACATCCCTGTTTGTTGAAGATCACTTCATGCCCTCTGTTACAAATCTGACTGATGCTGAGAATGTTGTGCTTGAGTCTTGACACATAAAACACATCATGGAGTTTCACCTTTCCATTGTTGATGCTGATAGAACTCTTTCCAGTTACCTTAGCCCCTTCATTATTTCCAAACTTTACTGTACCTCCCTCATACTATTGAAGCTCCTGAAATATTTTCTTGTCACCTGTCATGTGACTAGAGCATCCATTGTCAAGTATCCAAGGAGACGGCTTGTCTTGTGTCTTGAACGTTGTCTCGAAGCATGCAACACCATCATTTTTTCCTTCTACAAAATTTGCAATGATTTTTTTTCCACACTTTTCTAACAACTGGTGGAGTCTTTTTGTTCATTCTTTGTTTAGCCTTTCTTTGGTCACTCTCCCTTTGCTGTGACACCTTTTGTCGAGGTGGCGTGAATGAAAAAATTATTCTGCACTTTCTTGCAATATGCCCATAGTTATGACAATTGTAGCACTCAATAAAATTTTCTTCAAGGGAAGCAAATTAATTTCTACTTTCAAATCTAACTTCTGTTGAATTTGCAGGTAGCTATCTTGTGACCATAAGCATTGCATTTATAACAATATCCCTGAAAATAAGATCTTGCCCTTGAAGGTGCCATGTACCTCATCTGTCTCTGTGGTGCAGTAGGATAATTTCTTCCATAGAAGTTACTCTGCTCCACTCGCTTGCCTTGCCTTGCATTATTAATCTGTGGAATAGGAACTTGATTTTCTTCTTGAACATAAACCATATGAGCTTTTCCCTTTCCACTCTCTTTCACAAAAGAGATGAGACTTTTCCTCTTTGAGTTGGCATTATTAGAAGTCTCTCCCTTATCAAAACCAAGATCAAATTTTACATTGGAAGGTCTTTGAGAATTTATAATGCCATCTAGCTTGCTGCTACTAGGGTGCACTGTAGTGTTACTTGGCTCATCGAGGTGATTCAATTTTCATTGTCTTTCAAGCTCTTCTTCTTCAAACTCAGTCACTTTTGCCTTCAGAATTGTTAACTCCTTATTGTACTATTCACATTGATTAATCATAGTAGATTGTTCTTCTAGTTGAGCTTTCAAAGCTACAATCTCTGTCATTAACCTGGAATGATCTACAGATACCTGTCCAAGCTGAGTTTTGAGACTATTAATGACTTTCTTGGACTCTCCATCTTGAGCTCTTAATTCTTGAATCAACTGCTTTTGCCTTTTAATTTCTTTTGAGACAAATTTATTATTCTTTCGTTCCTTGTTAAGTTCCTTCATAGCTGCTAGAAACTCTGCCTCAAAATTTATTTCACCTTCTTCATCACAGCTTGAGCTTGATTCTTCATTATCATCTTCTTCAATGCTGTTTGAGGTAAATTTTTTATTTTTGTTCTCCTTCAGATCTTCAATGAAGACATGAATAAAACCTCGCTAGGCTCACCCTCTGAAACATCATCTGAGTCATTATCTGAAGTATCACTATTTCTCTTGAAATAAAACTTTTTCTTTTAGGCTTGTTCTTCTTGAAGCTTTTGGCCTTGTAACTGTCATTGCTGTCATCTTCATCATCACTATCAAATTTATTCCTCTTTGGACATTTTGCAGCAAAGTGTCCAACCTTACCACAATTAAAGCACTTGAATGAGAGTTTATTCTTATACCTTCCTGTACCCTTCTTCAATTTTCTAATAAAGTGAGCTGTGACCTCATCTTTACTTTTTTCCTCATCTGATTTTTTAGAAATCTTCATCTTCTTCATGGCCTTGAAGACTACTTGTTTATCAACATAGGTTTCTGGATCAACTCTCATCTCAAAAACTGTCAAAGCTCCATGAATCTCATCAATAGTGACATGTTCTAAATCTTTGGTCTCTTCAAGAGCTGATACTTTTGATTCAAATTTGGGAGTAAGAGACTTTAAGATTTTCTGACAGGCAATATGACCTTTTAGGTCTTCACCAAGTTCTCTAATGGAATTAACCACTTCATTAACTATGTTCATGTATTGGTTAATGGTCTCATCCTCATTCATCTTCAGGTTCTCAAACTGACCTCTGAATGTTTGCAGCTTGACAGTCTTGATCTTCTTATCTCCTTCATATATGTTGATCAATCTATCCCAGACTTCCTTTGCTATCTTGCAGTCCATGACTTTAGCTAGTTCACTATTTGTCAGTCCCCCTTGAATAGCATTTAAAGCCTTTCTACTATTTTCAATATTTTTTTTGTCTACTGTAGTGGGAGCATTTGTATCATGAGGAGTGTAGCCATTCTCAATAGAAGCTCAAACATCATATCCGAGGGACCCTATGTAAATCTCCATTCTTCTTTTCTAAAATACAAATTCTGTCCCATTAAACAATGGGGGCCTGTTAAAACCTTCCCCTGGTGCCATATCTTTGTTCTGATATTCTCAGTTGCTGATTAAGCGGTCATTGAGCCTGTTGCTATGATACCAATTGATGAACTTGATATGACACTGAGAGGGGGGGGGGTGAATCATTGTCTAAAAATTCTTCCTAATTATTTCACTGCTGCCCAGAGCTGATGGAGATATATTCTTTTACATACACATAAACGTGTGTAAATCTACCTCGCTACCACTCAGTGGCCAGGTCTACCAGATTTGCACACCCACCCTGAAAGTCATTCCATGCACTCCAAAATATATCAAAAAAATAAAACAATCAATACAAGGATATTACGTGGTTTACCACCATAGTGTGTGATGACTAGTCCACGGAGTAATGCCCAACGGGTTCCGTATTTATTCAACACTCAGCTTTTAGTCTCTAACAAGACAAGGATATTAATCCTAGGTTTTCTCAGCATAAAACTGAGAGGGCACAACTACGCCAAGATTCAGGCTGCAACAGCTAGTGTTCAGCACCCACTGCACACACCACGCTTAACTCGTACCCACGAAAAGCAAATAACAATTTTTTAGGCTTATAATTATGCCTTACAATTTTTCCCTACTAGCTAGGTATTCAACAACTTTCATCTATGCTAGCATACAATATATTGAAAGAAACAAATAGATAGGGAATTGAAAAACCTCACAAACAATGCTTTCGAATGGCCAACAATCTCTTTGAAGCTTCACATTGCTCTCAGGTACTCTCCAACAGCCTTCAATGATGATAGAGATTGATTCACAGAGCACACCTCATCCACAGGCTTCCAATCTCTTCCACACAACCCATAATCACCATGAATATAAAAATAAAAGCTCTTCTGATCTCTCACAGGGATTTAGCACTCCATTGATGCATAGAGAAGAGGTAGTTAGTGATTGATCACTCCCATAGGGTACGAAACCCTAGAAATCCTTTTGTCTCCCTTCAAAAACACTCTTTTTGATTTTTCTCTATATTTTTAGGACTCCCAAAGCACCCAATAGGTAAGAATCCAAAAATATGGAAACGGAAACTTGAACGGATCGATTTGGAGTTCGGATGAAGAAGTTATGTCGGTTTAAAGTTCGGCCAATAGAATTAAGCCAAATAGAATCTTTTGGACTATTATTGTGCACCCACGCTACATCGAATCACCGCTGTGCATGCACTGTCGCTTTACGATTGGTTCGCTATAGAATCTGCGGCAGAGACCTTTGGATTGACCTCAAAAAGGCAGGATCTTGTATGGACCGTCAGATCGGCCTAATCACGTCATGTGATGATTGGACAAGCTCTCGACCGCTGGATCAGAATCCGTCTGCTGCTACGCCGTATGCGCGCATTACCGTATCAAGCTTCATCCTCTATGCTTCTTGGTACATTATATAAAGTTGCATCCGACCAATGAGAAGCCTCGCGGGAGCATCAAGGCACGTCGGCTCCGATACACATTAGCCCGCCATTTTCAGATCCATCCGATCTGGATCTTGACACCGTGGCTCATTATGAGCCGTCCGAAAAGAATCTTAAACCATTTATGATAATTACGGCTTAATCCATTAATTTTTAATAATCACAAATAAGCCCCTGAACTCTTTAAAAATGCTACTGTTTTCCCTGTACCAAAACAACTTACTGAGAGCTTTATTTTTTGGCCATTTTTGAGTGATCCGACGAGAATCGCGATATCTCCCTCATCCGAAGTTGGAATTGAGAGATTCAAGTTGCGTTGGAAAGCTAACTCGACGCTCTACATCTTTCCACCGTCGAATTTTTATGAACCTTGCCACCACACCCGTGGGTCCCACCCACAGTCTCTTTCCTCTTTCTCTTTCTAGTTTCTCTCTCCTCATTCTCTCTCTACATCTTCTTTCTTCATGTAATGCTTCAAGATGTCGCAATACTGCCTCATCATCACAAACTTGGCCACATCACCAGAAACTCTCTCTTCCTGCACTGACACTCTCTCTCCTTATTTCTCTGACTGTATGCTCATAAACACTGTCACATCAGCCAAGTTGCCAACAATGACAACATAAAGTCCAACAAGAACACCACCCATATTCTTTACCATCAATATTTTAGGCAGCCATTTTCAATTTGTAGGACCCCTCCACGAAAATCTCCCTAATCCAACCCTTATCAGATCAGTTCCATTGCTTATAAATTCACCCACTCATTGTAAAGGAAGGAAGCACAGCAATAGATCAAAATAGGTCTATGTCTTTACAACCCAGTCCTGTTCAATATTCATATCAGATCCTCCATGATTCAGCCAAAGCTTGTATTTCTGCCTCCACTTCTCTTTGTTATTTCTTTCCTCTTCTTATTCATTAAAACCTGCTCAACTTGTGTATCAAGGAAGAAAAATCTTCAGTTTCATCTCAGCCCTGTAAACTGCCAGGAGTATATCCCTTGGTTGGCTCTTCCTTAACCATAGCTGCAAATCATGAGCGATTCAGCCAATGGATCATAGAGCTTCTTTAAAATTCTCCCAATGGAAATGTCTTCGATCTCTGTTTTTAGAAAGGACTACCAGGGTATGATGGATAGTTGGTTGGAAGCATTAATGAAGGGAAGGAACTGCTGGCAAGAAGTTGAACTGTAACAGGTTATCGAGAATGGACAGAGGGAAAGAAGGGGATGAGAAGGTGGGGGGATTGTTTTAAAATTGTTTTATCTTTTTCAGCCTCATTGGCTACCTCACTCGGTCTTGTAACTTTCCAGATGAACATGATGATTGGACCATCTGTCTTGGCAACTTCACTCGGTCCCCAACCCGTTGTTTCGAACCTTGTCCTCTGTAACTTATTAGAGAAGCTTTGATCATGAGTTTTCCGCATACCCTATTTATACTCAAATTTTACACATAAAGAGGATTGACTGATTGATAGTTTTCTATCCAAGTGTGTTCTCTCGCACCCTCACACATGGCTAATGCAATGACACCTCCACTCCTCCTTCTATTTAATACTTGCTTTAAGTTTCTAAGTGTTGTTATCAACCCAACTTCAAGTGTTTGAAACACTCTTTATAAAACGAACCCACAATGAAAGAAATTTCCATGTAAGACATACATTTAAGAGAGCGAAATATTAAAAGTCAATAGTCAATAATTACTGGTGAGATGACATCTGTTTTTATTTCTATAGAATAGAAAAAAAAAACAAAAACATAGTTTTACAATAAATAAAACATGACGAAAGCACCACCTTGGTTCTTTGTACTAGAGATTAGATATTTCATTAGCTATGAGACTTGGTTAACACTAGTCGATTTCCACTATTACTTGGAAACTAGGTGATGTAAGAAAACCTGACAGTCCATGCGCTGATCAAGATCTAGGGCGATCGACCTTTGGAATTTCTGGACTTTATTATAGAGATCTCGAGTCCAATCACTTTTGTACTCGTTTATTGTTATATATAGTGAATATGTCCCATCTATGGAGTTTGGATTCGGATTAAGACGTGTTGCAACACTAAAAAAAAAAAAAAAAAAAAAACCCTTCATATTGGATTCGACCCTGAAATCAAATGATCTCATATGAAAATGGACTTTACATGTGTTACGATTATAGTGTAAGGGCCAAATACCGATAAGGCTGGTGCTAAGATTAGCGCCAGCCACTATCGGGTGGGACTGTTTGGTCCCTTTTGCTCCTTAGGTTGGTACTTTTTTTATGTCTTTTTTATTTCCATCTTATGTCTATTCTCTTTATGGACACTTCTCTTGTAATTGGTATTAGTTTTTCTATAAATATAAAGTTTAGAGGAGAAGAGAGGGCTGATTTTCTCTGCAGTAAATTTCTGCTTTGGAGTCTCTCTCTCTCTCTCTCTCTCTCTCTCTCTCTCTCTCTCTTCTCTCTTTCTCTCTCTCTCTCGGTTTTCCTCTTCTTCTTCTTCTCAATCCTCTTATTTTCTGGTTTGTGAAAGTTTGTGAATGTTTCATTATCTCTCTTTGATTTTTTACATGATATCAGAGTATTAGATCTTGACTATCATCAATCCTTGGTTTGATAGACTATTGATATTTTTGCTCTACCTATGTACTGATTTGTTTTGCTACTCTAGATGATCAAGATTTGCTGTACCTATACTATGCTGATTCGTATGTGATTGATAACATCTTGATCATCTTCTTAGCTGAACCGAGAAGATATTTAATTGTGCAATAATATTGTGTCCCACCTATTACCTCCATCATCCTCTGCTACTTTGATCACTTTAATTTTGTTCGATGTCGTTCCTCTCATATCACCATTATTGTTGTTTATGTTGACGATATTATTATTAAGGGGAATGACAAGACAGACATTGCTGAAGTCAAATCATATTTGAACACTCAATTTCAGATGAAAGACTTAGGTCTTCTTCATTACTTCTTGCGGATTGAAGTGGTTCATTATAGTAAGAGCATTAGCTTGTCTCAAAGAAAATATGTGCTTGATTTATTTTCTGAATCAAGATTTCTTGGAGCTAAATCAGTTGATACACCAATGTATCCACATCAGAAACTTGAAACTTGTTATAGTCCTGACTATTCTGATATTCATCAATACAGATGCTTGGTTGAAAAGTTGATTTATCTAACTGTTACTCGACTTGATATTTCTTTTGTTGTTGGGGTTATTAGTCAGTTTATGTATGCTCCTAAAGTTGCTCATTGGGAAGCAAATTTTCGTATATTGCGGTATCTTAAGAAATCTCCAGGAACTGGTCTTACTTATTAACGACATCGGCATCTTGATATTATGGGTTACTCTGATTCTGATTGGGCAGGAGTTGATGGCGATAGACGTTCCACCATTGGATACTGTACTTTTGTTGGAGGTAATCTAGTTACTTGGCAAAGTAAGAAGTAAAATACTATATCCAAGTCTAGTGCTGAAGCTGAATATCGTACTATGGCACACACTACTGCTGAATTGTTATGGCTGAAGACTCTTCTACAAGAATTTGGATTCCCTATTTCTAGACCTATATCCTTGATGTGTGACAATCAATCTGCTATTTATATTGAAACTAATGCAGTCTTTCATGAGCGTACCAAACACATAGAGGTTGATTGTCTCTTTGTTTGAGATGCTGTCATGAAGAAAATAATTATTACTCCATTTTACAAATCAACTTGTTGATATTCTTACGAAGCTGTTGTTTGGACCAGTATATTGGTTAAATTGTTACAAGCTTGGATTGGGTGATTTAGGCTCCGTTTGATAACACTCCAAATCTTTACTTCTTAGCTCCGGAGCTAATCTGGAGTAGAATGGCGATTGATAAACACGGTTTAAGTTTTGACTCCCATGGAGTGAACCGCTCCAAAAATGTCTCTGGGAGCTAAAAAACTGGAGCTAAAAAAACTTAATTCTCTTGCTCTGGAGCTATTACCATTATTGACTGTCATCACCACCACCACTAGCACTACCATCATCACCACCACCCCTCCACCACCACCATCCCCACCACCACCCACCACCCACAGCCACCGCTATCACCACCACCACCACCGCCACTGCCACTGCCACTACCCCCACATGCCACCACCACCACTACTGTAGCCGCCACTGCCACCACCACCACCACCCACCATCTACCACCACCGCTGCTACCACCATCACCCACCACCACCGCCACCACCACCTACTACCACTGTCGCCACCACCTACCACCACTGCCTTCACCACCACCATCACCACCACCACCCATCCCCACCGCCACCACCCACCACCCACCACCCACCACCACCCACCACCCACCACCCACCACCCCTGCCTCTACCACCAGCATCGTCGCCACCACCACCCCCCACTAGCACCGCCGCCCCACCACTACCACCACCCCCCGCCACCAACACCACCACCACCAAACAATATTCTGGAAGCATAATATTTTGATTTTGGAGCAGCATTATCAAACAACATTCTACTCCAAAAATCTTGACTCTAGAGAAGAAGTAGAAAACGACTCTGGACCAGAAGTAGCTCCATGAGAGCTGAAGTGTTATCAAATGGGGCCTTATACATTCCAGCTTGAGGGAGGGTGTTACGATTATAGTGTAAGGGCCAAACATGCCCCTACCGATAAGGCTGGTGCTAATCTACCGATAAGGCTGGTGCTAAGATTAGCACCAGCCACTATCGGGTGGGACTGTTTGGTCCCTTTTGCTCCTTAGTTAGTTACCTTTTTTTATGTCTTTTTTATTTCTATCTTATGTCTATTCTCTCTATGGACACTTCTCTTGTAATTGGTATTAGTTTCTCTATAAATACAAAGTTTAGAGGAGAAGAAAGGGTTGATTTTCTCTGCAGTAAATTTCTGCTTTGGAGTCTCCCTCTCTCGATTTTCTTCTTCTTCTTCTCAATCCTCTTATTTTCTGGTTTGTGAAAGTTTGTGAAGGTTTCATTATCTCTTTTTGGTTTTGTTACAACATGTAATACCCAGAGTCCAGACCAAAAATATTGACATTCCAATAAGAGTAGTCCTATGAACAAGGCACCCGCCTCAAGTCAGACTTACAGAACTAGTCCTAGTTTGTGCATAGTATCTTATAGGCCTAATATCTTCCGACCCTGTTCCCGAATCCAAATTACCTCATTCTTTTTCTTTTTATGTAATAAAATAAACTTAAATATGGATCTTGCTTGCTTTTTTACACAGATCACTTCTCCAATTTGAATAACAAAACTTGCTTTGCTTTTTCTTTGCCATCATGATGAGAGATTTCAAATTTCTTCAATAGGCTCTAAACTACATGTTGAGGCTGGAGTACCTGTTTTTTCGTAGGAGTGTGAAAGGGCAACTAATGCATTAAACTAGCAACTTAGGTGACATTTGCAAGCAAGAATCTGCGATCTTGTGAGAATCCCTATTGTTGGGTAGAAATAATACATCCATCCCAGCCATGGTTTTGTTTGAAGGAGAGGTTTGCGAATCTGATTAGTTTTATTCAAAATTCATGCGATTTTGGTGATTTCAATTAAGCTTTATAGTGTATCAAAATTGTAAAAATGATCTTATAAATTTCTCCGATCTTGCTTTACTTCTTGATCTTCTTGATCTTCTTCTCCCTTCCATCATGTCTTTCTGATGGGTGGATTGTATGAGAAAATATTTGTCCAAAATAGTATCTTGACATACCCAAGTAAAACAAGGATTGAGAATATGAGATGGCAAACACTCTGACAGAAACTTAGTTGAAAAACTGTCATTTTTTTTTCTTTGGTTGGTTGCTGTGCGATTGTAGAAGAAATTAGGTCAAAATTGAAATCCCAAAGATAAGAGAGAAGTAGAGAGAAGTTGATTGTGTTGCTGTGTATGTATTTAGATATATACTTCCTAAAGAGTTACCGCCATTAAATGGGAAAAAGGCCATGTGGCGCACATCGAGAGGCCAATGGACTTCCTCTCATTACCATACAGATTGGAGACGATCTGCTTCTGATTTCGGCATCTCGATTAGAGCTTGGTCAGGTGACTCTCAAATATATAAAAGTATTTAAGATTCTGAATTTAACCAACGTGAGATTATTTTGAGACTTCTTGTCTTTAGGTGTTGCCTTTTTTTGGGTGACAATACATTTGGCATGTGGTTCCGTTTTGGATGATCGTAAGAAAAGATCTGGAACATTCATACCATGTTAAGTTTCTATCTTAAAAGTTCGAACCGGTTAATGGAGGGACACTTATAAGGCACCCAATGTTTTATATTTAACCAATGTGAAATTATTCTCAACAGTCTCTCATGTGTTGCTCATCTTTTGCGTGACAAGAGTGTTTCTAAGAAAATAACTTGAAGCTCTCATAACATGTTATTTTTTAACTCAAAAAAAAGAAAAAGAAAAAAAAGAAGAAGAATATTCTCGATATTTTTTGGTTCCTATGCCCCTATGCAGCGTAAATGGGTTACACATGTTGAACACAGAACACAGAAACCTAACATCCCCGGTCCCCTTTCCTCTGCTCTCTGCTTCTTTCCTTTAATAGGTTAGCCTAACAGACTAGAAGGTGCTCCATAGTCCATGGCCAAGCTCCATAGTCTCAAAATCTCTCTCCAAATCTTACAGATGTAAATGGATAATCGAAAATCCAAATTAAGTTTCCATCTCTATCCATTTAAAGATATCCATATTTCATGATATCGTACCCTATGCGTATCCATATCGGATTATTTACATCTCTACGTAGCCTCTTCTTGTTAGCAATTAGGGAAAAATTCAATGTCTGGGAGGGGTGAAATGATCATCCTACCCCTTGTGCCGCATTGATGTAGCTACGTTAGATTCACTCAGTGTTGCCTGGGATTTTGGAGCCTTAGATTCCCACACGTGGTTGTTTAATATGAGACTAGAAAGGACGCTTCTAGGCTAATAACATTGTAACGACCTATTTGATAAAACTTCTGCTTCTGGATTCTATGGATTTAGGCTCCCAGGGAGCCATTTTGGAGTGGCAGCGGGTTTGATAAGTCCGGTTGGATTCCAAATCCCATAGAGTGAGTGAACTGAATTCAGAATGGCTCCAGAATCCAAAATTTTGAAGTCATAAATACTTGTTCCAAGCTATTGGATCAACTCTTTGGGAGAAAGAAAAGAATCGACTCTCACATGACTCCCACTTCACCACCACCACCACCACCACTATTGTCACCACCACTGTCACGGTCGCAGCTGGCACCACCACCACCACTACCTACCACCACCCACCACCACCACCATCACTACCTACCACCAACACCACCACTGCCACCACAACCACCACCGCCGTCGCCACCTCTACCACCACCGCCGTCGCCACCTCTACCACCACCACCAACACCACCACACCACAACCACCACCACCACCACCCATCACCCACTACCCATCACTACATGACTATTTTTCTAGACTTCGATTAGGGGGATAGTGTGTTATCAGACATGTTTCTAATCCAAAGATGTTCTGTAATCTATTTCAGAATTGTGTTATCAAATAAGTTTCTACTCTAAAATAATCCTGGAGTAGAATCCTAATTTGAACCAGAATCCAAAATCCAGAAGTTTTATCAAACGGGCCTTAAGAGTCTTGAGTTCTATTGGGCCAGTTCCATCCTAGCCCAAATAGAGATCTAGTGGGTGGCATGGGCTTCCCTCAGTCACGTGAACCTGGCCTGCTTCCATTCCTGAATTTATCTTTATTGATAAAATGGAAATTATATAATCCTAATAATCTTCTCCAAGGAATTAAGAAAGTTGGGTTGTAGATTGTTAATGGTAACAATGGTGCTTCCATAACAAAATGGATAGAATACCGGATCCACATCCTCTCCTCCAAGAGAATATGGAGAAGAGGTGGCGCCCCCATTGGATGGACGACACCTGGGACTTGGGTGAATCTAAGCCCTCCATCCGAACCGACACTCCCAGTCGACTCAGCTTGTCAGCTAGGTGTTGGCTCGGATAGAGGGCTCAGATTCATCCTAGCTCCAGGTGTCGTCCATCCAAATGGGGCGCCACCTCTCCTCCAGATTCTCTTGGAAGAGAGGATTTGAATAATAGAATACCATACTTAGAGGGGCCAACTGGTTTATATGAGGAAGATGTGTCAATAGGTTGGTTCGGTCTGGTTTGATTTCGGTCTTACACCCCGTAGCTCAATAAAAAAAAATTGGTTTCGGGCTTTAATCAAGTTGACTTACTGGACTCTTATTTGTCCACTATTAGTTTGGTGTTGGTTTACTAACATGTATATGCAGTAACAAATTAGCTTAATGGGCTCTATCAGGCAATTATCGGGTTAGTATGGTTCAGTGTTGGTTTTCTACATGTATATTTAATAAGATGTTGACTTAATGGATTCTTATTGGTCTACTAGTGGACTGGTTCGTTTTCAATCACATGGTCCAATAATTTCGAATTTATCAATTGATCGAGTCTAATTTCAATTTTCAAACGAATTATAAAAACATTGCCTAGTTATAGCTAAAAAATATTCAATTTACATTGCCTAGTTATAGCTAAAAAATATTCAATTTTGACACCCATAATCCGTGCTCAGATCTATTGAATATTCAATATAATCCTACCAAAAGTTATTAAAGTTGAGATCTACAAGTTGGAGTCCGGAAAAAAAAAAGCAATTTTACCAAAGAAAAAAAAAAAAAGGAAAGCAATTTGTAACTTGCAATTTATAATTTGCAAGTTGATATCTACGTCATGCTTCTGCAAAAGAGGATTGGCACACACATGTGAAAGTTGTATCTATATTTATAAAAGTAAATTTTATTTCAATTCTTTTCATGTGGCGTACTCTTAAATCATAACATTTTTTTTGGTAAAAAAAATTCATAACTTCAATATCATACATTTATGGGAAAATTTCAACCCCCCCCTCCCACATATTTTCCCTTTAAGTCACTCAGTTTTGTCAATAATTTTACGCACCCCTCCTCAGATATTAAATATATATCAAAAAGATCTTGACTTAACAGGTGATAACGTTGCAAGGTTAAAATTAATATAGTGACAAAATGCCATTTATATTAGTCACTTACCATTTCACCTTTTTCAAAAAATAAAAATATACAAACTACATAACCAATATTATTTACCTCATCGCATCAAAAAACAAAGGAATAACGGACTGTTTACCTTCATCGCGCAAAACAAGGTGAAACCAGATCTCTGCAAATTGATTTCGCCGGAGAATAATCTGCAAATGATTTCACCAGAGTAGAAGCTTAATCTGCAAACAATTAGTGTGCAACTTATCAAAAATTTGAGGTAACAGTTTGTATTTTCGTTTCCTTTTACCAGAAATCAAACGATTTTCACCGGAGATGATTGCTTCCCTCCCCCCCCTCTCTCTCTCTCTCTCTCTCTTTCTCTCTCACTCATTGGCATTAGTTTCCAAATAAGAGTATGAAACCAGCTGTCTAGGGTTCTGCATTATCTTGAAAAAACAGGAGAGAGAGAGAGAGAGGCTTAGCCTTCAACATCCAACCGATCGATGGCTGCAACCGACCTCCCTCAACCTCCGATTATCTCTACAACCTTCGTCAAAGTTCTCTCTCGTGGCGGTTCCCTTCTCTACTCCATTTTCTGGGCTTGATACTTCAAAATCTAGCAAACCTCTGATTTGAAATGCTTCGAATCAGTCTGCAACGCCCACGACGATGCGATCAATGCCTTAGATCCAAAATGAGATGGGGGAAGAAGAAAAAGGCTATGCTGTTACTTTGTGGTAGTCCCTTGCTGGGTTAACATTCGATGGTAGCCAACTTGTTTTGACTAATAGCATGGGTTACCGAACTGTTAATGAAGCTTGATTGTGTAAGTTGAGGGAAAAATATCGACCCTCAGTAATAACTACCGTGGAGGAGCGATCCAAAGTGCATCGTGCGTGGAAAGATTCCAAGGGTCTTGCATCCAAACTATACAGCTTCAAGTATGATCCTGGATCATTGATAAAAGAAACAAATGCAGCAGAAGGTTTAGGTGTTCTACAGACAAATGGTGATCTATGTCCCCTTGAACTGGGTTCTGCTAATTTGGATGAAATGTTTAGCAATTGAACAGGGGATGTAGATGTAGATTCTCTTCTTGATCTTCTCTACTTCACCCCTAGACACCAGTGTTGAAAAACAAGGGCTCCAGTTATACTCACTCACTCCATTCTTTCTCCCCGTCAGTTTTTTTTTATCATTGACGTCATTTCTTTCTTCGTTGATGAAAAATAGTGGTCTGCCCAACACCTTTCAATATTCAAATGATGAAAGCTAAAATCAGGAGTCATCTACAAATCTGGAGAGTCGTTCAAGTTCAGCAATTGATAGAGGTGGAGGACGGAGGGTTGCTAATTGGATTTTCAAGATGAGAGATGTATTAGTGGTGGTGGTTGATGTCGGAGTTGGCCGGCGAGGGGAATGGAGATGAGAAGAGGTCATCATTGGAGAAGTCAACGAGTTCTTTAATACATCTGGAGGCAGTACTTTGAAGTCAAAATTTGCAGACGATGTTACTGCTCCCAAAAAATGAAATTAAAATGAAAAGACGATGAGTTTATAAAGAACGATATATTTGATGGCAAAATCGTTATTTTACTGTGAATTTATTGAGAAAGGTAATTGAACAATTTATCTTTTTATGTTTGTTAATCTAACACCAGGAAGTACAGCTGATATTATTGACAAGATGGGGGGTTAGGGGATTCAAATCGTTTCCTCCCAAAGAATCGAGAGGAGGGGCGGCGACCTCGCTGAATGGTCGTCATGTGGGGGTCGGATGAATCCGACTCCTCCGTTCGAGCCAACAAAAGAGTGTCGGCTCGAACGGAGGGGTTGGATTCATACGACCCCCACGTAACGACCATCCAGTGTGGTTGCCGCATCTCCTCCCTGAAGTACAGGGATGAGACGATTTGAATCCGGGGTTAGGTGACTTAAACAAAAATTATGTAATGCTTTCCTTGATTTTTTATCTTCTGTTCCTAACTCTCTCCTTCTCTATTTTAGGCATTGAATCCTTTAAAAATCAAAAGAAAAAAAATTGAAATCATTTAATAAATGATTCAGTTTTTGTTTTACTCATTACACATCCAAATAAAACCGAATCAATACCATTAAATTGAAACTTTCGCCATTCTCCCTGCCTTTCCATCCTATTCCTCGTTAACCATGTTGGATTCTCCTTTCAATCGAGTCTTCTTCTAACATTATTCTAACGTAGAGATAGAGAGATTCATCTGGACATATCCATAGGGAGGAGGGCAGTAAGAGAGGGATTCATGGAAAATATTCCTCTGTACTCCATCGTCCACTCCTCCGCTTGCTTTTGGGGTTTTCTTGCTTTGTATCTATCTAAAGGTCCAGATTTGCACCCTTTCATAAGGGTGGTTGATCAATTACGTAGAGTGTTGAAATATTGGAGATAGAATACCCCCTAAGAAAAGGTTACCTCCAATGTCTAGATCTTAGAGTTTTGGAAGCATAAGGGCTATGTCTCGTGGAAGGCTCACATGCAGTTGGTTATCTGCTAGAGATATAACTTTAAGAGGCGAGAGATTGTATATTGAGAGAGGGAACATACTAGAGAACTTGTTCATAGGAAGTGATAGGAAGTATAAGTTTGTTAGCTGACTTAGAGATTCTGGAATCCTCCTCTGCAGTCTATTTTCAGCCAAAGAAATCACTTGGAGGGCTGACATGTTCCCAAAAGAAGTTGGTGTTTCTCCGTTTAAGCTATTAAAATTAACGGTAAACATCTCCATCTTTGACAAAGATGTAACTTCAACTGGAATCTTTTCGGTGAAATTGTTCTCAGAGAAGCCAATTTGTCTAAGATGAGTGCAGTTGCATAAGCTGGTCGAAAGTTCTCCTTCGAGAGTATTCTCCTGGAAAAGAATGTACTGTAATCGAACCAGATTTTCAATTTCTTGGGAGATTTCACCATGGATGCTATTGTTTGTAATATCGAGCACATGAAGAAAATTGAGATTCCCAATGCAAGGAGATATGATACCTCCTAAGCCCTTCCCTCTTAAAACCAAGCTGATAACCCGTTGATGACGGCGACTACATGTGACCCGGCCCTATCCAGTTGTAGAAATGGATAGAATTGCTCCAAGAACGAAGTGTTCCATACGAATCATGAGTATGATTCTTAAACTCGAGCAAAGCAAATCAATCCGTCTTGTTACTGCTGGGTTCCTCCTCACCCCATGTTGGTGGAGGGACCCACCATTACCTTTCCTTCATTGAGAAGGTTTCCTTCCTTGAGCGGTTTTCCTTGAGGCGGTTCTGAAGCTAACCTCTCAAACTCTCATTTATCTATTAAATGCCTTGGTGAAGGCAGTTTTGGTTAAGCAAGAGAATAGCGGAGAATTCTTTGTGAGAGAAATTACAGAGAGTTGAAAAAATCGAGAGTGCATCTCTTTCCTAGGGTACGAAATCGAGACATTAGAGAAGAAAACTTTGGTTTTCTTCGTCGTTTTACTTAGTGGAATAGATACTTGTAAGACCCGCACTCTATAAACCCGGTCTAAACCTTGATTTCATGTCATAGCAGGTCTTCCGATCATCACCGGACCAGACGGGACGAACGGATGACAAACAGGTACGAAATCGGAACAAAGATGGTCAAATAATCAGTATTTTATGTTGACCGGTCGATGGTACCGGTCTTGGTACCGGTCGACCGGTATGGTCTACGCAGCAGACTAGCAAGATCCAGAATTGGATCTCTGCGGGTCCCACTTTTCCAATTCCGAATCCTAAGACTTTCCTAATCTTAAGAGGCTTCCTAAACTCTAATCCTAACCTATTTAAACCCTCTAAGCCTCCTAGAATCCTTTCCATTATCTCTCACAAACCCTAAAGAGGAGAAGGAGGTTGGAAAGGAGAAGAAGCTAGGAAGAAGAAGGAAGTGCCGCCATTGCCGTTCGACGACGCTCACCTTACGCCAGTCGACGTACGGTAAGTGTTTTAATCATTCTTATTACTCTATGACTCTAGGATAGTTGTATGGTTGGATCAATACCATACAAAGCAGGTATTGATCTAAACCCTAATTGGCCGTTAAACCCTAATTTGCCGTCAAACCCTAGATTCGAGTTCTAGGATGATTATCATCAAAACTAGACTTGAATGAGTTGGAGATAACTCTAACTCAAAGCTCAGACTTAGAATGGATAGGAGAAGCCCTAGAAATCCATGGAGATTGATCGACAGCAGTCGAAAAACCTAATGTATGGTCTTTCGGAGACATACCGGTCGACCATACCGGTTGCTAGCTTTCGCACAGTGATGCGATCGGTATGTTGCGACTGGTCAGCTCTGAAAGATTGGTTTTGGAATCCTGTTGGTTTTTCGACCAACGTGAAACCCTAAGAACTATTCTAATTGAACCCTAATATAATGTAGGACTCTGTGATAGCACGTTTGGATCTTGCGACGTGGAGCAAGCTATCAAACGAGCGTCAGGTAAGGGAATCTGATATAAACTCTAATAATTAATGGACAGTAAATCATTGTTAATGACATTGAATATATGATGTGATGTTTGTGCATATTCACATGCCATCTTTTATTTCCAGTTATTATTATTGTTCATGCATATTCCATATGATAGGATGTGATTGTTAGGCATGTGATTGTTTTCGTTGGAGTGTGGAATGGGAATGGCATGGGGCCTGGGATCATTCCTCACTCTGGTACCTTTTGTAGTATTCTATTTTAACATGCTTGGTACGGGTGGGGTATCAGGGGAAGGTCGTGGCACGGTGGTCTCCGATGTTGATGTTGACCTGGCCATGATGATGTGACACTGTGGTCTCCGATGTTGACGCTGGCCTGTCCACGATGCTTTAGCTCTATCTCTATGCCGTAGGGAGTTATGTTGGGATAGGGTCTACTTGCGTATTATTCTATCCTAGTGTGCTTGTTGTGGATAGGGTATCAGGGGGAGGTGAGGTATTGTGGTCTCCAGCCCGGCCTGCACGCTCTAGCTCTATCTCTATGCCGTAGACGGCTGTGCTGGGATAGAGCCTACATTGATGACATATAGGATTGGTTAGTTGCGAGCCCAGTTTGCAAGCCCTGGCTAGTAGGGGCTTAGGTACTGGTATGGGTGGAGTATAAGGGGAGGTGCGGGTATACCTTAGCTCTATCTCTATTCCATGATGGGTGCATATGGGTTGGTGGTGGTGTGATCTACTGTGCGGTGCCACACACTCGTGTATAGAGGTGCGGGGGCCACCAAACCTTTTTATAGCACATTACAAACTTAAATCAGACCACAGCATAAAAAATGATTGTTACTCATGCATAATATTGTGAAACTGTCTGATTGTCTTACTAAGCTAAGTTGTGAGCTCACCCTTTGTATATATACATGTTTTTAGATATTGATGCAGGTTATACGGTGGACGACTATATGAGCGCTCCGGCGTATGGTGGTGTTGCTGCTCTGGATGTACAGGCAGGAGAGGACGAGCATGACGCTTCATGCGAGTGCCCTTTCTGCGTGTACCTTTGATTGACTTTTATTTATTTTCAGTTATTTTCAGTTGGATTAAGTGGATGTAAGGATATTATATTTTATGTTTAGAAATTTGGATAATTGATTATGTTATTTAAATTTATCAACAGATCACTCAGTTCATTTTATTTAAAGACTTTCACTGTATTTATTATATTCTGATTGTGGTTATGTGCAATGATTTGTATGAGTGGACACGGTCTTATTGAGATCCTGGTGTGAACCGTTGGTTCAGTGACGGTTCACTCACACTTCTGGTTCAGTCGGAATTGGGGTGTGACAATACTCATACCTTGTACATGACGTGCAGCGTGACGACATTTTCCCAGGAAAAGAGAAAGGTGACCATTCTTTTCAGTATTTGTTAGTCGACATCGAGGTGAGAGTATTCTTGTACGTTCTATTACCACTTATTATTTTGGTGAGTTATTGTATTACCCAAGAGTAGGTTATTTTTCTTGGAGATTGGTAACCTGTAGCTGTAACTAGAGATGATTGTATTGTGTACCCATTATTACTATAGTGGAGATTTACCTGGACTAGGTCTCGTATTTTTTCCCTTTCACCTTGGAAGGATTTTCTACGTAAAAATTATTGTGTCTCTTGTGGTTTGATTGTCTCTATTTATTTTCGCTGCTATATTTCTGTGCATATTTTTGTGGTTGCATATTCCATTGATTTGCATACAAAAGGGAAAACCCTTGTGTTTTTCCTAACAAGTGGTATCAGAGCTAGGCTTTATAATCGTGTGTGAATAATGAAAGGAACCCTAACAAGGATGATTAGTTTGAATGTGAGCAACTGGATGATTTGAAAAGCCAAGATGGAAGACTTATTATACTATAAGGAACTGTACGGACCCGTACAGGGTGATACAGAAAAACTAGAAAACTTGTCTGTTGCCAAGTGGAAGACATTGGACCCAAAAGCTATTGGCTTTATTCGAAAATTGTTGGACGACACAGTTTTCCATCATGTCTCTACAGAGACGTTGGCACAGTCATTGTGGAATAAATTGAAAAGTCTGTATAAAAGGAAGACTACATGCAACAAAGTATTTTTGATTAGAAAGCTTGTGAACCTGAAATACATAAATGGACATTCAGTTGCAGAACATTTAAATGACAGAGTATTGTGAATTAATTATCCTCCACAAAAATTGTATTAGATGATGAGTTATAAGCCCTATTACTGCTCAGTTTATTACCTGACAGTTGGGAAACACTAATGGTGTCTCTTTGCAATTCTGCACCAGATGGAAAGCTCAGCATGAGTCAAGTAATAGAAAGTCTATTGAATGAAGAAACAAGAAAGTTTTTGGATTCATCTCAACAAGAGGTACTTGTCACAGAAAATCGAGGGAGAAGCAAATACAAAATACCTCAAAACAGTGAGAAGTCAAAAAAGAGATCCAAATCACGATAAGGGGTCACATGTTACTACTGTAAAAAGATAGGACATATGAAAAAAAAGTGCAGGAAACTCAAGAGAGCTTCCAAGAAAGGAAATGGAGTGGAGAAGAACAAAGATACTGCTGTCATTAGTTCAGATGAAGATGCTATTATTATCTCAGGTTGTGAAGAATCTTGTCTTATATTCTCATGTCAGAACTCAGGTTGGATTATTGGTACTGGTTTTTCATACCATGCTATCCCTCGCAGAGAATTATTTACCTCTTACAAAATAGGTGATTTTGGCATTGTAAGAATGGTAAACAATGGTGTTTCAAAAATTATGGGTATAGGTGACGTGAGTGTAGAGATAAATGTTGGATGTAAATTGACTCTCAGAAATGTGAGATATATTCTAGAACTCCATCTAAATTTGATTTATGCAGGAAAGTTAGATGTAGAAGGTTATCACAGTCACTTTGGTAATGGCCAATGAAAGCTTACCAAAGGTTCTCTAGTGGTGGCAAGAGGAAACAAGTGCTACACTTTGTATAACAGAAAAGTACAAGTGTGCAAGACTGAAGTGAATACAACAGAGGGTGAATCCATTACAGATTTGTGGCATCGTCGACTTGGTCACATAAGTGAGAAAGTGATGCAGATCCTAACAAAAAACAACCTTCTTCCAAACATGAAAGGTACGCTGAATCACTGTGTTCATTGTTTAGTTGGTAAACAACATCTTGTTACTTTCATGAAAAATTATCCTTATAGAAAGATAAACATATTAGAATTGGTACATTCTGATGTTTATGGTTCTATGAAAGTGAAAACACTTGGTGGTACTTCTTATTTTATTACTTTTATAGATGTTACTTTTAGAAAAATATGGGCATATGCTTTGAAAACTAAATCAGGTTTTGGATGTGTTTAAAAATTTTCATGCTATAGTTGAAAGAGAAATAGAAAAATCTCTCAAATGCATTTGTTCAGATAATGGTGGTAAATACATTGGCTCATTTGAGAAGTATTGCAGTAGTCAAGGAATTCGGCATGAACAGACAGTTCCCAAGACCCCACAACATAATGGTGTTGCAGAAATGATGAATCACACTATTATGGAAAGGATCAGGTATACGCTCTCAAAGGCAAAGTTGGCATGGTGTTATTGGGGAGAAGCGATACGTACTGCAATTCATTTGATAAATTTGTCTCCATCAGCTCCTCTAAATGGAGATGTTCTTAAAAAGGTGTGGAGTGAGAAATATATTTTCTATGACCATGTGAAAGTATTTGGTTGCAGGGCATTTGTGTATGTTCTAAAAGATGAGCAGTTCAAGCTTGAAGACAAGGTAAAACAATGTATTTTCTTGGGATATGCGGAGGAAAATTTTTGATACAAATTATGGGATCCGATTGAGAAGAAAGTTATTAAAAGCAGAGATATGATCTTCCTTAAAGATCAAACAATTGAAGACTTCGAGAAAATTGAAAAGCCTTAGCCATTTGTTGATAACCTGATCAATCTTGATCCAATTCCTCTACCCGTTGTAAGCACCCCATTTTTGCCACCCCCGGCCAAACAGAGTCCTACTGGTGTTTAGATAGCAAGAGAGCGGAGGTAAATGAAAATTTAGAAAGTACAGGGGAGACGAATGAAACTCTCTCAAACTAACAGTTAATCAATCCCTGTGTGCTCTCTACGATATTCTGAGCTGAGCCAAAGTGCCCCAGTGTGCAATAGTTTCGGTGAATGGATTCAGAAAGGTTGCGGGTCAATTCAAAGTTTAGACGGTAAGCGGTGACTTTGAGGCTGATTTTTATGGGCTCCACAGCAAGGCCATGGGCTATAATCTGCATGGATGCGTATGTCACATAATCATCTTCGAAATGAGACCAGAATCGTTCAATTCCGATGTCAAACGAAGAAGATATCAAGATTTTCAATTGGATTTGAAAATGGCTTATTAAATCCAAGGGATTTTCTATAAATTATCTTAAATTAAAGATTTATTGGGTGAATTATCGTGATTTGAATCGATCAGACTTCATTCAACCATATCTTGATCATCCGACGTCCAAATCAGACGATTCAGGCACCAACGTGCTCCATTGTCCGTCTTCTTCAAAGTGGACGTCGAAAGTCTGGGACAACGACCTCTGAAGGATCCCATGCGGAGCCACAAGCCGATAAGCCTGTTTAAACTTCGATCCTTCATAATTTTACTTTTCGACGTTCAAATTCAATGATTCAAGCTCCAGCATTCTTCTTTTTTAGTGTTCTTCAAAGTGGACGTGGAAAATTTGGGACAGAGGTCACCGAAGGGTCCCATGCAGAGTTTCCAGCCGAATTATTGTAAATTGAAGTGTTTAAACTTCATAAATTCATAATTTGGTCATCCCACATCCAAATCAGGTGATTCAAGTCCCAGTGTGTTACATTTTCGGTACTCTTCAAAGTGGATGTGAAAAATCCAAGACAGAGGCAGTCAAAATATCCCATGCAGAGGTGCAGGCTGAAATGACCCGTAAAAGAGAGAGAAAAACCGATCAAACCTAACTAAACCCGACCCAACTCAAACCAAATTCAGTCCAAACTAGTTCAAACCCAGCTCAAGCTCAAGTCAATCCAACCCGGTCAACCTCGACCAGTCTTACCTAACCCAGCCTAGACCGGTCCAGACCAAGTCGGGTCAATACATGTGTAGGCACTTTATGTATTTGTTATATATATATATATGATATATACTATATATATATTTATATATTATATAATATATGTTTTATATATGTTATATTATATATATTTATATGTATTATATATATTATTATATTTTTTATATATATAATGTATATATAAAGAGAGGGAGAGGAATCCCAAAAGCAAGAGAAATCGAAGAGAGAGAGAAGGGAGAAACCATAAAGAGAGAGAGACAGAGAAGGGAGAAATTGTAAAGAGAGAGAGAGAGAGAAAGAGAGAGAGAGAGGACAGACGTGAGAAGGATCAGAGAGGACAGAGGGAAAACATGGTAAGAGAGAGAGGATCAGAGAAGGACAGAGAGAAGCACACGCAAAGAGAGAGAGAGGATTAGAGAGGAGAGAGAAAAGCACGGGAAGAGAGAGAGAGAGAGAGAGAGAGAGAGAGAGAGAGAATTAGATGGGGAAAGAAAGAGGGGGAAGATCGACAGAGGTGCTGCCACACTCCACCTCTTCTCACTAAAACCCAGCCACCTCCCATACTCCATTAAACCCAGCCTCCATCATCGAGCCCCACTCCACCTCTTCTCCCTAAAACCCAACCGACCAGCACCAGTGCCCCATCCCTCTTTGAATGCACCCACCTTCTCCCATCGACACCTCAAGTTACCCAACCGAACAGCCCATGCCACCCAGCCATGCTACCTCCTTTACTGACCTGCAACACTCCACCTCCCATAATTTGTACAGAGCACCACCACTTTGTAGACACCAGCAGTCTCTATCGAGTCCTTCACTAGTCGACACCTCACAGTAGCACCTCACAACAGCCATCCCTCATAACTCCAGCCTCCATCATTGAGCCCCACTCCACCTCTCTTCATCCAACCTCCTATGAGGACAAAGATCGTTATTTGTTGGAAGTTACCACCTAGATTAAGGTCTAAGACCTTAGAAATATGAAATCTCACCCTAAGGTAAAACTTCGATTGACTCATGACCCTTAGATTGGATTTCTGATCCATCAGAGATTGGGTAAGCGTCAGGTTACGATTATGGGAAGGGGTTAGGCACCCAAACCGCCCGATCAAAATCGGTCTCCTATACCTTTCCTATGCTAGACTCTATCTATTAAGCCGAACCAAACCAAGTGGTTTGATATCATTGAACCGAATTTGTATCCATCAGATTGCCTACGTATCACGGAATTATTCCAAAAATCAGGTTCACCATCGTAGTTCAAGTGTGATTAAAGTTTATGACTGTGATTTATGCTTGTGCATGATTAAGTTCATTGTTCAAGTTGAAGTTTATGCTTGAAAGGTTGAGAAACCCTATGGGTTAAGATCTGGATAGTCTATACGAATTGATAGATAGTCCTAATGGATCTAAGAATGGATAACCCTTTCTGGGTCTGAATGTGGATAATCCTATTTGGGTCAAAATGTGGATAACTCTTTCTGGGTTGAAATGTGGATAACCCTATTTGGATCAAAATGTGGATGGATATCCTAGTGGATCTATGGATAGTCCGAGTGGACTAAGGTGTGGATCCAAATTTGGGATTTTCCCAAATGGCCTACGTATCCTAGGGTTTGCCCTAGGAATCAGAATCCGCGTAGTTCGGGCTGATGGGTGGATATCCAAGTGGATCTATAGTTCGAGTGGACTAAGGTGTGGATCTAAATTTGGGATTCTCCCAAATAACCTATGTATCCTAGGGTTTGACCTAGGAATCAAAATCCTCGTAGTTTGGACTGATGGATGGAAATCCGAGTGGATCTATGGATAGTCCGAGTGGACTAAGGTGTGGATCCGAATTTGGATTTCTCCCAAATAGCATACGTATCCTAGGGTTTGCCCTAGGAATTAGAATCTGCGTAGTTTGGGCTGATTGAAATAACCTGTTTTAGGTTAATGATTGAGAACCTATTCTAGGTTTATGGTTTAGAACCTATTCTAGGTTTAGGGTTTACTGAGGGGTGGATATCGTCCTGAGCTACCCTTTTCACCTTAAGCTTCTAATTTTGGAAGGCTTGGCAAAACATTCTCTTTCTTTGTTAAGATTTTTATTATTTTCCATTATGCCCTTCCCAAGAATGTGGGTGCCTAAATGCACGTCCACACGCCTAGATTGTCTTCTAGAAGTGTGCATACATGGAAGTTCAACTAGGGTGTTACAAAAATGAAGTTATTACCACAAATGGAATATTCTATTTAAGAATAGCATGTATGATATTTATGGTAACTATCACAACATATAGTAAGATTATGAAAATCTCCCTAACATGACATGTATTGTAAATAAGGCAAGAACTTATATGGCAATATCTAATATGCCAATCTAAGCATAGCAAGACCTAATATGGTAAAAAATCAATATATGCATCTATATGTCAATATGGCAAGCACCAAACATAGAATGTAAATATGGCATGAATTATCCAAAAAAGGTAAGATCGTATATGCTATTTTCTAAGCATGGTAAGACCTAACATGGTAAGGAATTGATGTATGCATCTATATATCAATATGGTAAGTACCAAACATAGAATGCAAATATGGTATGAATCATCCAAAAAAGAGGTAAGATCTTATATGCTATTTTCTAAGCATAGTAAGACTTAAAATGGTAATTATCAAGATTTTACTAAATATGATAAAAAAATTATTTATTCTACCAAATATAGCAACACATGGATATGGCAAACGTGATATTTGTACAATCCAAACAAAGTATGTGAGTACTCTAAATATAACCATTTATCCAAATATGGCATGTAGATACTCTAAATGTAGCAAGTATGCAATCAAATATGGTAGAATTCACCAAATCACTCAAGCAATCAATTGCATGTTACAGTGAATGAAACATCAATGAAACTTTTCTGAAAATCCAAAATTATTAAAAAAAAAACATATGTTCAATAAGTTCTTTGAAAATATTATAATTTTAATGAAGACATTTGGAATGAATAATGACTCAAAATTTTGAAATTGTGACACAAAGTTTCAAATATTGGACAAAACTATGAACTGCTTTCAGATTCTGTCACATTACACCAAAATAATCATAAGTAGGTTTTCTGTAACTCAAATCAAGCTCTATTTTTTTTTCATAGAAAGATGACTTGACATGCTATATTTCATCTGAAAGGGTCGAATCCCAACAGAGAGCAAAAATAGGTCAAATGAATGCCACAAGACCGGATATGTGCACTGGTCAAGTCTGTTCCAGATTTTTGACCAGTTGCACCATAAATTCCGTATAAAATCTCATACTTAATGAAAATTAAATCCAGACATATGTCCATGTAGATAACTGTTAGATCTAAAATTTTATTAAGAGAAACAGGTGAAAACAGAACATTCTCTTTGTGAAAAAGATCCTTTTCAATCATGCAAATCAGAATATCCTAACAGATTCAAAATCAGAGCACTATGCACTTAAAAATCAATATCAATTCAATAAAAAATAAAAAAAATACGAAACCAGTGCCATTTTTTAGAAGACTTCCATATCTAAAAAATTAATATGAAGTTTTTTTTCTGATTATGGCCATAAGGTCCTTTTCTAAAGACATTCTGATAGGAGATTGCATTATATCTGAGTAGGGCAGCAATGCCAAAGAAGAATTTTTTTGATAGACTTTTCTAATTCCAAATGGAACAAAATTTCTATGGTAGTCTTCTAACACATCAGAGAGAATTCAATAAAAATTTGGGCTTCAAAATATAAGAAAAATCACATGAGATGCACGTCCCAAATTTGGATCATAAATCTGAAAATTTTAGATTAGAAATCCACTATGAAAAATTTGTCAAAAACATCAAACATCATCATATATCATTCAAATATTCATCATTGAATAGTTTAAACAAATCATCATACATAAAAAATACTAGACATGAACATCCTAACTTCAACATGCATGCAATAGAGCATTCCTGATCGAGATTTAATAAAAATAAGCTTTTTCAAGCAAAATCATCATTCAAGCATTCTAAATACCCCTAAATTCGTTTTAGGGTACTAACCTTGTCCTCGAATGGAGCAAAACCTTCGATGTAGGATTTTTTGAAGATCGTATCATGCTTTTTGATATTGAATCCTCGTTCTCCTCTTCTTTGCTCCTTTCTCTCTTCTCTTTCTCTCTTTTCTTCTTCTCTTTTCTTTCTTTTCTCTTCTTTTTCTTCTCTCTTTCTCTTCCCTCTTTCACGTTTTTTTTTCTTCTCTCCTCCTCTCTCCTCACGGCTCCCTCTTGGAAAAAAAACCTCTTCCTTCTCCCATTTTTTTCTTCTCATTTTCTCTCTTCCTTCCTTCCTTTTTCTTCTTCTTTCCTTTTCTTCTTTCTTCCTTCCTTTTTTTTTTCCTTTCTCCTTCTCTCTCTCCTCACGGCTCCCTCTTGGAAAACCTCCTTCTTCTCCCATTTTTTTCTTCTCCTTTTCTCTCTTTCTTGCATCCTTTTTCTTCTTCTTTCCTTTTCTTCTTTCTTTCTTCTTTTTTCTTTCCTTTTTCCTTCTCTCTCTCCTCACAGCTCCCTCTTGGAAAAAACCCCCCTTCTTCTCCCATTTTTTTCTTCTCCTTTTCTCTCTTTCTTCCTTTTTTCTTCTTCTTTCCTTTTCTTCTTTCTTCCTTCCTTTTTTTTCTTCTCCCTCTCTCTTTTCACGTTTTCTCTTCTAGAAAATGTTTTTTTTTCTTTTTTTTTTTTCTTTCTTTTTTCTTTTTTCCTTTTATTTCCTTCTTTTTTTTTCTTTCCTTTTCTTCTTCTCCCTCTCTCTTTTCACGTTTACTCTTCTAGAAAACGTTTTCTTCTTTCCTTTTTTCTTCTCCCTCTCTCTTTCCTTTTTTCCTTCTCCTTCTCTCTTTCCCACGGCCTCTCTCTTTCCCATGGCCTCTCTTTCCTAATCTCCCCTCACGTCCTCTCTTTCCTTTTTTCCTTCTCCCTGTCTCTTCTTCTCTATGTCTCTCCTCATGGTCTCTATTTCCTATAATATATATATATATATATATATATATATATATATATATATATATATATATATATATATATATATATATATATATATATATATATATAAGAAATGCATGCATATGGGCCGATATGACTTGGTTCGAATTGGTCTGAGCTGGGCGGGGCTGAGTTGGACTAAGTTGGGTTGAACTGGTTTGAACCAAGTTGACTTCTTCTCTCATTTTATAGTCCATTTCTGCCACCATTTCACATGAAATTTTTCAATAGTCTCTACTCCAAATTTTCTACGTTCACTTTGTAGAACACTAAAAATGAAGAATATTGGAACTTGAATCACCTCATTTGAAAATAAAATGGTCAACTTATGAATTTCTGAAGTTTAAGCAGGTCAATTATCGATAATTTGGCTAACCATTCTGCATGGGATCCTTCGGAGACTTCTACCGGAAATCTTTTACGTCCGTACTTTGTAAAGTACTAAAAATGGAACATATTGAAATGGAAATCACCTGATTTGGATGTGGGGTGACAAAAATATGAATTTTCAAAGATTAAATGACCATTTCCATGTGTAATTTTGCATGGGACCCTTCGGAGAATTTTACCCGAGATTTTTCACGTCCACTTTGTAAAACATCACAAATGAAGAATAATGGCATTGGGATCATCTAAATCCGACGTAGAATGACAAAGATATGAAGCTTTGAAGTTCTATCGATAATTTTACATGAAAGCTTGCATGGGGCCCACTGGTGACCTTTCCCCAGGATTTTTCCCGTCCACTTTGAAGAGGATTGAAAATAAGGAATATTGGCCTTTGAATCATCCGATTCCGATATCAAATGACCAAGATATGATGACTTGAAGTTTAAATGATAATGCATGCATCATACGATAATTACGTAAATGCCCTTGCATTTTCAAACTGTGATATCTTCCTTATTTGATGTCAAAATTTGATGATTCTGGTCTCATTTTGAAGATAATTTCACGACTTATACATCTAAGTAGGTAATATCCTATGACCCTGTTATGGGGTTCATTAGAGAATCACAAACCTTTGGGTTAAAAGCTAGAAACCTGCCATGTGGATTCACTTATGTTGGGGATGGCAAAAATGGGATGCTTACACCTCCTGTTTCTATAAATACCCCACCGATGCTTACAAGGAATGGGAGTTTTTTTTTAGGAAGATCGGCCGGCCCTTCTATTTCCTTTCGAAATCCCCATTGCCCCCATCACCTACAGCAACCATACTCACCTTCCTGTTGTTCCTCGTCTTTCGCCCCCTACCCATCTCTCCCAACCAACAGCCAAGCACGACCATCCCTACACCTGTCCACAGCTCGCACTGAGCACGACCATCCCTCATAATTGTCCGCAACTCGCACCCAACAGCCGAGCACGACCATCCCCCACACTTGTCCGCAACTCGTAACCAGCAGCCAAGCATGACCATCCCTACACCTGTCCGCAGCTCGCACTGAGCACGACCATCCCTCATAACTGTCCGCAACTCGCACCCAGCAGCC
The DNA here is from genome assembly GCA_028583415.1 of Protea cynaroides. NCBI lineage: Eukaryota > Viridiplantae > Streptophyta > Magnoliopsida > Proteales > Proteaceae > Protea > Protea cynaroides. Next base: position 70,638,304 of record CM053265.1, on the reverse strand, counting down.
GAGTACGACCATCCCCCACGTCTGTCCGCAACTCGCACCCAGCAGCCGAGCAGGACCATCCCCCCCACCTGTCCGTAGCACACACCCAGCCGAGCACGAACCATCCTCGGAACATCCTGCGAGGACCTTTGTCATCAACCCGAAGATCCTCGCGGCATCCTGCGACGATCATCATCGTCCACCAGGCCATCCTTGCGACATCTTGCGAGGACCTTCGTAGTCAACCCGAAGATCCTCGTGACACCTTGCGATGATCATCATCAGCGATCCTCGCGAGATCCAGCGAAGACCTTCATCGTCAACACCAAAGATCCTCGCGACACCCTGAGACGATCATCGTCAATCCTCGCGACTTTCTGCTGTTCAATCTCGCCAACGCACATCATGTTGGTTTCTTTTCCAGTTTACCATACTTGTATATAGTATTGTGGTTGTTTTCTTCATTTTATTATTGTATCTTCGCACACATGATGATTCTTTGAACATATGCACTAGCTTCCACATGTGCATGTTGGGTTTTGGGCTCAACCTTTCTTGTTATGCATTTAATGAAATATGGTCGTTGATCTTGCATTTTGGGTGACGAAATTGATCCGATGTGTTTGGAAATTTTAATGTGATTGGTCTGACCATATGATTAGAATTTTAATGTGGGTGATCCAACCACATGGTCTAAATTTTATGAGAATTGATCATGACCATATAAATTGGAATTTTTATGATTTGATCATGGTCTTTGATTTGGAGTTTTGATGGATTTTAAGTAATCTGAAACCGTTAGATTGTCTTTCGGAGTGACTTTAATCAATATGAATGGTTGGATTATCATGATGAGCGATCTAAACCATTGGATTATCTTTGGAAGAAATTTTAATTAATATGAATGGTTGGATTATCATGATGAGTGATCTAAACCATTGGATTATCTTTGGAAGAGATTTTAATCAATCTGAACAGTTGGATTATCATGGTGAGTGATCTGAACCGTTAGATTATCTTTGGAAGTGATGTTAATCAATCTGAATGGTTAAATTGTGATCTTGAGTGATCTGAAACCGTTAGATTGTCTTTGGGAGTGACTTTAATCAATATGAATGGTTGGATTATCATGATGAGCGATCTAAACCATTGGATTATCTCTGGAAGAGATTTTAATCAATCTAAACGGTTGGATTATCATGATGAGTGATCTGGGCCACTAGATTATCTTTGGGAATGGTTTAAATGAATCTAAACGGTTGGATTATGATCTTGAGGGATTTGAACCGTTGTTTTTATTGTGAGTGATCTTGAGTGATTTGAACCATTAGATTTTGATGATGGGTGTTTTTGATCGAATCTGAGCTGTTGGACCATCATGATGACTAATCTGAACAGCTAGATTATCTTTTTGGGACATCTAAGCCATTGATCCTAATTTTTTTATGAGATATGAATCTTTGATCATGATTATAACTTGATGTGAGATCTGAGCCGTTGATCTTGGCTATTTTGAAATCCAAGTGTTGATCATGATTATCAATGTTTTGAAGAGATTTAACTGTTAGATTGAGGATCTGATATTGTCTACTTTGTTATATCCATGCATCTGTCATGTACACTTGATTACACTGTCATATTATGCACTACCATGTTTAGAATGCTTACATTGCTAGCTTTGTGCACATTGCCATGTTGATCTATTGCTGTATGCTATGAATGATATCTGTTGTCGGTAAAGAACTTACTTTCTGCTACACCCTAGTCAAATTGTCGTGCATGTACACTGATAGAAGACATTCCTAGATGTGGGGACGTGTATGTAGGCACCCACATTCATGGGAAGGGTAAAAGCAGAAAAGATAAAAGTCTTAATCAAGAATCATGAAGCCTAGCCCAACAATTCCAAAATTAGGGTTTAGGATAGAAGGGTAGCTTTAGGAGGATCCTTTCCCTTCAACTCATTCCTTTAAGGTGCAGAAACCTAGATAGGTGTGATGTGAATCAAACCATAGATCATCTAGGATCATCATTCGGTCCGACCGGACCACCCATATTTCGACCCAAACGGGTCACCCAATGAACAAGTTGATTTTTGAACTATGCGGATCCTGATTCTCAGGCAGTCACCCTGAGATACGTACGTAGGTAGTTTAGAAAAGAGACCCAAACACGGACCCACATCCTATTCTTGTGAAACCATTTGTGTCCCCTTGTTTGACGGGACCATCCTCTTGCTTGGTAGAATTCCTTACTCATCTCCTTGCTTGGCGAGACTACCCTCTTGCTTGACAGGATTCCTTACTCATCTCCTTGCTTGGCAGGATTCTTTACTTATCCCTTTGCTTGGCGGGACCATCCTCTTGCTTGGCAGGATCATTTACCTTATCCCTTTGCTTGGCGGGATTACTTTTTTGCTTGGCGAGGTTCATTTGTTCTAAAGTTGTGCTTGTGAGTATGAACCTCTTTTCTTGGCAAGGTTTTGCTTATGAGTACGCATTCTTAGCTCATTTAGGTTGCTCATATCTATCGTTATCCATATCTATCCACAACCCATCAAACAACGAACTACGTTGTATCTGATTTCCAGGACCTCTGGAATACATAGGCAACTTGGAGGACTTTCCAAGTACGATACCACATCATAGTATCCTTAGGTCCTCCATATCCATATCCATATCCATAGCCATATCCATGTTCATTTCAATCCATATTAGGCTATCTCAAGATTCAATCTCAATCATCATCAAGCATAAACTTCAACTTAAACAATTGAATCTAAGGAAGCTTAATCATAATCCACATCCATAAACTTTAAATCACATTATGTTTCGAACTACATTTTGGACTTGATTTCCAAGATTGGAATACGTAGGCAATTTGAGATGTTTCAGACATCTCAGATTCAGTCCATCACCGAACCATCTTTGGTTCGGTTCATTGTATATTATTTTGTTTGTTTTCTTACTTTGAGAACATGTTTGGCTGAACTTAGGCTAGAAGAACTTAGCAACTTGGCATAGGATCCCCCATGAGCCCTAGTCATTATCCATTGACCATGAACAGTCAGAAACATAAAGTCTAAGGAAAGTAGAATCATATAGGAGGCCGATTTTTGGATCGGACAGCTTTGGGTGCCTAACACCTTCCCAAACTGTACTTTGAACACTTACCCGTTCTCTGATAGACCAAAGCCAATATGTTGGGTCATGAGTCAATAGAAGTCTTATCTCAGGATGAGACTATATTTTAGGTCCTAGACCTTAATCTAGGTGGTGACTCTAAATCTTTCACCGTCCATTTGAGCATGGAAGGATTTTTGTCCTCACACCAGTGGTACATGATGATGGGGGAGATGTCAAAATGATAATAATGGTGTTCCCATAGATGATACAGGTGATGTTGAGCAGGGGGAGTAGCCCCCTCCAGAGCCATCAGTTGAGCCTCAGTTGAGAAGATCTACCCGAGAGCGACAACTATCTACCAGATATTCATCACATGAATATATTATGTTGACAGATGTAGGTGAACCAGATTGCTTTGAAGAAGCACATACTAATGAACATAAAGTTGAGTGGTTAAAAGCTATGCAAGAGGAGATGGATTCTTTGCATAAGAATCACACTTATGAATTAGTGAAGCTACCTAAGGGTAAGAACAAATGGGTATTCAGGTTGAAAACAGAGCAGAACAACTTACAACGAAGGTACAAGGCAAGGTTAGTTGTGAAGGATTTTGGGCAAACAAAAGGAATTGACTTTGATGAGATTTTTTCTCCAGTTGTGAAAATATCATCTATTCGAGATGTATTGGGTTTAACTGCAAGTTAAAATTTAGAAATTCAACAACTTGATGTCAAGACAGTCTTTCTTCATGGTGATTTGAAGTAAGAGATTTACATGGAGCAACCAGAAGGTTTCAAAGTTAAAGGTAAATAACACATGATTTGCAGGTTAAGGAAGAGCTTGTATAGTTTGAAACAGGCTCCAAGACAATGGTATAAGAAGTTCTATTCATTTATAATAGATCATGAGTACACAAGAACAACTGCAGATCATTGTGTGTTTATTAAGAAATTTTCTGAAGGCGATTTCATTATTCTTCTACTCTATGTTGACGACATGTTGATTGTTGGACATGATATCAATAGAGTTGATAGGTTAAAGAAAAAATTAAGTCTTTCAACATGAAGGACTTGAGACCAGTACAGTAGATCTTAGGCATGCAGATCTCTCGTAATAGGAAAACAGGCTAAATTTAGCTATTACAAGAAAGGTACATGCAGAAAGTACTTGAAAGGTTAAATATAGAGAAAGCAAAGTCAGTCAGTTCGCCACTTACAAGTCACTTTAGATCAAACAGTGACCAGAGCCCTTCAACTGAGCAAGGAAAAATAAAAATAAAGAAAATTCCCTATGCATCAACTATAGGAAATTTAATGTATGTCATGGTGTGTACGAAACTTGATATTGCATATGCAATTGAGTTGTGAGCAGATTTCTTTCCAATCCTAGCAAAGAACACAAAAAAGTAGTTAAGTGGATTATGAGATATTTCAAAGGTACATCCAATGTATGTTTATGTTTTGGTATTGATAAACCTGTGTTACAGGGATACACAGATGCAGATATGGCATGCGACGTCGACTCAAGGAAATCGACGTCTAGCTACTTGTTTACTTTTGCAGGGGAAGCAGTGTCATGGCAATCCAAATTGAAAAAGTGTGTTGCTTTGTCAATTACAAAAGCTAAGTATATTACTGCAGTAGAAGCTTGCAAGGAGATGTTGTGGATGAAGAAGTTCATTCAAGAACCGGGTTTAATACAAGACAAGTATATTGTTCATTGTGACAGTTAGAGTGTCATTCACATGAGTATGAATCTTAGTTTCTATTATAAGACCAAGCACGTTGATGTGAGGTATCACTGGATACGAGATATACTGGAACAAAAGCAGCTACCAGTTGAAAATATCCATATTGACAAGAACAATGCATATATGATGATAAAAGTATTACCCAAGGTGAAACATGGCAGGTGTGGGTTTGACAGATCTCCGCTCGTGAGTCAGAGGGGGAGTTTATTGGGTTCCTCCTCACCCCATGTTGGTGGAGGGACCCACCATTACCTTTCCTTCATTGGGAAGGTTTCCTTCCTTGAGCGGGTTTCCTTGAGGCGGTTCTAAAGCCGACCTCTCAAACTCTCATTTATCTATTAAATGCCTTAGTGAAGGCAGTTTTGGTTAAGGAAGAGAATAGCCGAGAATTCTCTGTGAGAGAAATTACAGAGAGTTGGAAAATCCAAGAGCGCATCTCTTTCATAGGGTGTGAAACCGAGACAGTAGAGAAGAAAACTCTGGTTTTCTTTCTCATTCTACTTAGTGGAATAGATACTCATACCTTGTACGTAACGTACGACATGATGACATTCTCCCTGTCTAGGGAAGAGAGAAAGGTGACCATTCTTCTCAGTATTTGTTATGTCGGCATCGATGTGAGAGTATTCTTGTACGTTCTATTACCACCTATTGTTTTGGTGAGTTATTGTATTGCCTAAGAGTAAGTTATTTCTCTTGGAGATTGATAATTTCTAGTTGTGACTAAAGAGGATTGTATTGTGTACCCATTATTACTATAATGGAGATACTTGAACTAAGTCCCGTGGTTTTTTTCCTTTCACCTTGGAAAGGTTTTCCATGTAAAAATTATTGTGTCTTATGGTTTGATTGTCTCTATTTATTTCCACTGTTATATCTTTGTATATATTTTTGTAGTTGCATATTCCATTGGTTTGCATACAAGAGAGAAAAACCTTTTGTTTTCTCTAATAGTTAGCTACAATCCTTTTACCGGTAATGGATTCTAACCTCAATGATAATATCCCAAAAACGAGAATAACGGAAACAAGAAGGGTGGCGATGGCGATTTGGGGTTTTCGTATCAGAGAGTTTGCAACAAAATGTTTTAGTTCTAATGTATAAAGACGATAAAGGATTAAGAGATCCCAAAGGCAGAGGAGTAACGTCAAATTGTTTTCTTCATTGCAGAGATTGGATACATGGGGAAACGTCCAATCACGAGCCAACTGATGGCCGTAGTTGTGAAGGTTCTAGTTTGATGCTATGCAATTCTTCTCCTCCTGCATTTTTGAAGTGCATCAACATTCACCTCTACTTTGTCAGGGTTGCAAAACCATCAAAAAGTGGAATAAAGGAATTGGCAAGTTCAAATATGGACAAGGAAAACAAATGATTCATGACCAGTCAAACAAGAGGCAGAAGGTTGGTTGTAGATCTGCAATGTCTAACATGGAATTGCTCTTCCACCATGTAGTAGAACGCCAAAAGAAGGCTGAGACAACAAGATTCTCAGATCTAGGTGTACTTGAGGGAGCTGGACCTTACACCTCCCCTATGGGAAATTTTAAAAGACCAAAATAGGGGTAGTAGAACATATTGTTTTAAGTAAAATTTGCAATTGCAGGGGAATTTAATGCATTTTCATTTTTCGGAGCACTGCTCACCCACATATGAAACCCTCAGTTTGTCATTATTTTTCATCTCTCTTCCTTTCTAATAATTCAATTTATTCTTCTACTTATTTGTCGATTATTTGTAGTCATGTTTTCTTCTACATATGAATTGCTCTTCGGCCATGTAGTCTTCTACATATGAATTTTTGTTTCCATCAGCTTATGTTCATTTTGAAGCCTCTCCGGCCAGAATCCTACCTGAAAATTCATTAAGGTGTGATTGCACAGGCCATTGGAGACTAGCGGTAGATGTCAATGGATCTATTATATTTATGAAAATTATTTTTAGATAGAATTATATCAAATCTATTTTTCATTCTACAATCTATTTTTTATTGTAGTTATCAAACAACATTTTATTTTATTCAAAAATGATTTTCAAAAATGCTTTTTGATAAATACACAAAAATCAAAAACAAAAATGATACCGAAGAGAGCCTTAAGGTGATTTTTATTTTTTTAAAATTATTATTAGGCATTAGACCATAATTGTTAAGGGGGAGTTAGTGTCAGGTGTCGTGCCAAAGCTCTAATGTTTTAAACCACATTGGTTTTGACATGTACCAATGAAAGTCTTTCTTGTCTAATTTACGATAGATTAGATCTATTTCAAACTCATTTGTAGTATTCTATCTGTAAAATATGATAATACAAGAGTACACACGTAGTACCTCCTAAGAAATACAATTCTTGTCCAATGTAGCTGCAGTAAAAAGCAAACATCAATCCAAACCATAACTCTTGCACAAAGAAAGAAGGAAGAATACATTCTTCTCCATCACTCTAGGGTTCAAAAGACTGCAAAATTGCATGTAATTGATCCTCTCCCCCTTCCCCATCTCATTTATAATTTATAGAATGGTAGTGCTGTGTTGCCCTAGAATCCCTCAGCTACTAAATTGGTAAGAGGTGTGATCCACATAATTATCCTTAAGAGATAACTAAGGACATAATCAAGTGAATATAACTCCTCAAATCTTCAATCTTCATGCATTGCCAACAGCATAACAAACCAAATGCCGACACATTGTGTTGTTCATAGTTCAGACCTCATCACCGTTTATGAACTCTCACATGCATGTCTCAAATCTTGAATGTGAAGATGAATTTCATTCTTCATGGTGCCCAATAGCAACGTATGAAATATAAGAGCTGGTGCTATAATTTTGTAGGCAGGAAGACCCCAAGGTTCTTTGCTCATGAAATTTTAATCTAAATAAAATTTAAGAATCAAGATTATGGAATAATACAATAGGCATGCATACATATAAAATGGAATAACTATCAATACATGAGAGAATATTTGATTAAATTAGGTTTTGAAATTTTACATATGACTAATTTAGTCCATGTATGTCCTTATCCGACAACTAAAATGACGACATCATGTTTTCCCTTATTATAGTGCAAACAGGTGTATTAGACTAAGTACTATCAATTTTTTTTAAGCCAACATTTTCATATTTTCTTGTTACCATATATATTTTTTTTAAGCTTATACTTCTGTTATTAAATGAATTGTCGAGAGGAGGTCCGAGTAACTTCATCCTCTCATACATTATAGTATGCTTGGAGATCATAGTCAAGCACAACGAGATAGATTCAATTTGTTTTTTAAACTTGAGCGAAGCGGGTTGATCAGTCTCATACCCCACAATCCCTATACAAATGATGAATTCTAGCCTCAATAATATCTCAAACACGAGACTGAAATCTCAAGCTGAAGAAGTGCCATCAATATCTGTTGAGAATAATCCCAAATTAGTTAGGTCTGGAACCTTAGTACCTAATATACGTGAGAGTCCCTCCCATTTATTAGTTTGAATTTTTGAGATGAAAATTTAACATGATATCAAAGCTCCAAGCTCCCACCTTACAATCACCTAAAAAAGAGACTACATATGCCGTGTGTACTACCAAAAAGGGCATCCCAGTGCACGAGGCTCCTACTACTGCAAGGTCTAGGGAGGACAAAATGTACACAGCCTTACCCCCACAATGTGGGGAAAAGCTGTTTCCAAGATTCAAACCTGTGACCACCAAGTTGTAATATGACAAACTTACCATCACACCAAGACTCGCCCTCACCATGTGTACTACCATCCAATATAAAAATAAAAGATGTGGGAGAGTATCGAGTATAATTTCACATTGGTTAGGTTTGGAACGTTAGTGCTATATATATGTGAGAGTCCTTCCATATTGTTAGTTCAAACTTTTGAGATGAAAATTTGTTATAATTAAATTTTGATTAGTGTATAAAATTTCAATTCTGATGCTAGCTTTACTTCGACGTAATGTTGGTATCAGAATTCTGATGTGAGCCTTATATCATTGTCAAAGTAACGTCTGATAGCATCACTTCAATGTAATTTTATGTGAAAGTCGAAGTAATGCTAGCATCAGAATTTTATTCCACTCATTATCCTATAAAACAACTTACTCGAAAAATCTTAGTAAGTGTTCCTCTTTTCTCAATGAAATTTCTAAAATATGTTCCTTGCTCTTTGGCGTATGAAAGACTTATTACTTACTTTGATCGATTGAATATGATAAACACTTCAGCTTATCTAGACATTCCAATATAAGGCTCACAACTTTTACCTGAGCCTCGGTGCATTGAGATTGAAGAAGCAAAATTCCATAATAATGTATATGTACTCTTTTTTCCTTCTTCCTATTCATATGAAAATGACCCGACTTTTATTATGAATACAACAATTAGGTTATCAAATAAAAAAAATTAGGATATCATATATATGCAAGCATTCATACTATGAAATAACACTTGAAAACACATGGCAAAACCATACGAAACCACTCATACTATGAAATAACACATAACACACATGGCAAAACCATACGAAACCTGAGATATATTATCCCTACAACAATTGGTAACCAACAAACAAGCTACCCATATAGTTGTCATGTGCAGACACAAACTAAAAAAAAAAAAAACTGAAAACTCTTTAAAAGCATGTGCAATATGTACCAGACAATTGATTACTATCTCCTTGTATCAGACTCCACCAGTTGTTCATCAATCTTCATGCTCTTAGCTTGTTGCTACTCTTACTGGAGAGACCTAATTTTTATTGTTACAATTAATCTTGAACCTGCACATTGAAATCCACATATTGTAGCTAGAAAACAGCTCCAGTGAAATTTTGTTATCTAGCTTATGATGCCTTACTTTGCCAAAGCCTTGGAAGCCCCATCGAAGTTCAAGTTAAATCAATTTATTTTATAGGACTCCCAAGGACTGACAATATTAGACCTGTTGCTTAATTATAGTACAAATAGTAACACAATCTACAGTAATATTCCTAACTCTATGGATATATAAGATCCAATTGCAACAATAATGGGCATGCTTCAAATTATTATTATTATTTTTTAGTTTAGAGAGTTGATATTGTATGAATAACAAGGAATCATTTCAGTTTTGATATAGATAAACAAGTAATGACTCAGAATTTTAACCTATTTACATTCAAATATTCAATATTCAACATGCAATAGACATTTTTCACAATAGTGGCAAATGTCTAAACTACTATTAGCCTTTATTATCAAATCCTTTAAAGGGGTCCAAGATATAGGAACAACATTAATTTCTAACAGATTATCAAAAGATTTGAATCTTAGGGGGAATATGGAATTTCAAATAAGAGATAAAATCTCAACGTCACTTGAAGCATGACTTTTACAATGACTAAGGGACATTAGGCGGGAGTTTAGCTTCGGAGGCTAGAAATTGAAATGTGTTCTTCTTTAAGATCCTTTGAATCTAGTTAGAGTGCTCCTCTATGAGGAGCCTCCAACCTGGTTTTCAAGGGTATGTGTTCACTTTGAGTTTTTGCTTTCTTAGGCCTAAACAACTCCTGTAAAAGTAATCACTTTGGAATATAGTTACTTGTCCAGGAACTAATATAACCTTTATACAGTGTGGGCTCAGGTAAGATTGAAATTGGGTCTTATACTCTCGCAGTTGTCACCTTAACTATCATATATTAACAAATTTATATCAGCCTATCTTTACTATATAATATAATGCTTTCTTTTTTTCCAGTTTTTTCATCAGCATTAAGTGGCTAAGATGATACAATGGTAATAAATTTAGAATCACCTTCAAATCAGGTGTAGTTGCTCCATATTGATAGATTCTAGATTCTAGTGTCCTCAAGAAAGCTGCCCTTGATTAAATGTAGTTCCCTCACAACATCGTTCATGTTCATACGTTTTCTTGGCGAGTCCATGGAACAATGGAGTGCAATTTCAATAATTGACATTATGCAATCCTGCAATTTATTTATCTTGTGACTAGGACCTTCATTTATGTGGATAGCTTCCTCTTCAATTTCTTCACCATGTTCTCCCTTGGGTAGAAGTGTTGGATCTAAAATTTGCATCACTTGTATAAGTAAAGCTGCCTTCACAAAGTTATGCATATTTAAGCCATCTGTAAACATTTGATCTGTTGGCCTTTTTCCTGTGAACATCTCCAATAAAAGGATTCCGTAGCTAAACACATCCGCTTGTAAAGTTGCCTTTCCACCCATGCCGTATTCTGAAATTTAGAAACCTCTCTATGTTACTATAACAATAAGAGATTTGTATATTTTTCATAAAATATATGAAAAAAATTACAGGTTCGAAATATGCATATTGTGAACACATTATTAAAATAGCAATATGGTCATTTCTTCAATTTGAGATTCGTGATTCTTTTGATCATGTTAACAAGAGTCTAATCTAAATTTGATCCAATTAGATACTAGGATCCAATGCGATCATAGTACAATCAATTGCGAATTGAAATGAATATCAGAAAAACCAATACTTCATATAAGAAGTCATGAGTTCACTTATCCTTGAGGTACAATCAACAAAAAAAAAAATGATGAACTCTAATTAAGATAGAAAAGTATCTTGATATACTCAAAAAACAATCCAAACATAATCTGAATATCCAATAATAGTTGGATTGAAATATATCCTATAAAAGAAGATATTTAGATTTGGATGATCTTATTTCGAAATCATTATTTGGGTGGTGCCTAACACCCTACCATGGGTTCTGATTCAAAGATATAGCAATAACATAATAGAGGCCATCTAGATCTATAGAATCAAAATTCAACATATTGAAAACTCAATAAATTTCAACATATTGAAAACTCAATAAATTTGTATAGTTTATTTGTTACCTGGAGCTGCATAACCAATAGATCCTTTTATCCCAATGGTACTAGTTTGAGTCTTTGATGAACTATCATTTTCATGTTCTAAAAGTAGCCTTGCCAAACCAAAATCACTGACATGTGCAATCATATCACTATCGAGGAGAACATTGCTTGGCTTTAAGTCACAATGAACAATTGGCACATAACAATGGTGATGAAGGTAATCAAATGCCAAAGCCACATCCATGGCAATGTTTAACCTTTGAAGAAGGCTTAAATTCCTTGAATAATTATCTGCTTCCATTGGAAGATGCAACCAATCATCTAAACTCCCATTGGGCATGAACTCATAAACAAGGGATTTGAAATCTTTGCCTTCTGAATCAAGACTTGAACAAGAAGTTAAAATTTTGACAAGATTTTGATGCCGAATATTTCTTAACACTTCGCATTCAGACATAAAGCTCTTGTAAGCTCGTGGATTTTGAAGGTTCAATACCTTGACTGCAACAACTGATTCATCCTGGTTGATGATCCCTTTATATACAGAGCCAAAACTCCCAGACCCTATGAGATTAGCTGAAGAAAATCCTCCAGTAGCTTGGAAGAGCTCTTTGTAAGAAATCTTTAACAACCAATCACCGATTAATTGTGTGGAAGGAGGTTTACTTTTTGATTTTCTTTTCCAATAAAGAGTGAAAAAGGAAGATATCAAAAGAAAACCAAGAACCACACTGACTATTGCCAAAAATATTATGAAAGAATGGGACTTTCCTCGTTTTGTAGAATGGTTTGTACATAGGGGCAATTGGAGCTCTGTAATTCCCCCACAAAGCTTATGATTTTCTTGCATTGAAATTGCACTTGCATTTTTAAAGATTCCTTTTGTTGGTACTTCCCCTTCAAGATTATTGGAGGATAAATTCAAATTCTGCAATGCTAAAAGGTTCTCAAAATCTTTTGGGATTTGCTTCGATAAGTTGTTGCGTGAGAGATCTAAATCTTGAAGTCCCTTTAGAAGAGTCAAAGATTGAGGAATGGTTCCTTCAAACAAATTACCCCCCAGATAAAGATATTCCAAACTATTACATTCACCAATAGAGGAGGGGATTTCTCCGGACAATCTGTTTTCGGATATATCTAATGTAGAAAGGCTTTTCAAGTTACCGATTTCTACTGGTAGGGACCCAACCAAATAATTATAAGATAAGTTGAGGGATATTGATAAGGAGGAAATAGAAAAGAGTTGTTTAGGTATTGGGCCCTGGAGGTTGTTGTTATCAAGGGTAAGAAATTGTAACTTTTTACAATTTCCAAGGCTAGAAGGAATGGTTGAATTGAAATTGTTGAATTCTAATGCGAGGTCAAACAACAAAGTAAGATTGCCTATTGAGGATGGTATCTGTCCTGAAAGTCCATTTCCACCAACATACAATTTTTGAAGCTTTGGAAATTTTCCTATGCTTGATGGAATATTACCTTCAAAAAAATTGTTGTAAATGCCCAAAGTGGTCAAGTTGACGAGATTCTCAATTCCAGTAGGGATGGTTCCACATATTTCGTTATCTCCTAATGCCAGTATTGAGAGTGGTGATGAAAGATTGGCTTTAAAGTTGGGAAGAGGGCCTTTAAAAACATTAAGTTGTAGGCGCAACACCTCTAGATTTGTACAATTGACCAAAGAATTTACAAAATCCAAATCATCTTCTTCCCTTGCTCCACATTGATTTTGTTCAATACTAAAATATTGAAGATTTTGAAGATTCCCCAAGTTGTTAGGGATTGGTCCAACAAACCTGTTACTAGCGAGATCAATTTCTTTGAGTTTTGAAATATTGGAGATGGAATTCGGAATGCTACCCGAGAAAAGGTTCCCTCCAATATATAGTAATTGGAGATTTGGCAACTTGAGGCCTATGTCTCGTGGAAGGCTCCCATGCAGTTTGTTTACTACAAGAGAAATAATTTGAAGAGACGAGAGATTATACAATGAGCAAGGGAACATACCAGATAACTTGTTTAAACCAAGTGATAGAAAGAATAAGTTTGTTAGCTGACTAAGGGATTCTGGAATCCTTCCCTGCATTCCATTTGATTCCAAAGAAATAACACGAAGGGAGGTTAAGTTCCCAAAAGAAACTGGTATTTCTCCTGTTAAGCCATTATCATTAATAGAAATACCCTCCAGCTTTGACAAAGATGTAATTTCAACTGGAATCCTCCCAACGATATTGTTATTGGAGAAGTGAACTTGACTTAGACGAGTGCAATTGGCCAAGCTAGTAGGAATTTCACCTTCCAGATTATTGTATTCAAAGTCAAGGTGTTGTAGTCGAAACAGATTTCCAATCTCGTGGGGGATTTCACCATAGATGCTATTGTTTCCCATGTTGAGAAAATGAAGAAAACTGAGATTCCCTATGGAAGGAGGTATGGTCCCTCCCAATCCCTTCCCCCTTAACTCCAAGCTGATGACCCGTTGATGATGGTGGCCACATGTGATGCCTACCCAATTGCAGAAATGGATGGAATCATTCCAAGAACGAAGTACTCCGTACGGATCATCAATACGATTCTTAAACTCGAGCAAAGAAAGTCGATCTGTCTCATTCCCCATGATCCTTCTACCAGTGACATATTCTAGCCTCAATGATAATATCCCAAATAAGAGAATGAAAACTTCAAGCTGAGGAAATGCCATCAGAATCAAATTTTGCTGAATAGTATGATTGCTATAACCAAAGTAGAGTAGAATAATGTATGTCTATATATACAGCCATGTTGATGGTGACCTTATTTTAAAACCTTAAAACAAAATTCAAGCTAAGAGATCAAAAGTTCAGTCTGTTTATATGAATTCATATTCAATGGTTATTCCTTTAGACATCGCCGATTACAATGTGATAAACAATGCCCTAAGTGGCTTTTGAGATAGTTTCCATTAATTTAACGAGAAAAACCTTAGCCTAGATTTCTGATTGGTTGCTTTGCAGCACATGGAATGATTTCGAAGTCGTTTCCATACATGAGAATCATTGTGGAATTCCAGTGAATTGTTGTTGGAAAGATTAAGATCAATTTCTCAAGAAATAAAATAATCCTTTGTGAATCATGGGTTTGTAATAGAAAGTAATTTTAGGTTATTTGTAACGTTCATACTTAGATGGCCTTTATTAAGGCTACTGATTTGAGTTCTATTACAACCTAGTTTAGTTTCAGGTATGGAACACAGTATTGATCAGAGCCAAAGGTCCAAAACTGATCCGATATCAATCTGAATTTGATACAGTTTTTAATGGCATATTGAAGATTGCCCTTAAAAGATCATGACTCAAAAAATTACACAAAACAAATGCCTCACACCATGAAAAGATGGAGGCAATCAACTTCTATTTTATCTAGCATAATGTTCTCATCAGGACCTTCAATTTCCTCCCCCCTCCTCTTGGGGGTGGATATGCATTCATTTTTTTTTTATTGAAAATATGTGCTCCCTCATCAGAACATTAATAATTTGAATAAAAAATTTTCCTTCACAAAGTTAAATAAATTGGATTTAAATATGTCCATGAATTTCTTATAAGATTATTAATGCAGAATAGATCTCGAACTAGGGAAGAACTAGTGAGAGGTCAATCACAACATGATGGATAAAGATAGGGACAAAAATCAGAATTGGAAACATGATTTTTTTTTTCCTACATTTTTTTTCTTGATAATGAAATCGAAATAAAAGGTATGATTAGAGCATCCCACCTAAACCACAACCGGCATCTCATCAAGAACAACATCTCATTATCACTCTGTCCATCATAGAGGAATAGTTTAAACCTGTTTCATTTCAATTATTTTTCCCAAATTCTGACATCCTCTTTATATAGAGAGGCGGAAAAAGTTCTAGATCTTCATTGAGACTTCTTCCTCAACTTAATGATACATGTATTTCCAAGGATTTAAATTAAGACTGTTTTCAAAAAACTTAATGATCCTCGTTTTCTCCAATCACAAACTAACTTAACAATAAAACTAATTCTATTAACATTCCTGAAACTTTTCCATTCTTATGGGACATTTATCCCTCATATACAAACTACCTCCATAGATGAAACCTCCACTAATGGACTATTCTTTACAAACAAACCAAGTAACATCCAAGACAGCACACAACACACTTACACTTAAACAATAGAAAACCTCAATTATACACCAAAATGGACTTAGCCCCAACTTGAAAAAAGTAAAGCCAAATGATGAGACACCATAAAAGTTAAGATGACCATAAAAAGTAAAAGTCTAATCTAAATATTCAACGGCTATTTGGAAAAAAAAAAAAAAAAAACCCGAAAGGTCCAGTTTATTTCCTCAACATTGCAAGTTGCAACCCCATCTATTCAGTGGCTTTGACGTGGATTCCAATATCACTCTACGATTCCGCAATGATTCTTTGCAACCCCATCTATACAGTGGCTTTTGAGGTGGTTTCCATTCAGATTAAGATTCCGCAACGATTGGTTGCAACCCCATCTATTCAGTGGATTTTGAGGTGGTTACATTATCACTACGATGGATTCCTCTATTCAGTGGCTTTTGAGGTGGTTTCCAACTTCCCAGTATCAATAGGATTCCGCAATGATTCTTTGCAACCCCATCTCTGTTCAGTGGTTTTTGGGGGTGGTTTCCATTATCATTAGGATCCTGTAATGATTTTTTTTGCAACCTCATTCTTTTGAGGTGGTTTCCAACTTTCCATTATCACTTGGATTTTCAAGAATCATGGCAGAATCCTAGTGAATGATTGTTGTGGTGTTAGTAAGAGATTTCGGGAAAAAAAATTTGTTGAGTCTATTTGCACCACTTTGCAACCCCAGTTGCTTTGACCAAGGAAAGTTGGAGGAATGGACCTTCGCTGCTTAGTTTGTTTTGCTAAAAACTCTTCCCTTGAAAACCTTTACTAGTGGTGTAAACGAATTAAGATCAATTTCTCAAAAACAAAAAAAATCCTTTTAATCATGGTTATGCTAATTGTAATTGTTACAATTTGTTACAATTACATGCCAATGTCAAACCAAATTTCATTGCAAACAAAGATGGGTATAAGCCGAGACAGTTCTTAGGAAGATGCTCCAGGAATCGTCTCCAGATTTGCTTTGCTTGGCCGAGCCTAAAGTAGGTCCGGAAGAATATCCTAGACAGTTTTTTCAGTCCCTGGGTTATAGTTCTTCATTTATATTTAATGACTGGCCCGGATCTTTACCAAATATATGGTTGATGTGGAATTTGCATGTTTCTAGTCCGATTTTGATTTTATCATCGGATCAACACATTACGGTGTCCGCAACGTTAGGGGGAAAAACACTTTTTTTCAGCTTCGTGCATGCTATGTTCACTCGTAGTAGAAGGAGAGATCTTTGGTTGGATCTTTCATCTCTGGGTCAACCAAAGTGTCCCTAGATAGTAATGGGAGATTTCAATTGTGTTTTACTCTCATGAGAAGATGGGGCCTGGAAGGTTTAGTGTGGCATCTGCTGGAGAGTTCTCTTGTTTTCTGGACTCCGTGTCATTGCAGGTACTGCCATATAAGGGGCTTAAGTTTACTTGGTCTAATAACCGTGTAATTCATGTTCAAGCAGTCTTAGACTGGTCTTGTGCAAATGATGAATGGTTGAATTCTTATCCAGATTGCCACCAACAGTGTCTTCCTCGGATTCAATCCTATCATTGTCCCATTTTGGTTTGTGGTGATGAAGTTCCAAAACCTCATAATATTCCTTTCAAAATTCAGAGATTTTGGATGGAAAATGTAGGTTTCAAAGAGGTGGTGCAAGAATCATGGAAAGTTCCAATTCTAGGAAGACCACTCTATGTGCTGGCCCAAAAGCTAAAACGACTTAAAGCTCCACTAAAGTTATGGTCTCGTAGCACTTTTCCAAAGATCGATGAAGAGGTTGCCTTAACCAGAATGTTGGTTGAAGACATTCAGGAGACTATTCAAGTGGTGGGTTCGAATGATGATCTTAAAATGGAAGAAAGGGAAGCTGTGATGAAATATGAAAAAGCTCATGCTTTACAGGAAGCACTTTGGGCGGAAAAATCTCATATTCAATGGCTGCAGTGTGGAGACAGCAATACCAAATTTTTCCATGCCAGTACAAGATACCGAAGAGGGAAAGGGTATATTAGGTTGTTGAAGAAAGAAGATGGACAGCTCTTGGAAGATTTGGATCAGGTAAAAGCTTACATTGAAAATTTTTATAAATCCTTTCATGTGAATCTATCTCACCCTCATGAGAGTATTTTGGATGTTATTCTGCATTTGGTTTCAATGGAACATTCTAAGATGCTTGATGTGGTTCTCACTAATGAAGAAATTAAAAACGCAATGTTTGAAAGGAATGAGAATAGTGCCCCGAGTCCTGACGGTTTCCCAGGTAAATTCTTCAAAACATGCTGGGACATTATAGAAAGGGACGTTTGCAGAGCGGTTAGAAGTTTCTTTATTGATGAAGATCTTCCTCATGGTACAAATAATAATTTTATTACTCTTATACCAAAGGTGGAAGGAGCTTTAAAATTATCGGAGTACAAACCGATATGTGTGGGTAATTTGGTTTGCAAAATTATTCCAAAAATTTTATCATGCAGGCTTCAAATTTTTGTAGGTGATTTGATATCAGAGAAAGATGCTTTTGTAAAAGATTGGTTGATTCACCACAATATTGGTATGACGTCTAAATTAACATCGTTGATGGGACAAAAGAATAATGAAGGATCGATGGCCATTAAGCTGGATATTCAAAAAGCATATGATTCAGTGGAATGAAGGTTTATAGGAGATGTTCTAAAAAGGGTTTGGGTTTTCACTCACCTTTGTCACTTGAGTTATGAAATTGCTTCAATCAGCAAAGCTCTCTGTGATGGTCAATGGAGGCCCTATGGGGTATTTTGGTGTTACAAGTGGTTTGCGTCAAGGTGATCCACTATCGTCCCTTTTGTTTGTTCTTGCAGAAGAAGTGTTTTGTCATACTATATTAAGCATCTGGTGCAATGTTGGGTTGGTGGAACCATTGAAGGTAAGGAGTGGGGTGGAGGTGCCAGCTCAATTACCTTATGCAGATGATATTTTGATTTTTATGAGGGCTAGTTTGAAAAGTGCAAGAGTTCTTCAGTTTTTTCTTGACTTATACCAAGAATATGCCAGGCAACGTATCAATGAGAGTAAGAGTAAAATATACTTCAGCATACTAAGACTAGTATCAAAAATTAAATATTATCTTCCCTTTTGGTAAGCTCTTTCCCTACTAGGCACTTGGGGGTGGATATTTTTAAGGGAAAAGTGAAGAAGGCATACCTATTGCCCCTAATGGATAAGCTGGAAAAAAAAAATTCAGTGTGGAATGGTAGATTACTGTCAATGGCTGGTCGGATTCAATTGGTTAAATTGATTCTAAGCAGTTCCTTACTCTACTCTTTCTCGGTTTATCATTGGCCTATCTCATTGATTAAATTAGGGGAAAGATGGATCAGATATTTCATCTGGAGTGGTGATCCTCTAAAGCAGAAAGGCATTACCGTTAAATGGAACACCGTTTGTAAACCAAAGCAAGAAGGGGGCTTGGGAATTAGAAAACTTTTTGACATGAACAGTGCTTTGTTGGCTAAGCTTGCATGGAATATTATGGAAGGGAAATCTTTTTTTGCAAAGCTTATGAGAAACAAATATTTGCAGGAGAATGGTTCTATAAGAACTCGTGTTTCAGTTTTAGCCATATGGAGTAGTGTCAGAAGACTATGGGATTGGACTATGGCACATACAAGATGGATCATTGGGAATGGATGAGACATTAATATATGGTCGGATAATTGGCTGGGAAACTTTGCTTTGAAGAATGTACTAAATTTGGATGTGTCAAACTTTCACTCTCGGCCTCTAATGCTATCAAACTTCATTTCGGATGGAAAATGGAGGCTCCATCATGTTAGCTCCCTTAAACTAAATCACTATTGGGATTTAGCTTTGGAGATCCCACTACCAAGATCTGGAGATGACAAACTAGTATTGCTGGGTACACAAAATGGTGTTTTTACAGTCGCTTCTGCTTGGAGTAGCTTACGACAAAGAGGAGCTGAACCAGAGTGGGCTTGTGATATTTGGAGAAAAGAACTTCACCCTAGAACATCGGTATTTGCATGGCGTTGGTGTCTTAAACGGTTACCGACAGAAGAAGTAGTAAAGAAGAGAGGTGTGTCAATTACATCAAGGTGTGTTTTCTGTTATAAGAATGAAGAAAATTTCGATCATATTTTCTTACATTGCGATGTAGTTATGGCTTTTTGGAGGGCAATGTTTGATTTATTGGAGCTTCAGTGGTCCAGATTTCTTGACACCGAACGATTGTTTCTTGGTGGAAAAAAAAACATAGAGTGATGTCCATTGGAAAGCTTTGGCCTTCTATGTTGTTTGTTATGTTGTAGGTTATTTGGACGTCCATAAATGCTTGCTACTTTGAAGGTAACAGATTTTCTATACAGCATGCCATTGAATCTTTTAAAAGTGGTTGTCAATACTTATCCTATAGGAATCCAATTCCTATAAAAGCCAAATGGACCTGAGGTTGGGTCGTCTATTGGGCTGGTTACAAAGGCAGCAAAGATTAGTGAAATTAAACAGGTGCTATGGTCGGCCTTTGTTGGGTTATGGAGTAAGCTAAACACTGACGGCTGTGCATCAGGTAATATGGGTGAAGTTGGTGCAGGAATAGTGATTCGTGTACCCTCTGGACAAGTGATATTGGTTGCTGCTGTATACCTTGGTATACAAACAAATTTTGGTGCTGAAATGATGACTGTAGTGAAAGGAATTCAAGAAGGTATAAGCCTTGGGCTTCATCATATATGGTTAGTGGTGGACTCGAAAAGTGTGATGCAATGTTTACTTCAAAGGTTTTATGATTCTGTTTGCAATGCTGGGTCTCTATATCTCATAGTCTCTTTTTTTTAGCTTAAGAATCACTCATTGCTTCCGAGAAGCTAATATGGTGGCGGATACGCTATCAAAGAATGCGGTTGTTTCTAAACATACTACAAGGTGGGGAATGTGCCCAGATTTGGTGGCTTGGGATGCTGTATGGGATGCATCCTGTAGGCCTAAGTTCAGATTTAATAAGAAAGTATGATTTCAAAAAGTGTCCTGCTAATGGCAATGCCGAAGGTGGGGTTGTTCTTCTTGAGTGTGAATTCTTTTTTGTACTTGTCTCTTTTTTCTTGTTTCCTTGGTTTTTAATTGAATTCTTTCTAATCCTTAGCCAAAAAAAGGTATAAGCCGAGACATCCAAAGAACAAAGATTCTGGAGTCAAGGAGAGGAATTAGACCAAGTGTACAAACCCAAAGTTGAAACAGTCTTCTTAGCAAGGGAATGGGCTACAACATTAGCATATCTTGAAACAAGATGGAAAGTGCAGCACAAAAGGAGGCAAGGTGAAGAGTGTCTTCAATGATAGGGAGAATTTTACGATCTGCTGGAAGATCAGGACTGTTAAGATTCTGGATAACTTCAAGGCAGTCAGATTCAATCATCATCTTTTGAAACCATTATCAAGAGCAAATTGAATGGCAGTCCTTAAGGCTAAAGCCACCCCCATTTTAGCAGAGAAAAAAGGAAGGGATTCAGAAACAGCCTTAATAGGAAAACCATCAGAATTTCTCATAATGAAGCCAATATTACCAAGATTCATACCATCTTCAAAAGATGCATCAGGATTGATTTTAGTGAAACCATGAGGGGGCGGGCTCCATTTAATGCTATCAGAATCTATCTTAACAGGTGGAGCAGGATTGACTGTCTTCAAGAATTTGTAACGTGCATATCCCGCACGGTTAATAACTTCTATAGGAGTCCATTCTTTAGCATTAAAGATAAGATCATTTTTTGCTTTTCAAATGAACTAGCAGATGAAAGCCACAATACCGAGGATACTTTTTCGATCCTTCTTAGAGATATAAGGAATAGTCAACCATTGATGAAGTCATTGATGAAAAATAAGATCTTCACCATTTGGAAGCTTAGCAGATAGAGATGACCCAAACCAAATAGCTCTAGCACCACACTGTTTACAAGAAGGATCCAGATGAATGCAATGTTTTGAAGCTCTTCTCCAAAGCTATACCTTCAGCACGTACTCTCCAAAGCAAAGATTTGGTTTTGAGAAAGGTACGGCAGTGCCATAAAAGATTTCAAACCATTCTAGAAATAGATTTCCATTGCTGATTGAGAGATGATGATGGGATCTATTTTGTAATACCCCAATTCTTGAAGTATTAATGTAAAGGTACCTTTTGGACTTTTCCAGATGTCTCAGGAGGATCATGATCAATGAGGAGGTAAAAAGCCAGTGTTAAGTAACTTGTTAAATCCCTTTTGAGTTATGTACTTTGTCTTTAATGTGTATAGTATATGTTAGGTACTTAAATAATATTATATTATGTTATGTTATGAAACGACATGAGGATTTATTTACGTTTGTTAATGGGCCTAGATTCCTTTGGAAGAAGGAGTGAGAGGGAAGACTAAGTGGAGGGGGGCTGGACTTATTTATGTATGTATTTAAAAAAAAAACCATGGGTTGAATTGTTTGGGCCTGGTCAGCCCAATAGACCTGGAAAAACAGCTATGACCGACCATGCATAATAGTGTAACTGATCCAACACCTGGTGTGGGGATATTCAGAAATTAAACTTGAAGATAAGGGGCCTAGAGAGGAATAGTAAAGATTTGGGAGGTAGTAGGTTAATATGTGTAAACATATGAAGAGTTGAAAGAAAAAAAAAAAAAACGATCCATTTTTCTAAACAAAGGAGGTAAAGAGAGAGAAAAGGCTCCTGAGGGAAGTCCTTACTACAGGAGAAGTCAAGCATGGAGAAAGAGGAGAGTCGAGCAGTGTAGTAGGTATGAAAGGAGGGTTGAATCGGGGGATTTCGAGTGGGGAGCTAGAGAGGGGAGTGTTGTAGCCGCCGTGCAACTCAGAGATCTGTTTTTGATTGGAACGGAGGGGAAGAGACCAGCAACGATACTCGCTGGAAATTTTCCGGTGACCTGCAATTCAAGAGAAGAAAAGGTTAGTAATCCACCTTGTGATTAAAGGGGAAATGGGGGAAAATGAAAGTGTGAGAAATGGGGGTTTCTAAGAGTGGGTTGGTAGCAAAAGATGCTGACCAAACCACTTTTTATATGGAATTAGGAATGGGTTTTTATCACAAGAACTCATGGAATAAAGATTTGGGTTATTTCAGGAGAGAGTTGGGCAGCTAGAGTGTTATGCCGAACCCCCTCCTGATGAAACCCATTGTTGATTGGTTATTCTTTTTGGTAAAACAAAAAAAAAAAAAAAAAAAAAAAAAAAGGGTATGAAAACCTATCTATTTGCTAAGTATTATTGGTGATGTCTCCTATGGACTGGAAAGGAAGGGCATGTAGTAGGCTAATGTTAACCAGGACAGTAGAATGCCTTGCGTTATTTCACAATTGTAGAAGGAGTTGCTGTGGCTATGTAGAACCAGCATAGCTAAAAGTAGGGGATGAAAAAAAAAAAAGTAAATAAATAGTATTGATAAATGTTTCGGTCCTGATCCGTCTCGTAAGCCCATCGAACTGACTAGACCTACAAGACAAGCAACGACAAGGGGAGGAGGCGGGCCTGTGGCCCCGAGTCCACTCCGATGCCAAAGTTAAGGGCTATGCGAACAATCGATGGGTTCGGTGTCGAGCCCACAACAGTATTTTAAATGTAAGTGGGGTAGGTGAGAGATTCTCTGTCCCAAGTATCAGAGCGATAATCCAAAGGATGAGTGAATGAGTAATAAATGTTGTGTTACCTTAAATCTTGGGATTTGTCTTATTTATGGTGAATAGTGTATATTTTCAAAATACCGCTTTTACACTTTGCTCTTGCGTTTGAGTTTGTGAAGATGTTTTTTTGGTGTTGAATTGGGGATCTCCACGTGGCTCGTTGGTCGAGTCTTACGTGTCGAGGTTATATTGACAGCGTGGCGTAATTCCCTAACACTTGTCTCGTGGTCCTGCTGAATCTGTAGGGTTCAACTGAGCAAAGAAGAATGACGGAACCTCCCCCCAACAACTTGCCTCGTTGCTCCGCTGAATCCGTAAGGTTCGGTTGTGCATACATTCCTGTTAATATGGAGCAGGTGTTGTTACGGTGTTTGCTATGTGGGAGATGCGGATCTGGAAGTTTGGGGGTGAGTACCGAGGTAGGCACTGCGGCCCAATCACCTCGGCCAATTTTAGCATGGTGAAACCAATGTGAGATGACCGATGTGAGATGACCGATGTGGACACCGCGGGCAACACACATCAGCTTGTTTTTGAGAAGATTGTACCGAGCCAATCACGAGACTATCACGTGATCCCAGCTGATTTGACCGATGTGGGCACCGTGGCCAATACACATCGGCCTTCTTGGGAAGATTGTCCGAGCCGATCACGGGACTGTCACGTGATCCGACCTGATTTGACCGATGTGGGCACCGCGGCAAATACACATCGGCCTTCTTGGGAAGATTGTCCGAGCTGATCACGGGGCTGTCACGTGATCCGACCTGATTTAACCGATGTGGGCACCGCGGCCAATACACATTGGCCTTCTTGGGAAGATTGTCTGAGCCAATCACGGGGCTATCACGTGATTCGACCTGATTTGACCGATGTGGGCACCGCGGCCAATACACATCGGCCTTCTTGGGAAGATTGTCCGAGCTGATCACAGGGCTATCACATGATCCGACCTGATTTGACCGATGTGGGCACCGCGGCCAATACACATCGGCCTTCTTGGGAAGATTGTCCGAGCCAATCATGGGGCTGTCACGTGATCCGACCTGATTTTCATCCTTAAAGTATGGACCTGATGTGACTTGATGGTAGTGAACGCCACGGACATCTTAGCTCGTTTTGTGAAGGAAGTTGCCGATGCGCCCAGTCCGATGTGACCTGTCAGATGTGGATCCGGGTTCGGTCATGGATCCGGGTCGGAAACATGGATACCGCAAGGCGGGACCCTGTAGACGGACTCGGAAAGCGTTGTCGATAATAAATGCACCGTTGCGGCAGGCCAATGGTGACGTACCACGTGGACTGTCGTAGATAGTGTTCATATATAAAGGGGCGGTGGGGTATGGAGGGCCCTCACTTGAAGTTTTTACTGTGGAGAATTAACCACTCACATCGTCTATTTGATATCGGCTCGGCTTCATCGACTTGTTGATATCAGATCGGCCCGGGACTTTAGTCACCTCGGAATCAGTAAGTTTTCCTTAACTCTTTTTTCTTTACTATGGCAGACGAGGGTAGGGAGGCCGAGGTGGAAGTGGACATCGAGACTGTGGGGTCGTCTCCCAGCAGCAGCAGTAGCAGCGCGACTTCGTCTGGCAGTGGGTCGGCTACGAACACGTCTTCAAGCAGTGGGAATGTTGAGTGGGTAACCGAGGGAGGTCTTGAGATCGAACTGAGAACGGAGGAATCTGCTGGGGTAACCGAGGGCGGTCCCGAGACCGAACTAAGAACGAAGGAATCTGCTGAACGTAATCGGTCCGAGACGACATCTGGTATGTCTCGGCACGAACTTCTAGCGGGGGTCTCGACACATGATACAGGGTCCGAGGTCATCATTCAGGCCCGAGAGGAGGCCGACGCTCCCCCCGAGTTTGATTCCAGGGACGAGGTCTGTCTTCTGACCAAGGCTGAATTTGATAGCCTTAGGGAGCGATATCAAATACCGAATGATGTAGAAATCAGAATACCCGTTACGGGGGATCGGGCCTGTTGGAGTTGTCGGTCCGAGCTGTGCGTTAATGTTGAAATGTTCAAGGCCAGATTCCGCGTGCCAGTACTGCGGTTAGTGGCCGAGATTTTGAATTACTACCAGGTGGCACCGATTCAGTTGATGCCGAACTCCTAGAAAAATATGATCGCCTTCATCATCTACTTTCGGAATCTGGGGCATAAGCTGACCCTCAATATGTTCCAAGCCATGTTCACCTTCAACAACTACTGTAAAACGGGGTGGTATTATTTTGCAGAAACCCAACTACGGCGATCTTCTGGCAGATAAGCCGACCTCAACAAAGCTTTGGAAGAACAAGTTCTTTTACATCCGATGTGAAAACGTAGTCTTGGAGAATGTATGGAAGAAGTTAGACACGGAGACCCTCAACATGGACGTGCCCCTTCTGCCCGAAGAGTCCGAGCTGTTGCGGCGTGCTCGTCTATCTGAAGGGGCCCCCATCAGAGTGGCCGACCTGAGGGACCCTCTCGTTTTATATGAAAACCGATTGTGTGAGTATTTCTGACATACGTTTACTGACATCGACCTATTAACTTCGGCTGATTCTGTTTTTGTATGCTGCAGTGATGTTGTCCAAGGAGTACCTGATGAAGCTGAGGAGGAAGGAAACTGCCAAAAAGGAGGCCGCGGTGAAGAGGTCCCAGGATGAACAAGTCATGAAAGCATCAGCGGACCGACGCAATGGTGAGGGGGATGCGGCACGGAAACCAGCCAAGAGATCACGTAAGCTTTCCCCTGACTCCGCATTGGCCGAGGCCGCTCGTGTCTATGTCATGCCTATGATTCCTCGATACCGTGCTCTTGACTTTTCAGGAAAGGGGACCGATGTGGCCGTGCCCGAGGCCGTTCTTGCTCTTGGTGGGTCTGTGGGGATAAGTGGGGCTAGACATTCGACCCTAGTACGTCCACAGCAACGATCTGCCTCCCCATCTTCTAAGCCGAGGGTGATTATGGGGCAGGGGGAGTGGTGAGTGATGTGCGACGGATTCCACTCATGGGCCCATCACCTTGGAACAAGACGGGCGATGAGCGAGCCTTCCGGCCTGACTGGGCCTTAACTGAGGATGACACGGTGATGGTCGACATCCGTGCCTCCCGACAGCTGATGAAGGGGGTCATTCTGCCTCGGGATCGGGCGCTGGTAGAGGAGTTACCCACACCCTCTTTGATCTATGGTGCGGACACCTTGGCCGCGGCGTTAAGTTGCAATTCGCGTCACCGTTCATTTTTTCATCATTTTTTAAACTGGATTACATGTCTAATTCGTGATTGTTGTCTTGGTACAACTCGGAGCGTACATGGAGACCTTGAAACATCGTGCCGAGAAAATGGTCAAAGACTTGGCCGATATGGACAACAAGCTTCATGCGGCCGAGGAGCAAAGGGAAGGCACCTGGACGCAGCTTCGGTATAAAGAGCGGGAGGTTACCTCTCTGTCCGCTGAGGTCACTCGACTCCGGGAAGAGAATGAAAAAATGCGCGAGGAAAAATGCCGTACCCAAGATGCGGAGAAGGCTAGGGAAGAACGGATAGACCAGCTGCGGTCATCTTTGGAACGTGCAAGGGAGCGCGGGATGAAGTTTAAGGACGCCTTCCTGAAGACCAGATCCATTGCTGCCGGGGCGGTCCGGCTGTATCAGAAGTCGGAGGACTTCAAGGAATTGGTGGGGCGGTAATCTCTTCAGAGCTTCACCCAGGGAGCGCTGGCCTTAAAAGAGTATGTGGATAAGAAGGCTCCCGGGGTGGATTACACTGATGCCGAGTGCTTGAACCCTGTCGATGCGGAGATCGAGATACCCGAGATGGATGACGCCGACATTCTTCGACAGTTAGACGAGGTTTTGAAGGAGAGGATCCTCCCCCTTCCCCCGATGCTGACGATGAGACTCCGGCCACCCCTTAGGACGGAACAGTTTTGCCTGCAGGTTCTCCTCGCACTCCCGGGGTTCCCCCTCTGCGGAACGTTGACGAAGGTGGCAGCAGCGGGGTGATTCCCCAAGACCAGACGACCCTTCCCCTATAACATAAAATTTTGTAACTTTTATTTTTTATTTTTTTGTATCAACGGGGCGCCCTAGTGTCTGTTGTAAGGGGGGTCCCGGTTCATGAATTGTAGAATGACCTTGACTTGAATTCTATTGTTGTGAACTGATCTGGTGCCCGACGTGAAAAAGTGTTATATTTGCTTTCATTTATTTCCTTTGATTATGTCCGACGTGAAAAAGTTAACCGACTATATGCCGACGTGACTGTAAGCCGACGTGACCCTGTCAAGGTTAAGGTCGGGGTTGTCTACCCTCCTCGGCCCAATGTGTTTACTAATTGGTGAACTCTTTGGGCCGTATGGGTCTCAATTGAGCTTGGAGCCGATTTACCCTCCTCGGCCCAATGTGTTCATTTGGTGAACTCTTTGGGCCGCATGGGTCTCAATTGGGCTCGGGGCCGTATTTACCCTCCTTGGCCCAATGTGTTCATCTGTTGAACTCTTTGAGCCGTATGGGTCTCAATTGGGCTCGGAGCCGATCTGCCCTCCTCGGCCAAGTCTGTTTTAGTTGAACTCTTGGCCGCATGGGTCTCAATTGGGCTTGGGGCCGATCTACCCTCCTCAGCCCAATGTGTTCATTTGGTGAACTCTTTGGGCCGTATGGGTTTCAATTGGGATCGGAGCCGATCTACCCTCCTCGGCTAAGTCTGTTCTAGTTGAACTCTTGGCCGCATGGGTCCCCATTGGGCTCGGAGCTGAGTCTACCCTCCTCGGCCAAGTCTGTTCTAGTTGAACTCTTGAGCGCATGGGTCTTAATTTTGCAATTTGTTGTAGCTTTAAGGTCGTCGGTTTGGAGACAGGAGTAAAAGCCAAATGAGATTTTTCATTATCGAATGGGTAGCCGCAATGGCCAAGTTACACTGTTGAAAAAATCACTGGTAAAACTTGTGGAGATGCTCTGCGCTCCATGCCCGAGGCAGGGCTTTGCCATCCATGTCGACCAGATGATATGTGTGAGGACAATGGGAAATCGACGTGATCCTCCTCGGGATGGAAATGTGTATCCTGTAATCGATGAAGATCGATTTGTTCTGTTGGAGTCGCCACCTAGATTAAGGTCTAGGACCTCTAAAAATGTAGCCTCACCCTAAGGTAAGACTTCTATTGACTCGTGACCCAATGTATTGGTTCTTTGGTCTGCAAGAGATCGGGTAAGTATTCAGGGTACGGTTATGGGAAGGTGTTAGGCACCCAAACCGCCCGATCAATATCGGCCTCCTAAACTTTCCTTAAATTCTAATTTTGACTATGCTTGGTCAACTGGATGACTAGGGTTCAATGGGGGGACGTCCTTAACCAAGTTGCTAAGTTATTCTAACCTAGGGTTCAGCCAATCATGTTTTAAAGTAAATAAACAAGCAAATGTAATGTACAATATTATACAGTAAACCGAACCAAAGATAGTTCGGTCTTGGACTGAATCTGAGACGTGTAAGACATCTCAAACTGCCTACGTATTCCAATCCTGGAAATCAAGTCCAAAAACGTAGTTCGAAAATGGGTTGTGTGATTAATGATTATGAAAGTGATTTATGCATTTGCTTCAATTAGATTCTTTGTTCAAGTTGAAGTTTATGCTGGATGTATGGTTGATGGGTGGCTTTGTACCGTATTTGGGATTCCCAAATTGCCTACGTATTCTAGGGTTTGCCCTAGAAATCAGGTACGATGTAGTTCGAAAGGGTTTTGAGAGTCGGATTTGGAATGTGTACCAAAATCCTTCCAATTTTGTCAATAGGATCTAGGGTTGAGACCTAAATTCCTACCATTTTTATTTGGGATGTGTACCAAATTTTTTCTATTTTTGTCAATAGGATTTAAGGATGAGACCTAAATTCCTACCATTTTTATTTGGGATGTGTACCAAATTATTTCTATTTTTGTCAATAGGATCTAGGGATGAGACCTAAATTCCTACCATTTTTATTTGGGATGTGTACCAAATTCTTTCTATTTTTGTTAATAGGATCTAGGGATGAGACCTAAATTCCTACCATTTTTATTGTTTCCATTTTTAGGTTTCTAGGGTTTCCTATCCCTTTTCATTGTGATTTTCATTTTTTAGGGTTTCATACCCTAATTATTCTCTTTATTCTAGGGTTTATTTTGCCCTAATTATTCTTTCCATTTTTAGGGTTTCACTACCCTAATTGTTCAATTCTTTCCATCTTAGGGTTTCCTACCCTAATTGTCCAATTCTTTCTATTTCAGGGTGTATCTTGCCCTAATTGCTATTTTTTTTTTCTCTTTCCAAGACAAATATGGCAAATGAAAATATTCCAACTATATCAATGGTAGTATTTCAAATATAGCAGTGTTAGAAATATATTCAAATTTAGCAACAAATTAGTCAAAAATGGCAAGTGAGTATGTGAATCAATACAAACATGGTAAGTGTGCATCCAAACATGGCAGTAATATGTGAGCAAGTGTAGTAGACAAATATGGCAATAAGCATGTGTAACATTCCAATCATGGCAATGTGATTATTCCAATTATGGCAATGTGATCATTCCAATTATGGCAGTACGACTATTCCAATTATGGCAGTGTGACCATTCCAATTATAGTATTGTATGCATACGAGCATCCGAACATAGCATAGCATCAAATATGACATGTGAGAAACAACCAAAGCATATGAGAATCAATCAAAACATGATGGAACACGTAGCAAGATGACAACTTTGTCAGGCTGGACCAAAATGGGCACATAGGGCATTGTACTTACTCAAAAAATTCTTAAAAGATATCCCTGGAAAGAAGACTCAGAGGCCAACATTTTGTCTCAAGGAAGCTAATCCTAAAAGAGACCATAGGCAGGTCGAAAATATTCTCCAAGTACATGCAAATACACTGGTCAGGTCTGTTCCATATTTTTGACCAGTTGCACCATAAATTCCAAATAAAATTCTATTCTTAATGAAGATTAAATATAGACATATATCTATGTAGATAACTGTCTGATCTAAAATTTCATTAAGAAAAACAAGTTAAAACAGTATATTTTCTTTGTGAAAAATGACTCTTTTCAATCATGCAAATCAGCACATCATGACAGATCTGAAATCAAAGCACTATGCACTTAAAAATTGATATCAATTCAACGAAAAATGGAAAAAATATGAAACCAGTGCCATTGTTTAGAAGACTTTCATGTCTAAAAAGTTCATGTTAAGTGGATTTTCTGATTATGGCCATAAGGCCTTTGTCTAGAGACTTTCCGATGGAGGATTGCATTACATCCCAGAAAAATAGCAATGTCAAAGAAAAATTTCTTGATATATTTCCCCAATTCCAAATGGAACGAAATTTTTAGGGTAGTCTTCTATCATATCAGAGAGACTCCCATAAAATTTTGGGCTTCAAAATCTTAGAAAAAATACATATGATGTACGTCCTAAGTTTGAACCCTAAATCTGGAATTTTCAGATCGGAAAATCACTTTATGAAATTTACAAAAAACATCAAACATCATTGTATATCAATCAAAAATTCATCATTGAATAGCTTAGACAAATTATCATTCATGAAAAATGTTAGACATAGGCATCCTAACATTAACAAGCATGTAATAGAGCATCCATGATTGAGATTTCATGAAAATTAGCCTTTTTCAAGCAAAATTGGCATTCGGGCATTATAACGACCTCTAAATTTGTTTAGAGTACTAACCTTGGGCTCAAATTGAGTGAAACCATTGATGAAGGGTGATTGTAGGTTGTATCAACCCCCTTTGAATTTGAATCCTCTTTCTCCTTTCTTCTGCTTCTTTCTCTCTTCTCTTTCTCTCTTTTCTTCTTCTCCTTTCTTTCTTTTCTCTTTTCTCTCTCTTTCTTTCTCCCTCTTTCACGTTTTCTCTCTCTCACTCACGTTTCTCTCTCTCACCCACGTTCCCCTCTCTCTCTTGTCTGGAAAATGATCCCTCCTCTCTCCTATTTATAATTTTTCACTCATTTTCTAGAAGATCCTTCTTTCCTTTTCTTCCTTTTTCTAGAAAATCTTTTTTTCTCTCCATTTTTTCTTCTTTCCTTTCTTTTCTTCCTTCCCACGTTTTTTCTTCTTCCTTTCTTTCCTTTTTCTCATTCTTCTTCTAGAAAACCCCTTCTCTCTTTCCTTTATCTCTTCTTTCCTTTTCTTCTTCATTCTTTTCCTTCCTTTTTTTCTTTTCTCCCTCTCTTTCTTTCACGTTTTCTTTCTAGAAAACGTGAAGGGGAATCTTTTTCCCCCCTTTTTTTTATTTTTTTATTTCTCCCTCTTTCCTTTTTTTCTTCTCAAGATCTTTTTGGATTATCTCAAAACCCTAAATCCCCTTCTCTTTCACGTTTTCTCTCTCCCCTCTTTCCTTTTTCTTCTCAAGATCTTTTGGATTATCTCAAAACCCTAAATCCCCTTCTCTTTCACGTTTTCTCTCTCCCTCTTTTATTTTTCTTCTCAAAATCTTTTGGATTATCTCAAAACCCTAAATCCCCTTCTCTTTCACGTTTTCTCTCTCCCCTCTTTCATTTTTCTTCTCAAAATCTTTTGGATTATCATTTACATATAATAATATATATTATATACATATATACACATATATTTTATAACATACATACATATATATATATATATATATATATATATATATATATATATATATATATATATATATATATATATATATATATATATAAATACTATGCACATGAATGAACTGGTTCGAAACGGGTTGAGACTGACTTAGGTTGACTGAGTTAAACTGATATGGGTTGAGCTAGGTTGGACCAAAACTGGCTTGAACTGAGTTGACTGGATTGATTGGAATTAACTGGGTTTTCTCTCCTTGTCATTTCATGGGTCATTTTCGCTGTCATCCCGCATGGAATTTTCCGATGGCCTCTATTCCAAATTTTTTACGTTCATTTTGTAGAACATTGAAAATGAGGAATATAGGAACTGGAATCACCTGAATCCGATGTAGAACGGAAAAGATATGCAGCTTTGAAGTTCTGACGATAATTTTGCGTGCAAGCTTGCAGGACCCACTGGTGACTTCTACCTGGGATTTTTTACGTCCATTTTGTAGAACATCATGAATGAAGAATAATGGTCTTGGGATCATCTGAATCCGATGTCGGATGATTAAGATATGATGATTTGAAATTCAAACGATCCGACTTAGGATAATTTGCACGAAGGCCCTTGGGATTATTTATAATAACTTCATAAACCTCCCTTATATGTATCATCCGACTAAAATGGTCATATCTTCTTCATGTGATATCAGAATTGAGCAATTCTGGTCTCATTTCGAAGATCATTCTATGACCTATGCATCCATGCAAAATTATAACCCATGACCTTGCTGTGGACCCATTGAAAACTTCCTCAAATTCACAGACCCATTGAAAACTTCCTCAAATTCGCAGTCAAGAATCCAAACTTTCGATCACTTTTCTTCCTTTTGTTGTCCACACACTAGCAGGACTTTGTTTAGCTGGGATGGCAAAAATGGGGTGCTTACAATATGCGCCACTCCGGAGTGCCTCTGTAACCTGATAGGGCCCTTCCTAGTTGGGAGCCAGCTTGCCCTGATTGGTGGGGTCTGATGCGATGGTCCTTCGTAGGACAAGGTCCCCGACTTTGAACGATCGTTGATACACCTTTTTGTTGTAATGCCGAGCCACTTGCTGTTGGTGGGCAGCTATCCGGATCTGGGCTTGATCTCTTACTTCTTCCAGGAGGTCCAAGTTCACGCACAAACCTGCTTCGTTCGAGAGAGAGTCATAGTTGGTGATTCTGTGCGAGGTGAGCCTTACTTCTAAAGGCACAACTGCTTCTATGCCAAAGGCAAGCCGAAACGGAGATTCTCCTGTTGCTGTTTTTGGGGTTGTGCGATCTGCCCACAGAATGTGTGGTAGTTCGTCTAACCAACGACCTTTAGCCCCATCTAATCGAGACTTGATCCCTTTCAGCAGAATTTTGTTGGTTGCCTCGGTCTGCCCTCTAGTTTGGGGGTGCTTGACTGCGCCTCGTCGATGATCGATGCGGTGTTCCTCGCAGAATGCAGCGAACGCTTTGTTATCAAATTGTTTTCCATTGTCCGTGATGAGCACCCGGGGAACACCATAGTGATATACGACCGATCTTTTGAAAAATTCACGGATGGTGCTCTCCGGTATACTGGACACCGCCTTTGCTTCAGCCCATTTAGTGAAGTAATCCACCGCGACTATGACAAACTTTCTCTGATAGCGAGCAGGGGGAAATGGACCCATGATGTCCATTCCCCAGGTGGCGAAGGGGATCGGAGCCGCTTCTATTGACCTTAGGGGGGCAGCTGGCAGGTGAGGGACCGGTGCGTACATCTGGCATTTTCCACACTTTTTAACGTAGTCAATGCATTCCTTGCGCATTTGCGGCCAATAATATCCCTGACGCAATATCTTGTGAGTGAGGACTCTCCCTCCCGGATGTGCACCGCAAATGCCTTCATGGACCTCTTGTGTGGCCAGTGCTGCTTCTGACGAACGTAGATACTATAGCTGGAGGAACGTAAAAGTTTTTTTGTACAAAATTTCAGCTTCTACCACGTAGTGAGTAGCCTTTGATTGTATTCTCCTGGCTTCCTTTTTGTCTTTTGGTAGCTTGCCCGGACATGCTCACCTTCTTGGCCTCGTATTCCCCGTTTACCTGTCTCACCACTAACTTAGAGTCGCTAGACGCCTCGACCCTTCTTGCCATTACCGCTTTAACCAAGCGCAGTACAGCAATCAGTGCCTCGTACTCGGCCGCATTATTGGATACTTGAAACATAAACCGAAGGGCATACCAAATTTGGAATCCTTCTGGGCTGGTTAGAATGAAACCCGCACCACATTGAGTCTTGTTGGAGGCTCCATCGACAAACAGGGTCCATGGCTACGAGGTGTTCTCCGTGACTTGGTTATCCGTTGCTTCTCCTGCTTCTCCTTGGGGGGATGATTCGATAAGGAAGTCGGCCAAGGCCTGAGCTTTGATGGCCGTGCGAGGCTTGTAGCTGAGATCGAATTCACTCAATTCAACTGCCCAATTAATCACTCGACCTGAGATATCTGGCTTTGACAGGATTTTCTTGATAAGCTGGTTGGTCATAACGGTGATGGAGTGTGCTTGAAAGTACGGCCGTAGTTTGTGCGCAGATGTTACGAGAGCCAAAGCGACTTTCTCGATAAACTTGTACCGAGTTTCCACCTCCAACAAAATTTTACTGACATAATAAATTGGGCGCTGGACGCCCTCCACTTCTTTGATGAGCACCGCGCTTATTGCCTTCGAAGATACTGCCAAATACAATTCCAAGGTGTCCCCTGTTTCTGGCTTAACAAAGAGTGGAGGGGATGCCAAGTATGTTTTTAATGCCTCGAACGCCTGTTGGCATTTGACTGTCCATTGGAAGGTCTTGTTACCCTTGAGGGTCTGGAAGAAGGGGAGACACTTATCCGTTGACCTAGACATGAATCTGCTCAGGGCGGCCACTCTTCCGGTTAACTCCTGCACCTCCTTCACCTTTATTGGTGCGGGCATGTCGAGGATGGCCGTGATTTTCGCAGGGTTTGCTTCTATGCCACGACTGGATACCATGAATCCGAGGAATTTCCCCGAGGTGACCCCGAACGCGCATTTGGCCGGATTGAGACGCATCATGTGCTTTCGCAGCACTCCGAACGCCTCTTCCAAGTCTCTTACGTGGTCTTTCCCAACCAAGCTCTTCACCAGCATATCATCAACATAGACCTCCACATTCCTTCCAATCTACTCGGCAAAGATTTTGTTGACCAACCTTTGATATATGGCCCCGGCATTTTTAAGGCCGAAGGGCATCACGTCATAGCAAAATAGGCCTCGGTTGGTAACAAAGGCCGTCTTCTCCGCATCGGCCGCATGCATCTGGATCTGGTTGTAGCCAGAATAGGCATCCATGAAGCTTAACTGAGCATGTCCGACCATGACATCGATGAGTTGGTCGATGCGGGGAAGGGGAAAACTGTCCTTGGAGCATGCCTTGTTGAGGTCGCTGAAATCAATGCAAATGCGTCACTTGTCCTCTGCCTTTGGGACCATAACGACGTTGGCAAGCCATTCTGCGTAATGTACTTCCCTGATGAATCCTGCTTCCAATAATTTCCCCATTTCTTCATCTATAAGTCGTTGGCGAGACGCAGCGAATGTCCGCTTCTTCTGCCGTATGGGCCGGTGTCGAAGATCAACATTCAAACAGTGCTGAGCCACGTCTCGCGGGATTCCTGGCATATTGGCCACAGACCAGGCAAAAATGTCGACATTTATCCTCAAGAAACTTACCAGCTCCGTCCTTTGTGGATCCATAAGTGATGATGTCACACCCCAATTCTGTATTATTCAGAACGGTGTGATGAACCGCTAATAAACCAACGGTTTAATCAGTATCTCTAATAGGCTGTGTCCTTTAACTTAACCATACACATCCACAACCATAATCAGAATAAATACACAATAGCGGAAGTCTTAATATTAAATGAACTGAGAATCTAACTGTGATAATCATAAATAGAATATCAAATTATGTTGTATCAACCGACATAAGTAAATAAAATATCAAATTACATTTCCTTAATAATTCAAATAAAAATCTAATCGAAAACGCATGAGTGAGTGCAATGAGGAGTCATCCGTCTCCACTGTATCTTCAACCTCCATTGCAGCCACGTGCCCGTACACAGAAGCATTCATATAATCTTCCACAGTGGTACCTGCATCATCAACTAAAAATATTCGAATTGAAAAGAGTGAGCACACATCACGGCTCAGTGAGCAAACAAAACAATGCAACAAACATATGCATGCATTCAATTCATATTTGTGGTCTGGTATATAAGTTTGCAATGTGCTATAGAAAGGTTCGGTGACCGCCTCACCTCTATACACGAGTGTGCGAAGCCGCCCAATGAATATCGTTATTATCATCCCATATGCACCCACCATGGAATAGATATAGAGCTAAAGTGCTTAGGACTGCACCGCATCACACTTCCCCTGATACTCTACCTATACCAACACGTAAGCCCCTGTTGGCGAGGCTTGCAAACTGAGCTCGCAAACTAACCAATCCTAATGTCAAACAGTGTATCCAAGGCCTCACCCCAGTATCCCTCAATACGTCCATAGAGATAGAGCTAAGGCCCCCCGGTAGAGTCGAAGACTACACGGTCCGAGACCACCTCCCCTGATGCCCTACGACGTAATAGTTCTGCTAAGGTAATGGCGATACGACGATGTCAGTGGACAAGACTTGAGTAGAGATAGAGCTAGAGTCTGGTGACCAGGACACACCACAATATCACGTCCTCCCCCTGATGCTCCACTCGCATCAAGCACATTAACCACACACATACATTCACATGCTTATTCCTAGCATCATCATCATCATCATCATCATCATGTTATAAATAAATAAAATTAAATATGCATGAACATTAATAGCAGGAATATTGGATGACATGTTAAATACACATTACAAGCATACACGCATAGAATCAGTCATGGCATTGGACTCAAGAAATAAAAACAGTTTATTATTAGCCAATTAGTTTAGGTCTTGTTCCCTCACCTTTGCTTGAGTGTAAATCCTCTTTCAAGCTCTAAGAATCACCTTTATATCAATAGGAAAACCTAACAAGTCGATAGATGTTAATTAGAATCCATTCCAACAGTTTTAAGCTTGTTGTAAAGCTAGGGTCGCAGGATAGGTCGCAGGTAGGGTCGCAGGTGCGACCCCAGGGTATAGGGTCGATGCTAGGGTCGGTTGTCCCATCGACTCTAGATGCGACCGTAGCTTCCCTGGACTTCCCGGGAGCTAGGGGTCGATCCTGTGGTCTGGTAGGGTCGATTCCCAATCGACCCTACGTGCAACCGCACGTGGTTTGAGTCAAAATTTTCATTCTACAGTCTAATCTTTCAAGTTTGGGTCCTTTGGCTTACCTCCACAGTCCATTCTATACTTGTTCAATGGCTTAAAACTCCAGGTTATTTCCTTACTTTGTCTACCATGATTCCCTCCATGGATTTCATTAAAATCTTCCCATGGACGGATGATTTGGGTTTCTCCTAGATCATACCCTCTTCATGAACTATTCTAAGGTCTTAAACAATTCATGGAAAACATATCCATATCTGAGGTTTGCTGAGATTCAGAGGTTTCTTTGAATTTCTTCTCTTTAGTCTTCTTCTCCAATTCTCCTTCTCTTCTCCTTCTCTTCTCTTTCAATTAGGGTTTCAAAAGGAGTGAAAGAGGATAAGGGACGTCCTATTTATAGAGGAAAACCTCCCAAAATAAGTCCCATTGAGATTAAGAAAGAATCCTCTTGAATTTAGGAAAGTTTCCTATTTACAGTTTCTGTCGGTGATCCTAGGGTCGATGAGGGGGTCGGAGATCCCGTCGACCCTAGGGTTTCAGTTGTCCGACCCTAGGACTAAAAGTCATGGGTTTTACTTCCTGATGAGGTGGGATCAACCCTACCTGTTTAGGTATGCGACCCTACCCCCTAATTTACTATTTTTGGGTCAGTTTCATACCTGGTCTTGCTATTTCCTTCACACACTTGGTCCATTTGGCTCGACCATGATAGGTAGACCTGGTACAAGGTGGTAAGACCGGTTAGTTCGATACGGGTCTTACAGATGATCCGATCTGGATCGTTCTCTCTGGGTTTTCCTCCGCTAGAGGGACCTGGACTAGGTCCTCGGTGGGTTCTCCTCTTTGCTGCTTGGGGTCGTCCCGTAGGTCCTGGACCCGTACTTGTAAGGCCTGGGCCGGTTTTTTGTAGTCCGCGAGCTCGACTGAATAACACTTTCGTGACACGAGTTGATCGGTTCGGCACTCCCCTGCTCCTCTTGGCGTGGGGAACTTAATGACCAAATGTAATGGGGACGGGACTGATCTGAGCGCGATCATTCCAGGCCTTCCCAGCAAAGCGTTGTAAGATGCAGGGACGTCGACCACCAAGAAGTTCATCGTGATCCTTGACTCCTGAGGGTAGGTGCCCGCCCTGACGGGCAACCTAATAGATCCCTTCACATTGACGAGGTCGCCTGAGAAACTGACCAAGGGATAGGCCATGGGTAACAACCGCTCGTTCGGGATTTCCATGCGCTGGAAGGCCTGCCAGTAGATAATATCCGCGGAGCTGCCAGTGTTGACCATGATCTTGTGAACATCGTTGTCCTCTATTCTCAAAGTGATGACAATAGCGTCCTCATGTGGCAGTTCCAGACCGCACAGGTCTTCATTGCTGAATATGAGGAAGTCCCCCGTGCGGGCCCTCTTTTCGGGCCACTCAGTTGATTTAACGCTCCGAGCATAGGCCTTTCTAGCCTTAGCCGATGTGTTGCCCGCTGTTGGTCCCCCGATGATAGTCATAGACTTCCGTTCCTGCGTGGAAGGATCATAACTTAAATTCTCCACCGCGGCTGAGGTGGCCGCCGCGGCCAATAAGGGTCGATCAATTGCCATGTCCTTTTCTTGCACTGCCCTGGCCAATTGAGTGGCCGCCTCGGCCTCGGGTCTTCGTGGGTCATCCTTCATCTTCGCAGTCTTGATGGTAACCACTTGATGATCGGGCAAATCTGTTGCCAGGGGCAAGTCGAGTACGCACAAAGGCGGCCGAGGAGGAGTCTCGTTTTGTCGTTGCCGTGGCAACCTGGGGTTGATTCTTAACTGGGGCCTTCCCTGGGATTCCAAAGAATTCAATACTCTCCCTGGTTCGTGTACTTGCTGGGGGTATAGACAAATTGGCCATGGATGACTCCGATTTCTCGATGAGTCAGGGTCGGCCCTCTTTCTCTTATTTCTGCCTACTGACGAGGCTCCTGCTCAGGATGCCTCTCTTGGTACCGGGGCTCAACCGCCCTATCTCTTCTTCTTTCCT
Source organism: Protea cynaroides (assembly GCA_028583415.1). Classification (NCBI taxonomy): domain Eukaryota; kingdom Viridiplantae; phylum Streptophyta; class Magnoliopsida; order Proteales; family Proteaceae; genus Protea; species Protea cynaroides. The sequence continues at coordinate 70,598,784 of CM053265.1, read as the reverse complement.
CCCGAGGAGGATCTCTCCGGTCTTCTCTTGCTACTACCCTCCTGGGCTCTCTTCCTTCTTGTCTTCTGGGTTCCCTTACGGGAGTTCTCTCCCGAGGTGGGAGGGGTGGTCTTCTCCGATCTTCCGCTGACGTCGCGGGTACCCTCGAGGCTCGGTGATCCACATATTTCTTGTAATACCCTCTCTGAATGAGGTCTTCGACCTCTGCCTGCAAATTCCAACATTCATCGGTGGTGTGACCAATGTCCGATGGTATTGACAGTATTTGTTCGGATTTCTCTGCCTCGCCTCTGTCACAATCTTCTAGGGCCTCCGGAGGTATCCATCATTAGCAATAAGAGAATATACATCTCCGAGGGACCGATTGAATGGGGTATAATCACTGAACTTTTTCTAGAGTAGGCCTTTAGCTCGAGCCTCCTCCCTTCTAGACCTCTTGGTTTCTCCTGGCCGTGTGAGGTCCGGCCTTTCTTCTGTTCGCTTGTGGGGAGTATCAACTAAGCCTTTGCTGGCCTCGTAGATCTTGTTGGCTGAGGCGAACTTCTCACATCGGGCCAGGAGTTCTTGTAAATCTGTCGGCTCCTTCTTCGCGATGGAGAACCTGAGCTTTGGGTCAGTAACCGCTACTCTCAACGTTGCGAAATGAACTGCCTCGTCGATATCCTTCACTTGCAAAACTTCCAGGTTGAATCTGGCCAAGAAGGCCCGCAAGGTCTCTCCAAGCCCATGCCTCATATTCATAAGGTGCGCGTTTGTCTTTCGCTACACCCTGCTTCCCTGGAAATGCATTCTGAATAATTTCCCCATGGTCTTGAAAGAGTTAATAGACCTAGGGGGTAGGTTGTTGAACCACATCTGAGCCGCGCCTTTTAAGGTAAAGGGGAAGGCCCTACACATGATTGCGTCAAGATTCGCGTAGAGGACCATCGCCCCTACGAAGTTGTTCAAGTGGTCGACTGGATCGGTGGACCCGTCGTAGGAATATACTAGCGGCATTGTAAACCGCTTGGGCAAGGGGACCTTCATGATGATATCGGTCAGAGGCTTGTCCGTAGAATAATCCCTATCCTCATCTTGGGTTACCCCTGCCTTTTTCATCGTCTTGACCTTTCGGTGCAGGGCTGCCAACTGGTCCGCTATTTTCGCGGCTACCTCCGGGTCCATGGGAGCACTTTGTTTGTCTGCCCCCATGGCAACCTCTGGTAGCGCTGTGTGTTGTGGGATGAGAAGTTCATCCAAGGCCTCTTCGCCTCATCCAGTCACTGCTCTCGGTTGCGGACCGAGCCTTTCTCTGACAGGGATCCTCCCGTGCTATGATGTCGATCCCGTTCCGCTTAATTTCGGAGCTGGGTGTGCCCCGTTCACCAGTCTGGTTGGTCTAGCTCCGTTCTGCCTTGGACAATCGCGAGGCGAGTCTCTAGGGAGGTCGGCTTCCTGATGTGGATTAGTCGGAGGGACAACACCTATGGGGGGACGGGATGTGGCCTCAGCGATCGGGGTCTGTAGCCCCTGTACAAATCTGGTCAGCACCGCAAGTTGCTGTGCCACGGTTTCAAACTGCTCGTAGGTGACGAATGCTTCTCGCGAGGGTGCCTGCTCGGCCGCTCGGTTTCCTCTATTCCTGCTAGGCCTTGGCTTCGACCTATGTTCATCTTCAGGGTTCATCTGTTGGTCGATCAGAGGGGGGGTTGGGACTGACCCTTTGGCTTCGTGTTCTTCTTGGACTCATGACTCTAGACTTCTCTCTGGCTTTATCTTCTGACGTCGAATCTCAAAGAGGCCCCATGGTGGGCGCCAAACTGTTTCGGCCCTGATCCGTCTCGTAGGCCCACCGAGCTGACTAGACCTGCAAGACAAGCAACAACAAGGGGAGGAGGCGGGCCTATGGCCCAAGTCCACTTCGATGCCAAAGTTAGGGCTCTGCGAACAGTCGATGGGCTCGGTGTCGAGCCCACAACAGTATTTTAAATGTAAGTGGGGTAGGTGAGAGATTCTCCGTCCCAAGTGTCAGAGCGATAATCCCAAGGATGAGTGAATGAGTAATAAATGTTGTGTTACCTGAAATCTTGGGATTTGCCTTATTTATAGTGAATAGTGTATATTTCCAAAATGGCGTTTTTACCCTTTGCTCTTATGTTTGAGTTGGTGAAGATACTTTTTTGGTGTTGAATTGGGGATCTCCACGTGGCTCGTTGGTCGAGTCCTACGTGTCGAGGTTATATTGACAGCGTGGCGTAATTCCTAACAATAAATAAATGAAGTATAGCAGAATATTAACCTATAAAAAAAAGAGAGATGAACTTCTACCGTATAAGAACAGTAGGCTATCCTTGTGGATTTGAGATATAGCTTAATGTCTGAACATGCTAAGTTGTATAATGAAAAGTTAAAAATTTGAAATCATCTAGTAGAGTAGGGCTTATTAGCTATTTTTCCTAGGGTTAGAGATTTTTTTTTTTTTTTTGTGAGTTGGTTAGAGAAGTTACTAAGAAGATGTTGGTGTCAAATTCAATGGACTGATCAAGGAAAAGATTGAGGCCCTGGGATTAAGGAAAAAGAAGTTAATGGACCTTTCCACATAGCGGGGGAGTGAGGAACCGGTGGTATACCAGGTGAGGGGACTTCCCTATTTATGCTTGTGTGTGATGTTACATGAGTGACTCCTGTTTATGATACTTAGAGACCATCTCTAATGTAAGAATAGGTGTGTTTAAGTTTAATACATCACCTATCAGCTTATGCAAGTAAATTAAGAACAGAAACTAATGAGATACTATTTAAGAATTTGACCGACCTTAATCAACAGGAACATAAATACGAAGATAATGAGGCAAAAAACGGTTGATCTGTTGCGCCAAGAAGATGACAAGAAACAGCTAATCCGTTGAGTCGATGAAAGACAAGGAACGGGAAATCCGTTGAGTCCGATTGAGTGACAAGAAAGGGTTGATCCATTGAGTTAAGAGAAAGACAAGAAACGACTAATCCATTGAGTCAATGTGTGTGACAAGAAATGATCAATCCATTGAGTCGAGTATACAAAAGATATAGAAATTTAAATAAAATAATAATAATAAAATAAAGGAAGTACACCAGCAAGTATTAAGTATGAAGATGGTTACAAATCAATGTGAGTTGTGTGATGTTATTGGTGACTTTTTGGTGGTACCATCATGTTTTAATTCATGCCATCCATGATTGTTAAACGTATGTAACTCATGCCATCAATGATTGTTAAATGTATGCCATCACATGCTGCCCGGCCAACCCTTGTCATCATCTGTTTCAGAGTAAGGTTTGGTATGTTAATCTAATTTATGTTGTGACTTGTTGCCCAATTTTTATCCTTGCATGGTTCTGTTGTTTTCTCCAATTGTCTTTACATTTTTATCTTCTTTGAGTGTGTTGTTGTTGGATATATTTAGCCTAAATGGGTGTGAGTCCTGCAGTGAGCTATGACAATGCCAGCTCACATTTTCATCTTTGGTGAAACAGAGACAGTGGTGACAAAATCAGAGGCTTCCATTGAACCTGAGCAGACACTGCCAGAGGAAGGTAGAGTTTGAGTCCTAGGACTCCCAAAGTTGAGAGGCGAAGAGAGAGTCCCATATGGAAAGTGTTTCTAATATCTTTTGTATCAGAAGAATGTTGAATAGTAATGTATATTTTCCCCCTTTTTTTATGTACAGCAAGAGGTGTACCTTACTAGGTATTTCACTCTCATGGGGAAATGTATGTAACGTAGGTTCTAATGTATGGTTATGGACTTTCAGTTGGGATGGTCTCGTGGTTGTGTTTTTGGTTCTTAGACACACTCATTCGCTCAATGGAGGCTCGTGTTGGGAAAAAAAAAAAAAGGTTTAGTTTCTATTAGATTCCGTCGAGCCAACTGATCCTGGTATTTTGTGGCGTCCTACCTTGGGGGTTCGGGGCATTACATATTTATCCTTCCATTTGTTTATATTCTCCCATTACCAGCTTGTCATACTTAGCCCATCAAGAAAAACCTTTTTGCCTTCCAAAATATTTTTTGCCTTCCTAAATATTTCTCCATGCTCGAGGGATTTGATCCAATAGAGGCATGAAGGAAATTGGAATTTGAAAATTATATGGCCTTGAATATCTTTGCCCGATTGGAAGAAGGATCTGACCAAGGACTCCATGCAAGTTTAGCAAGTGAAACCTTATTTTGAATCAAAGGATCTCTTAATCCCAACCCGCCTATATCTTTGGATTTGCATAATCTATTTCACGAGATACATTAAATATCGTTTTGGGAATTACCATCCTTCTAGAAAAATTTTGAGACAGCTTTTCTTATGTCTTTGTGATAAGATTTTGGAAAGAGGAAGTGGAACCCAGCAAAATTAGATATGGAAAAGATGGAAATTAGACATGGAAAAGATGGAGGATTTAAGCAAGATTTCTTTACCAACATGAAATAAGGTGGATGTTAAGAGGATACTGCAGTAGTTTAAGTCCATGGTTACTTATGGAATGTATCTACATTGGTCTCCTACATGATTGTTACAAGCGTACTAAGAAGTCTACTGGGCTGCTTCTCCAGAGGACTTATGTCTACCACTAACTACTGTATTTTTTTGGAGCCTAATTTAATTTTGTGGAGTTCGAAAAAGCAAAGTACTGTGGCTCGGTCCAGTAATGAATCGGAATAATGGGCATTTACTCATGCTACGGTTGAGATGACATGGTTATGACACTTGTTAGGTGAAATCTATCAAGCGATGACATCTACGCCAATCGTTTGGTGTGACAATTTAGGTGCAACTTACCTGATTGTCAACCCCCAATCTCATGCACGAACAAAGAATTTAGCGTTAGATTTTCATTTCATCAGGAAAAAGGTGGCACACAAAGAAATTGAAGTCCAATTTTTGTCCATCGTTGATCAGATAGTTGATATTCTCACTATGCCATTTCTATACAGGGTTTTACAAATCTATGCAACAAGTGTTGGACTTTGTGTTGTAATTGTTGGCAAATGGGTCAACCTTGATGAGAGAGAATTCTATGGGCCCCACTAGTGATGTGGACAATACCCACACAGGAAAATTGGTGATAGAAAGAGGAGAGAGAAAATGGATAGAGTGCGGGTCCCACAGTGGGTCTTACTAATGATTTGGCAATCCTAGCTAATGAGGAAAGTGAAAAAAGAGAGAAATTCTAGAGAGAGAAATAAGATAGAGAAGGAGGAGAGAGTGTGTGGGTCCACTACATGTGGGTCCCATTGAGGTGGCATGCCACCATGGCAACGAACCTCGCAGCCGAGGCCAGCAGCAACACCACCATGGAAGCCAGAAAGCACCACAGGCCATGCCACATGCTAGCGCAGCAGGCAGCATGCCTTGTCGCAAGCTAGCTAGCCCGTAAGGCAGCAAGGCCTACAAGGCAGCAATGCCTGCAAGCCCATGCGTGCATGCCTCATGGCCCCCCCAAGCCTGCACACCAGGTGTTCGACCGTTGGCCAAGAGTCTCGAGTAGTTTTTCAATCTCAGGGTTTGTTAAGTAAAACCACGGTTATAGAGGCCATATCCGATATTGACAGGGGTATTTTTGGTTAATCAAAAAGGAGAAGATTCATTATCAAAGGTCCAGATGAAACCTTGCATGCGAAATGGCAATCTGAGGACTATTCAGAATGCGGGTTAATGTGTATCACTATTATCTCGTCAAGATGCTATCACGAGCTTTTCTATTGGCTGGATGTAACTTACAATGGTGTACTACGTTTCATGGTGATGGCGCTTTGATCCAGTGCTATGCGTGTTTGGTACGGATGTCACACCCCAAATCTAGACTAACTAGTGGTGTGATGAACCGTCAAGAAAACCAACGGTTCAATCAGGATCTCTTATAGGCCGTGTCCATCCGATTAAACCAGATACATTCCACAAGCATAATCAGAGTAAATAAACAATAGCGGAAGTCTTTAATATTAATGAAGTGAGTATCTAACAGTAATAGCATAATTAATATCCAATTATCTCCAAAGTAACTCAAAACATAAAATAAAATAAAATAATCAATTACATGTTTCGATAGCTTCTGTTTTAGATCTTAGGGCAATCAAAAGTAGGTGTTTCCAAAAAACACAACGCTCGAAAACACATGAATTGCACTCGCACGACGTATTCTGCGTATCTTCCATAACTTCCACGTCTATTGCCGCTACGTGTCTATACGTCGACGTGTTCATGTAATCTTCAATGGTAGGATCTGCATTAACAACTAAAAAATATTCGACGTCAAAAGGGTAAACACAAATCACGGCTTAGTGAACAAACAAAACAATACGACAAACATATGCATGCAGTCAATTCATATCTTTGGTCTGATTTTTAAGTTTGCAATATGTTATAGAAAGGATTGGCGGCTACCGCACCTCTATACACGAATGTGTGAATCCGCTCAAACACCATTGTCGTCCCACATACACCCACCATGGAATAGAGATAGAGCTAAAGTGTACGTATCAAACACCGCCAACACTTCTCATAATGCCTACCCATACCAACACGTAAGCCCCTATTGGCGAGGGCTTGCAAACTGGGCTCGCAACTAACCAATCCTAAATGTCATCCAGTGTATCCAAGGCCTCACCCCAGCATCCTTCAATACGTCCATAGAGATAGAGCTAAGCCCCCCGACAGAGTCGAAAACTACACGGTCCGAGACCACTTCCCCTAATGCCCTACGACGTAATAGTTCTGCTAAGGTAATGGCGATACAACGATGTCAGTGAACAAGACTTAAGTAGAAATAGAGCTAGAGTCTAGTGACCAAGATGAACCACAATGTCACGTCCTCCCCCTCATGCTCCACTAGCATCAAGTACACTAACTACACACACACAATCACATGCCTATTCCTAGCATCAACATCATCATCATATTATAAATAGATAAAAATAAATATGCATGAGCAGTAATAACAGGAATATTGGATGACATGTGAGATGCACATTACAAGCATACAAGCATAGAATCAATCATGGCATTGGACTCAATAAAAGTAAATAGTTTATTATTAGACAGTTAGTTTATGTTCTGTTCCCTCACTTACTAGAAATATTCAATCTTCTCTAAGCTTCTTAACTCACTCTTAAACCTCTTGGAAACCTAAGAAATTTGTGAGTTCTAAGTTAGGGTTTAAGCTCACTAATTTACAGTAGTCAATGGTCCATACTAGCATCAAACAGACCTCCAAAAGCTGAGTGGTCGCAGGTGTGACTGCACTTATGGTCCGCCCACTTTTCTCGATCCTAAGACTTTCCTAATCCTAATAGGGTTACTAAACCCTAATTTTAGCCTAAACCCCTGAGAAAAAGGTGAAGCCATTATCGTCGACGACGCCACGACAACGGTAAGTGTTTTAACCACTCTTCTTACCCTATGACTCTAGGATGTGGGACAATATCATGCAAGTAGGTATGATCTAAAACCCTAAATTGGCCAATAAACCCTAAGTTGCCGCCAAACCTTAGATTCGATATTCATCGAAAAAGACCGAATGGGTTGGGGATAACTCTAACTCAAAGATGAGACCCCCTGGAAATCCAAGGAAATCGACGACGGACTACCCGGTCACGCTTCCCGCATGGCGTGTCGGTCGGACTATTCTAATGAAACCCTAATAATATTGTAGGATATTGTAATAGCACGTTAGGATCTTGCGACGCGCGCTATCAAACGAGCGCCGGGGATTATTTTCTATCCTAGTGGGTTAGTTGTGGATGGACATCGGGGGAGTGTGGGAATGCCTTAGCTCTTCTCTATGCCGTAGACGGCTTTGGATTGATGACATATAGGATTGGTTAGTTCTGTTTGCGAGCCCCGCCGAGGCTTGTTGGGTAGAGCATCGGGGAGGTACGGGGGTATCTTAGCTCTATCTCTATTCCATGATGGATGCATGTGGGCAGATGGGGGTGTGATCCATGCCGTGCCACACACCGTGTTTTGAGGTGCGGGGGCCACCAAATCTTTCTATAGCACATTGCAAACTTAAAACCGGATCACAAGATAAAATGATTGTTACTCATGCATAATATTGTAAACTGTCGATTGTCTTACCGAGCTAAGTTGTGAGCCCACCCTTTGTATATATACATGTTTTTAGATGTTGATGCAGGTTACACGATGGATGATTATATGCCTTTCATAACTTTGATTCCATGGCTTTTATTCATTATTGGATCCTTCCTATGATTGTTCTATGGCTTAAAATTCACACTTTTCGCATCTTTTTTTACATAGTCTTTCACCTTAATCTATTCTTCATGGATCTGCTTAGAGTTTTGTTCATGGTCTTAAGATTGAGATCTTACTTTGACTTAATATGTTCTCCATAATCTATTCTAGGCGTTCAATTAATGTAGGGAATGATTCCATATCTTGAACTTGCTGGAGGATCAGAGCTTTCTCGTCAATTCCTTCTCCTAGTTTTCCTCTTCAATTATCCTTCTCTTTCCACTCCTCTCTTTCTCTCTCTTTTAGTTTGGGTTCTAAAAGAGTGAAAGAGACTAAGAGACATCCTTTTTATAGAGGAAAACATCCATATAAAGTCCTACTTTGATTAGGAAAGAACCCCCTCAGATTAGGAAGGTTTCCTAATTACGAAGTCGGTTATACCATCGTGTGGTCACATGTGGGGTCACATAATCCATCGACCACATGTCTCAAAACTACGACCACACATCTTAGACTCGAGTGGTCTCAATATTCTGAGGTATGGTCAACCACACCTGTTTAGGTATGCAACCACACGTCTCAATTAGATGATTTTTTATTCAAATTACATACCTAGCATTGTGGTTTCTTTACGCACTTGGTCCGATTGGTTCGACCATGATAGGAAGACCTAATACAATGTAGTAAGACCGGATTAGTAAGGTATGGGTCTTACAACTCCCCCCCCCCCCCTCTCTTATATAAATTTTGTCCTCGAAATTTGCATATACTTTCTTAGTTGAAAAGGTGAGGATATTTCTTTCGCATAGTATTTTTTTCTTCCCATGTGATTTCTTCCATATCTTGGCCACTCCAAGTAACTTTAACATAATAGATGTCATAGTTGCGTAGACGTTGAACCTTCCAGCTAGTAATTTCAAATGGTATCACTTTTAACTTCAAATCTTCAGTTAGACCTGGTGGATCCGCTGTTAGGATGTGTGTTGGATCTCGGATGTACTTCTTCAGTAACGAGATATGAAATACATCATGCACACTTGACATGGATGGGGGTAGTGCTAACTGATACGCCATCTTCCCATGTTTAGCTAGAATTTCATATGGCCCGACCTACCTCGGACTTAACTTTCCTTTTTGTCCGAACCGTTTTAAACCTCGCATAGGTGATATTTTCAGGAATACTCTATCACCCACGACGAACTCAAGGTCTCGGTGTCGATTATCTGCATACTGTTTCTGAAGATTCTGAGTTGTTCTAACTCTTTCCCTGATTATGTCGACTACTTTGCATGTTTCTTCCACAAATTCAGGGCTTACAATTCTTCGCTCTCTGACTTCGTTCCAAAACAAAAGAGTTCGACACTTCCTACCATACAATGCTTCATAGGGTGACATCTATATAGTAGCCTGATAGCTATTGTTATATGCGAACTCAATCAATGGTAACTTCTCATCCCATGATCCTTTGAAATCAATAACACACGCTCAGAGCATGTCTTCTAGAATTTGAATAGTATGCTCCGACTGTCTGTCACTCTGAGGGTGAAATACCGTGCTAAACTTCAACATAGTTCCCATAGCCTTCTACAATCCTTCCCAAAACTTTGAGGTAAAGCGTGGGTCTCTGTCAGACACTATGCTTTCAGGTACTCCATGCAATCTGATAATGTTATCCACGTACAACTTAGCTAACCGTTCCAAATTATATTGAGGTCATATGGCAATGAAACGAGCTGTTTTGGTAAGTCGATCCACAATTACCCAAACTGCGTCTACTGATCTAGGAGTCAATGGTAATCCAGTGACGAAGTTCATAATAATGCAGTCCCATTTCCAAGCTAGTTCTGGTAATGACTGCAACAATCCTGCAGACTTTTACCTTTCAGCCTTTACCCGCTGACAATTCAGGCATTGAGACACATATTTAGCTACATCCGTTTTCTTTTCTCTCTACCAATATAGTTTCTTCAGATCATGATACATCTTTGTACTTCCTAGATGTACCGAATAGGTAATCGTGTGGACTTCCTTCATTAATCTGTGTCTGATGTCTAAGTCTTCACTTTCATGAACACACACCCTTCCTTTGTATCTTAATGTCCTATCAGAATCCAAGGTAAAGTTAGGAACAGTCCTTCACTTATCAAGGTCTTCTTGTACTATTCTTAGATATGGGTCTGATTGAATAGTTGTCTTCACTTCATCTATCAGATTAGGTACAATCTTCAATGTAGCAAACATGTTTGAAAATCGATGAATAAACTCTAGGTTGGTGGAATCATCTGGTTTATCAATCACAAATTGCTCACTGTCACAATTGAATACTTTTGCTGTGTCACACATTGCAGCATTTGAGCTGGCTTCTTCTTGAGATTTTGTCATAGATTTCCTACTTAATGCATCCGTAACCACATTAGCCTTTCCTGGATGATATTGGATGTCACAATCGTAATCCTTTAGCAACTTCAGCCATCTCCTCTGTCTCATGTTCAACTCCTTCTGATTGAAAAGATAAGTGAGATTTTTATGATCTGATTTAACCTAGAATTTCTCTCCGTACAAATAGTGTCTCCATATCTTGACAACATATATCACTGCTGCTAATTCTAAGTCATGGGTTGGGTAATTCTTCTCATGTGTCTTTAATTGTCTGGAAGCATACGTAATTACTTATTTCCCTTGCATAAGCACACATCACAAACCTAATCCAGATGCATTGGTGTAAAAGATAAATGGTTCTCCTGGAATCGGAATAGTCAAGATGGGAGTTGATATTAATCTTGTTTTCAATGTTTGGAAACACTCTTCACATTCGTCGGTCCAAACAAAATTTTCTCCTTTCTTAGTCAAACTGGTGAGAGGTACAGCGATTTTAGAATAGTCTTCCACGAATCGTTGATAATATCCAGCTAAACCTAAGAAACTTCTGATTTCGACAACATTCTTAGGTGCTTCCCATTTTACAATGGCTTCAATCTTGCTGCGATCCACTTTGATTTCTTCTGCGGATACCACATGACTTAAGAATTGCACTTCTTTTAACCAGAACTCACATTTCTTGAATTTGGCATAAAGCTTTTCTTTCCTTAGTCGTTGTAAAGCTGATCTAAGATCTGATGCATGAGTTGCCTCATCTTTAGAGTATATCAATATATCATCTATGAATACGATAGCTGAGGTGTCCAACATGTCATGAAATACCCGGTTCATAAGTTCCATAAAAAATGCAGGTGCGTTTGTTAATCTGAAGGACATTACTAGGGACTCATAATGTCCATATCAAGTCCTAAATGCTGTATTTGGAATGTCACCATCCTTGATCTTCAACTGATGATACCCAGACCTAAGATTGATCTTGGAAAACACCTTTGCTCCTTGCAACTGATCAGATAAATCATCGATTTGAAGTAGGGGATATTGATTCTTGACCGTGAGCTTGTTTAGTTCCTGGTAGTTTATACATAATCTGACACTACCATCCTTCTTAACAAATAACACTAGCGCTCCCTAAGGCAATATGCTTGGTCGGATAAAACCCTTGTCCAGCAATTCTTGTAGTTATACCTTCAATTCCTTCAATTCAGTAGGAGCCATTCTATAGGGTGTCTTAGATACTGGTGCGGCTCTGGGTATAAGGTCTATAACAAACCCTGTCGCTTGGTCAGGTGGCAAATTAGGTAATTCCTCAAGAAATACATCTGAAAATTCTCGTACCACTTCTATGTCTTCCAGTCATGGTGCTTCCTTGGTAAGGTCGACCACCAACACCAGGTAATGAATTTCTCCTTTCTCGAGGCATCTCTTAGCCTTTAATTAATGCAGAAAGAATGATTTTTCGCTTACGGGGAAGTTTGGTTCTCGTAAAACTGAACTATGCTCATTCCTTGTCTTTAAATGATATCTTCTTTTCAGCACAAAGCAGACTCGTGGAATGTTGGGATAACCAGTCCATCCCTAGGATGACGTCAAAGTCTGTCATCTCAAGTTGCACTAGGTTGGCATCCAAACTTCATTTATTTATGAGAACTGGACATGGTCCATAACCTTGGTCTAATTCTTCTTCTAATCCCAAAGGTGACTGTACCAGCAATTTACTGTATAAAGGTCTGAGGGGTAGACCTAGCTTCTACCCAAATGACACAGATATAAAAGAATGAGTGGCCCCAAAGTCGAAGAGTACTCTGGCAGGTATGCCATTAATGGGTACGTTACCTGTGACTACATCGGGTGATACAGCAGCGTCTACAGCAGTTACAGCAAAAACCTTGCCTTGTTGCAGTTGCTTCTTTGGTTTAGGGCAGTCCCTCGAATAATGCCTTACTTGATCATAGTTGAAGCACTTAACTCTAGCACTTCCTTGCCTTTGCTGAGGTTGGGCTATTGGTGTAGTCTTGGCTGCAGCATTGAAGCCTTGAGTATGGAAGGGTTTAAATGTCCTGGAGTTCCCTCCATTATAAGTAGTTTCATTAGGCCTTTTAATGCCCCTGTTCTGAGCAAAGTAGTTCTGCCTCTGGCTCGATTCTAGTACTCGAGCAATCTGTACAACTTCATTATAGATCTTCTTTTCTAACCCCAATACATGCTCCCGTATACTTCCCTAAGTCCCATGAAAAACCTTTGGGTTTTTGTATCTTCTTCCCACATGCTAGAGGGAGCAAAGAAGAACAGCTCTTCATAACGCTACTGATAAGTGTCTACAGTCATCTGTCCCTGATACAGACTCAGAAACTCCTTTTTCCATCGTATCTCTGAAACTCCTCGAAAAATACTTCTCGAAGAAGGCATTTTTTAAGGTAGTCCAGGTCAATTGAGTGTGTTTTGTCAACAGATTACTTCGAGTAAATTTTCACCAATGATGGGCATCACCTTTCAACATAAAGGTTGTGCATAATACCTTATCTTCTTCATCGATAGTCATCATCATGAAGTTCCTTTCCATCTCGTCGATCCCGTGGACTGCCATAAAGGATCTGATGGCTTGCCAGTGAACTCCCTCAGCTTCATTTTCAGAAAACGCTCGATCAGCCTAGAATGGTCTAGCTAATACTGAGCATATGCTCCATACATAGGCGGTTGGTACTGGTAATTGCCCTGGTTATATTAGCCTTGAGGTACTTTAGGGTTTTGTACTTGAACTTGTACAACTAGAGTTTGAGGTGCTTAGGGTACCGTGTTGTTCATGGCTGATGTTCGGGGCACGATGTTGCTATCCCCTGGTATGGTACTAGCTTGCCCCGCCGGTAAAGGTGTTATGTTTGCGGCTGGGGGAGCGATTCCCATAGCAGCTTGCATGTTGGCTTGCATCTGCTGTAATTGTTGTACCTGTTGTGACAAATTCATAACCACTATAGCCAATTCCGTAGGTGGGGCTGGCAAGTTTGTTGCATTGGCTTGGTTGTTGACTCCTGGCGGTACCATATTTTGGTTCTCCTGTTCCACAGGGTTTTCATGGGCATTTACCTCCACAAGTGGTGATGGAGGTGGGGTTGGATTACGTCATCTCCGGGTTATTCTTCGCCCAACCATTTCCTGTTTTCGACGATGGTAGTGCCTGAAAGTTCAAGGAAACATATGAGGCAAGTATAATATATGTTGATCAGATGTTAATCTCACAATAAACGAGGCAAAAATTCAAATTTTAAAGTCATTCAGTCAAAACATGGCATTTTCATCGTGGGGTCGATGGGTGTGGTCGCACTATATGCGACCACAGGGTTGCGACCATACGAACCCTGGAAGCTCACCGAGAGCCTATGGTCGATCTTGTGGTCGTACTTTTGGTCGAATTCTACGACCACACGACCCCAAATTAGGTTTTTAAACCCAATTTTCGAGTCTTTTTTTTTCCATTCACTTTTTGTCTTCAATTGTTCACAACTCAACTCGCCTCCACTGAGTTGCTACAGTATCGACCACTCACCTTGAGTGAAATTTCTTCGATCCACCATCGGGTTCCACATCTCTACGGTACGTTCTACATTCCCATTATTCTTTTTGTCGGTTTATTCTAGATTTTCATCGCCTATTTCAATATTTTTTCTAATTAAATTTTATTTATCCGTAAAAATTCAATTTTTATTGATGAGCCATGCTATTGGACACCCAACGGACAAAGCCCTATAGAAATTTTGGGTTTTATTTATCGGTTTGATTAATAAATGGAAAATTTATCTTTTAACCTAGAAATTTGGGATTTTTTCCAATTTCTCAATTTTCTTCAATTTGTTTTAATCAATGGAAATTTCTCATTCAATTGATTATGGTACGATGGCTTATGACATATGTGAGTCCTCTAGTCCAAACATTTTGGGTGGGCATGAGGTTTTGGCCAAATCACATCGTTATAATGCCAAATTTGAATCCTTTATATCTAACCTATTGCCTATTGGTTTATGCCTTTTTAGGTAACATGATTCATACTAAAGTTCCCAGAGTTCACGATCCTCGTCGCTTCAGGTCCATCGAAGTGGAGGTATAGTATCCCTGGTACCAACGCAAGAAGGTGGAAGGGGGTCGTTGTGTCAACTTGGCCAGCCTAGCCCTATTCGATGTGGAGGGGGCTTTTGGTGATATGGGCTGGCTCCCCGTGATTCTGTACGAGGACTGCACCCTTCCTGAGTTGGTGAAGCAGTTTTACTGTAATTTACAGGTGAAGGGTGACCCAGAGGATATAGATAGGGGCAGAGAACTCAGGATCACCAATCTAGTCAGAGGGGTAGAGATCTCATTTAACTTCCAGGAGTTGGTTGATATCCTAGGCATCTCAAATGAGTCCCTTGGTCTACTACGCACTCAAGGAACCCCAGTTCCTTTCAATGAGAATGCACGTAGAAATTGACAACCAGATTCTTCGAGACGATCGCTGGCAAATGAAGACAATTAACCTATGTCCAGAGCCTCAGGTGTATTGCAAGATCATTCAGCACAATCTGATTCCCCATAGTGCACACTATGAGAAAGTTTCACAGTTGACTCAGTACCTTTTATACTGCATTTGCACTAGGTAGCCTATTTGTCTTCCTTATATCATCATCAGGACCATGCACCGTGCCACGATGCCTAGTCTGGTAGGTAACCTACCCTATGGGCACTTGATCACCACTCTGCTTACTCGCCTACAAGTAGACCTGGTGCAGATGGGGATGCAAGATGCGTAGGTCAATGACAAGGAGAGAAACGCTATGGTAAGTCCCCTTACTCGAGTGGCAGCAGCAGATGTAGAGGCAGCAGCCACAGCGGCAGCAGAGGCATCAGAGAGTGACGATGAGGAAGATGACGATCAGATATACATGGATGTGGATGCCATACATCCTCTGTCACTACAGTATTCTACAGGAGCCGACCCTTCTCAGGCTTCTCATTCTGTTGGTCCTTCGTACCCACCATCAGATGACATGATGGATTTATTATGTGAGATTCATGATGCTCAACATGCTACAGATCATTGGGTAGAAGAGATCATAGACGCTCAGCGTACGATTGATGGACAGGTGGCGA